>JACXII010000031.1:353915-721631 GCA_014737395.1 Bombus waltoni
GGCGGGGTGCTGCGAGGGTGGTGGTGGTGGTGGTGGTGGTGGTGGTGGTGGTGGTGGTGGTGGAACGGCGGGGCGGAGGGAGGGGGAGGGGTGGGGGGAAGAAAAAGGAAGAGAGAATAAAGAGAAGGGTGCCGGTGGTGGTCCTCCCTATTGACAACGGCTTTCATCTTTATAATTCAACCCCTCGCGCCACCCTCGATCCATTTTGCCTTTTCTCCCTAATGCTTTTTTACCATCCTTTCGGCCGCTGTGTTCCACGTGTCACCTATCCGCATCCCGTCCACGGACTCGCGCGGCGCCCTTTTCCTTCGCCAAAATTCTCTCTCCGCTTGCTCCGCAAACGGAAACGACTCTTTTGATGTCTTTGCCGCTACCTTGGTCGCTGTTATCAGCGCCGCGTTTACCGCTGTTATCTCCTCCTCTACGCCTTTCCACCGACTACTCCCGCTGTCCTCTTGTCCTCTTGTCCTCCTGTCCTCCTTGGAAAACACGCCCCGTGCAAGCAAAAGTTTGCTCTTCCTTTCGCTCCTATTAGCGGGGACTCTGTATCGTCGGATCGCTTCCTGGAGAAATCGGATCCGATCGCTCGAAAATGCGGCGAACGAGCAGACAGGCGAGACGCGGCAGAATCTTGCGCGTTTCGATTCCGATTAGCGTACGTCTAACGAATCTCGATAGACAAGCGCTCGGTTATCGTTCGTATGGGAAGAACGTTACGGTAGCTTGCGAATTTCTGCGAAAACCTATCCGACTAATCGCTATTCTACAAAGCGGAATCCCTCGTTTGCGATGCGATCGACGATTACGTCGCGACGATTATACGTTGAATCTCGGCGCGCTTCGAGCGGCCGTTCCTTTCCCACCCGAATGGGTATTTCCAATGGATATGGGAATCGAAAAATCGAACATGACCGCGTAATCTGGTCCGTTTGCCTGCAGCCGGATATTATTTTTCTCCTCGACAAACTACGACGCTGCGACGCTGCGACGCTGCGACGCTACGACTTTACGACGGACTAAAGGTCCGTGACGACGTTTTACGAAAGCACGTTCGAGCAAGTGGAAACGCGTATCTCGTATCCGGATTAGAGATCAAAGGAGGAGGAAAAGCGGTGGAAAGGTGCGGTGGCGCGCGCGATACGAGTTGTCGGAATCGAAAGGGAAGAAGAGAGAAGAGAGAAGAGAGAAGAGAGAAGAGGGAAGAGAAAACGGTTGGGAAAGGAGGTTGCCCTTGAAGCGTAGCAGGAAGCAAAAAAGCGCGTGGTGCATAAAGCTGGTGTATCGTTTTCCTAGCGTGATTCTCGGGGAGGTCTCACGTGCGTCGCAATCCTCGCGCGGTCGATCCCTCGAGGAAGACCTCCCGGAGATTTCGAAGGTTTCGGAGATTTCGGAGGTTTCGTTTGGGCGACGGAGAGACGCAGCGAGACGCAGCGAGACGCAGAAAGAGAGAGAGAGAGAGAGAAAGAGAGGCAGAAGAAGCGGCGTTGCGTGGCGGCTGGATCGGTTAGGTGGTGTTCGTGGAAGGAGGGCAGATCGATGGAAAAACGAGGGGAGTCTGGTCGAAACGGTCACAGATGGTGTCTTGCGTGGTTTACGACGCAGCCCAGGCCCTTCCATATGGGAATGATACTATTTAACTCACCCTGGAGACCCGGCAGGGTGTCGGATGACCTATCCAGCCTGTGCGCTACTACGCCCACCCTCCTTCCCCACGCACAGGTCCGACTTTTACCAGCAGGTTCTTCTCTCTGTCCGATCGTCGCGGCGTTTCTCTCGTTCCGCTGTCCCAGCTTCCAATTCGTCCAATCTTTTCTCGATCCTCGCGATCGAGAGCGATCGAGAGCGATCGAGAGCGATCGAGAGCGATCGAGTACATTGCAGGTATCGATGTTGAGGTAGGCAAGGATCTTGTCCGCGCGTTTAAACGGCTTCCTTGCCCTTCCCCTGCTGCTTTACACCTGCTCTTACCGAATTCCTCGAACGAAACGTAGCCCGCTTTTCTTCCTATCCCCTCGTATCCCCTCGTATCCCCTCGTATCCCTACGAGACACTCTGGCTTTGGCGTTTCGTCCTCGTGAAGGCAAAGAAAGCCTCCTTACCGAATCCTTACCTTACGTAAATCAAACTTGTCGATTAAACGTTTCGACGGAAATAGCGAAAGTTGGAAGAAGAGAGTTCCAGTCGACGTTTCCAGTAAAGGTATAAAATATTTCCAAGAAGCGTTGGCAAAACGATTCGTTGCACGCACGGCATAGAAACAAATCGATTGGACGACCAGCGACCGATCGGCGAGTAGAAGCCGCGACACGCGTCCGACCAAACACGCAGAAATAATCGGCCGACCGTTTTCGTCGAGTACGGTGCAACTGGTGTAACTCGAAGCCGAACCGTGGCTCGCGAGTCTCGCAGCTTTTCCGTGGCTTTCGAACGAACCCCGGGCGAAGGCTCGCGTTGCCGGGTCGTGCGATAGGTTACCCTTGTCCAACTGCGACACACGTGCGCCACCCTTGCGCGACCCATCATTTTTTTTCTTTTCTTTTTTCTTTTTTTTCTTTTCTTTTTTCTTTTTTTTCTTTTCCTTGAACGAAAAACACGTTCGAAAAGCAGGACGCTTTTTAACTCGTTCCTTTGCTCGCGTTTGTTATTACTCATGGTCGATGGGTCTGTCGTTCGAGCCGAGTCGGTAACGACGTTGTTGCACGGGATAGTTGTAAAAACATTCGTCCACTTACCGCCAACGCGAGCTACTGGCGCTTAAGGCTGCTGGTTCGGACGCTTGGCCGGCCAGTAACTCGGTGAAACAGCGAGCACGGAAACGGAAGGATCTCGCAAGATGGATACTCGGGCGTGTTCGTCGCTGGGATTTAGGAGGAGGAGGAGGAGGAGGAGGAGAAGGAAGAAGGATCGTCCAGAGCGTAGAGCGCGGAGGTAACGCCCGAAGGCTGGAGAATTCTGGCCGGTGAAATGGCAGTAATCTCTGGAGAAGTTGGTGCAAGTAACGGGGGTAGGAAGGGACGAAGGCGATGATGGCGGCGGCGGCGGCGGTGGTGGTGGTGGTGGTGGTGGCGGTGGAGAATGGCGAATGCCGGAAGTGGACGGGGGTTGGGAACGAACGAACGAACGAACGAACGAACGAACGGAAGTGGAAAAGGGAACGGCGGAGAGAAAGCGGAAGGGCGGCGCAAAGTTGTGGAAGAGAGGCGCGGAGAGGAGAGGAGAGGAGAGGAGAGGAGAGGAGAGGAGAGGAGGACAAAGTGGGTGGGTGGAGGAGAGAGGAGGCTGGAAGCGGAACCGGAAGCGGAAGCAGGGAGCGCAGGAAGACGAAGCGACGTCGACGTCGGCGTCGGTGGCGGCAGCGACGGCGGCGGCCCCGATACGGCGGAAGCGTCGCGTTTGCCGGAAGTCGCCGAGGAAATGAAATGCCTCCCAGCCAGCTAGCTAACCCCTGCCGAGCTCCTGCTCGTGCTTCTCCTCGTTTGCCACACCTTCCTTCGAGATTGTCCGCCGCCGTACCCTGGCCGATCGAAACTGCGCTCGATAAAATTCCAGCGTACGCCGTCGAGCTGCTCCTTCGCCCGTCGACCACGTTCCATCGGTCACGACCTGTAACGCGCGAACCGGCGCGTGCAATTGGCGAGCGCGAAATAAATTAGCTCGGAGGCTTAGCGGAACGCGTTGGTCGCGATCGGACGACGACCAGAAGGGAGGAAATTTAGCCGAGGTGCGCGGATACGGTCGGCGAGACGCGAAACTCGTTCAAAGTGGGAAACGAGGTCGAAGCTTTGCTCCCCTCGTCCTTAACGTTGCGCGGATACGATATCCCGTTGGACGAGGCAAAGAAGCGCGCGATAAACGTATCGAGGCGACTCGCAGCCGTAGTACAGTAGTAGGAAGCCGCGTATATGGGAATCGAAAGAAACGATCGAACGAGAAACGCGGAGGTTCTGGAAGAGGTCGGCCCTGAAGAGCGTTAAGCCGCGGTACCGGTGAAAGGCGAATAACACGAATGCCTTCCGAGTCGCGTGGTTTCTAGTTCTAATAACGCTATTATTCTAACGCGAGCCCAGTCCGCCTACCGACTTGCCGCTTTGCCACTCTCTCTCTCTCTCTCTCTCTCTCTCTCTCTCTCTCTCTCTCTCTCTTCCTTTCTCTCGCATCGTTCGTAACGCGTTCGATCCGGCTCGATCCGATCGTTCCACGATACTTGAACGAACGAACGAACGAACGAACGAACGAACGAACGAACGAACGAACGAACGAACGAACGAACGAACGAACGAGCCAAATTACGCGTACAGTTTGTACAGTTTGGAGAATGCACGCAAAGCGTGTAATGGATGGAAAAGATGGACGACGCGATCGAGAAAGATGGCAAAATGCGAGAACGAACGATTAAAACGTTCGATCGTGGGAACCAAAGGTCTGGCGAAACTAATTACGGTTAGCGACGAACGACGATGATTTGGTCGTGGCAGGAAGTCTGGTGATTTTTCGTGCGTGGTCAGGGGGACGACGATCGCCTCTCCCTCTTCCACGTTCCTTTTTCGCTCTCCTCGACTCGCCGTCCGGCGCAACCTGTCCCTCGTGCTCCTCCTCGATTAAACGAAGAGGCGCAATTAGCACCACCTTGCCGAAGCAGCTTCGACACGCGTCGGTCGTATCTTCTTTTCGTCGTCGAATCTTTCGTTGGGACGACGACGACGACGCGTCTCGTTGTTGGCTTTCAGAGGGGGCGACGAGCCGCGGCGGTAGGCAGTAGGAAAGCGACAGGAGCGCAGAGGGGACAGGGCATAGGGGACAGGGGACAGGGGACAGGGGACAGGGGACGCGGCAGGGAATTGGGTTAGCGGCATAAGGCGGATCGTCTCGTAACCGACGTGTTACTTCTCGCGACGCAAACGATTATATAATGGCCGTTCGGTGCGTAAACGACGCCGCGCCGTTACCGGTGTCCGAGTACGGCTTGAAACGCCTTCGGCCGGAAGCGGACTTTCTCCGGCGCTTCGGCCGCGCCGCGTCGCGGCAACCTTTTCCAACTCGCGCGTCGTGTTCGAGTTTGCCCCGCCGTTGCTTCCACGCCGAGGTTCCGTCTTTCTCTCCTTTTCTTTTTCTCTTCGTCCCTTCTTCTCTTCTTCTCTTCTTCTTCTTCCGTTCTCGCGTTCCTTCTTCCGCCGCCGCGGCCAACGTCCGTGTTCTTACGATTACGTAAAATGGCAGAAAATTAGGTAAACAGGCGAGTTTCCGTTTAAAAGTACAAGTTTATGGGCGCAACGCGCACGGTACGCGGTTCGTTTCTATCCGTCGGACGCGACGTCCTGGACGATGGCGATATCGGATGCTCGAGCGTACAGGCGATAGCGGTAGACGTAGCTCGGCCCAATCGCTCTATAGGTTTCTCGAGCGGAGAGGGTGCTAGCGTGTCCCGCTGCAGTTTACCCACCATGACATCACCCATCACGCTCGCTCGAGCATGCCGCAACACTCTGTTGCCTACCTGCTTACCTTTTCCAATCTTTTCTTTCCCCTTCCCCTTCCCCTTCCCCTTCCCATTCCCCCTTTCCCGCCCTTCTTCCAGTTCCTAGCGTTTTCCAATCCTTCCGATCGACGTCTCTCTCGTTTACGGCTTAGGTAGCCGTCGAAATCCCGTAAAACGGAAACGCGACTGAGACATCGTCGCCCCGTCCTCTCTCGAACCGTGTCGGGGGATGTAGTACGGACGCGAATAGAAAAAGTATCTTTGACGGTATATTTTTTGTTCGTTCGGCGCCGATTCCGCGCCGATTCCGCGCCGATTCCGCGCCGATTCCGCGCCGATTCCGCGCCACGTCTCTCCGCTTTGCGTCAAGACCGCGTCAAGACCGTGGTACAGATCGACCTCGGTTCGAGGATCGCGCCTGTAGGATTCTCTCTCTCTCTCTCTCTCTCTCTCTCTCGCCCTGCCCCCTCCAATCCCATCTACCATCGCGTACACACGCACGCTCTCTTCGTGATTTTCACTCGGCGAGACGACGTAAGCCGCGCATAAGGCGAAGGTATCGATTGCGCAACATCGATATTATGCAAGCCGTAGCGCGGTTTCCTGCTGTTATCTAATTATCCGGAGTAGAGGAACTGGAAGAGAGGAGGTCGCGCGGCACCCAATAACGAACGAATCCAAGCGCGAACGATCGTTTCGCGAATTTTTCCGAAAGCCGTCAATCCTTTCGATCGTCTGGTTGCTCGTATAATTCCGCTGTATAGTTGCGCGGCCCACCGTTTTCAGGAAGCCGCACGTTCTGAACGAACGATAAATTTGCGACCGATCGATGGACGGACGAACGGACGGACGGATGGATGAACGGAGGAAAGAATCTAGTCGGTCGACTCGCCTATTTTGTTTGCGTTAGGTCATCGAGCTTTTCCAGCCGCGATATATATCACGCTCTGATATATATCGATGCACGCCTACGTAGCCACGTGCTCGAGACACCTTCGATAATGTCGCCTACTGTCGTTTCTTCTCCCTCCTCTGCAATTCGCTGCCTTTTCCAGCCGCGTAACGACAACGACAACGACAACGGCAACGACAACGACGATAATAACAAGCAATAACGAGGACAGAATCTCGGTCACGGAGATATCGTTCAAGTCGGAGAACCCAATTTTCGCGTCGAACGATTCCCTCTTTCGTCGCGACGCTCTTGGACGCTCTCCGACGCTCTCCTATACTCGGGCTATCGATCGGTTACGAGTCGCTACGTTATACGGCTCGTGTTATCGCTCGTACGTTGCTTAACCCTCCGCCGTTGATCGTTGCTCGTCCGTCCTGCGTCGTTTAAACCTGCACGTCGTTCGCTGTTCGCCGTTCGCCGTTCGCCGTTCGCTGTTCGCTGTTCGTCCAAGCGTACCGGTCTCGCGGACCAACAACCGTTTCTTCGAAATTGGATCGGACGACCGTCGACGAGCGTTTGCGACGCGAGTCGCGAGGATACATACGAGTGGGGCGGGGGGATACACAGGGGATATTTATCGAAAGGATTGGTTGTTGCGAACTGTCCGCGCGATTGCTTGGCAAGTGCGCGGCAGAGAGGGTGGGAGGCGGATAGGGAAGCCACCGGTGCGCGAGTACGCGGAGCGGCGGCGGCGGCGGCGGCGGCGGCGGCGGCAAAGAAAGAAACCGTTGGATCGGAAAGAAGAGCGATCGGCGAGGTGGCAACCGACGCGAGCGAAAGAACCGTCCAGAGAACCGTCCGTGTCGGCGACGCTCGTGCAGGAAGTAGGTGCGTCGAACGTAGTTCCTACTCCGGTCGAGGCCGAGACGAGACGGTTATAGCGGCGATCGGCATTGTCGTGGCTGCCGTATTATCGTCGCGTTCGGGACAGAGACAAACGGAGATAACAGAGATGGCCGAGGAAAGACGGAAAGAGAGGCAAGCTGTTGGCAATCTGTGGGATAGGACGAAGAAGCAGCGAGGCATGTCCGAAGGAAAGGAAGCTCCGCGGACCTCAGTTCCGCTCGGTTCTCCTCTTCCTGCATCTCGCCGGTTCCCAACCTCGTCGACGTTTCTTCCATAAAAATCTTCTGGCAAATCTAGCTAGTTGCAATCTATTGCCCGTTTCGCCCGTTTCGCCTATTCCGCCTATTCTGCTTCTTCCGCCTATTCCGCTTCTTCCGCTTCTTCCGCTTCGCGCGCAGGCCGCGACGAAATATCTCCGCGGTTTCCGATCGAATCGAATCGAATCGAATCGAATCGAATCGAATCGAATCGAAAGATACTACCGCGCTTGCTTCCGTTTGCGGGCAAACGGAATCGCGGCGCAGAGACGGGGACCTATAAAATTTCCGCGTGTCCCGCGTAGTGGCGCGTTAATTCGGTATACCGTGGTCGTATTTATATCGATTCTCGCGAGAACGCGTTACGGAGCGACTCGAATTCCTAGCGTCTATCCTCGTGTCTAGAGACGCGTCTATGCGAGGTCGACTCTATTTTCGCCCGGGTATCCGTCAGCTCTCGACCTCTTCCTCCGATTCCGAGGAAGTCCTACGGCCGGCTTTCTTCCACGCCTGCTGCCCCCGTCCGAAATTTCGGCCGATCGCCAGCAAACTCGTCGCGACCAATTTCGAATTTCTGCCTGTTTGTCGACCGAATCGTCCTCCGACCGACTCGGGGCGAGCTCGAGTCCCCTTCTTGGTCGGTGGCCCGGCCGCCACCGTCGGATCTCGCCAGACCCGCTCACGGCAACGTTCCTCTAGCGGCCGGTGGAATTTTCCTCGGCGAGATCCACCGCTGCCGTGGTAGGAGAATTTCGCGGTTGCATCGCCGTTCGACGCTCCTATCGTCGATAGGAGGGCGAAAAGCGCGTGGTTCGCCGTCGCGGACCGACCGCGCCGAGCGAAAAAGTACCGGTTGCAACGGTACGGTATCGCGTATTATCCGCGAGTTGGATTTCTCGCTGTACGCGTGGCATTTCGCGTCGCTTTTCGCGTCGTCCGTTGCCACTCGGGCGCATCCTTTCGACTCTCGCGACGCGCGGCTCGTCAAGCGCGCTCCTCTCTCGAACGGGTCTCAAACGGGTCGTTCGGCCAACGTTCCATTCGCGCGATTACTTTGCCGCGCGGATAACCGGCGGAGAATCGGGTCGCGAACGCGAGAAGACGGCGCGCGAAGCGCCGAAACCTCGCGGCCGAACCATGGTCCCATCCACGGTGCCGGTCGTCCGTTTGGCCGGTCGCTCGATCTAGGAGGGTCGAAAGGCTAAGGCGCGCATACGTAACGCGTATCTAGAAGCGTGGGAGCCATGCTCGAACGGCTTCCTCTCACGGCACTGCCACGCTTTATCTCGCGTTTATAAATAAGCCGATATCTCCGTCTCTCTCCCTCTCTGTCCCTCTCTCTGTCCCTCTCTCTGTCCCTCTCTCTGTCCCTCTCTCTATCCCTCTCTGTCCCCCTCTCTCTCTCTCTCTCTCTCGGCTCGAATAACTCGAACGAGCGACTGCCACTAGAAGGAGGAGGCGCGCTCTTCAGTTCCGGCTTCCAGCCACCCGAGTCTATTAATACTCGATTCTAGTCTCTAGTTCGCTCCCCCTTGCCCTGCCTCTCTCGCCTTCCAAGCCCCGCCGCCGCCCCACCGCCGCTCCATCGCCGCTCCATCGCCGCTCGTCTTTGTCTCAACCTGTTTGCCCCTATCGTCGTCCATCTACCGGCCCCAGCTCTTATCCGCCCGGCCGAAATCTCACCGCGGGGTACACGTACGGGTTCCCGCAACCCGGCGCGCTGACGGACGACCGGTGCACGATTCTCCGTCGAACGTGGAACGGCAGCAGGAGCAACGTTTCTTCGTTTCCGAGAGAATCCAGTTTACCTGGCTAAAGTTGGCCAGTCGCGGACCGCTGCGCCAGCGAGAACGATCGACGGCGGGTCGGTCGGACCGCGTTGCCGGATAAATCGAAAGAGGGAAAAGACGATGACGTTTCTTCGTCCGGTGCGTCGTATGTAGACCGGCGACGGACGACGAAAGCGGACGAAAGCGGACGAAAGCGGACGAAAGCGGACGAAAGCGGAGATAAGCGGAGATAAGCGGAGATAAGCGGAGAAGGAAAACGCACGGTGAAAGATGGTCGCGTTTACACGCGGGTTCGTTGCTATTCTCCTGCCGAGTTTCGCCCGGCGAATTTTCTCGTACGGACAAGGTTTCTGGCAAATTCGCGCGAGAGTCTGTCGCCCACCGATCGTCGGATAATACGACGAACGGCTGCAACGCGACATTTATCTGCACGGAGGCGAAATTGCCAGATCGACCTTACGTAATTCGCCTCGTGGAAATTGCAGCGTCGATCCAGCGAAATTTGTTTTGCGCGTTTCGTAATTGCAGGTTATCGTGGCAATCGTCGATCGGGTCGATGGGTGTTGGGTAGATTAGGTGGACCGATCGAAGCGAGTCGACGCTGCTTATCATCGCGATCGATATTCGGTAGGGAACGACGCGTTTCCTCCGGCCGAGATAACGCGAAACGTCGATGGCGAATCGGCCGAAACGAAAACACCTTGTTTACGAGAAAAGGATTATCGTTGCCGGACGGTGGACGGTGGACGGTGGACGGTGGACGGTGGACGGTGGTCGACCGTGGTCGACGGTGGTCGGCGTTCGCTCGCAACGCGGTTACGTTGCCGTATCGCAGGCGGAGGAGCGTTCGACGAGGAGGAATGCGTTTTTGTCGCGCGCGTCCAAGGTGAGCGAGCGCGCGATGTTCGCGCGATTATCGGCAGCAGACGGAATCCGTGTCGACGCAAAGCGGAATCCGCGTGGCCGAGGAATGCGCTCAATTATGCGGGACGCTCGAATCACGAGGCGAAGATATTCTAGTCGCGTGTCCGCAACCAAATCGGTTTCGATCGATCGCGGCTATTGCCAGAATTATCGCTCTCTCTCTCTCTCTCTCCCTCTCCCTCCTTCCGTTTCTTACACCAAGCTCGCTGCTCGCCAGTCGCCGATCGATCGTTTCTCTCGTTCTCTGCCTGCTCTCGTCGGCCGATTGCCCGTTATCGGCCGCGGCGAAGAGTCGAGAGAGACGCGCGTTTTACGCGTTGAAAGGGGAAGCAAGGCAACGGCGACTCGGAAGAAGAACGCTCGTACGTAAATGGCTTGGCGAGTGGAGGCGGCGCGAAACCGCGGAAGCTCCGATTAAACGTAGCGTACGTTGGGCGACACCGGCTTTTCGCTCGGAGCCGTGCAAACAGAACTCGCCGCGAATTTCTCGCCGCGCGTCGTTGCAATCGCCGACCACCAAAGTTCTCCTACGGTCGCGCGGCCCCAAAGGCAGAAGGAAAAGTGGCAACGAGCGGAAGAAACGGCAAGAGCGACGCGAGCCCGTTTAATTGGATAATACAATCGGTACGCGAGACAGGGGCTGAGCGGGGGTGAATGCGACGTAAGCCGGAAGCCGTCCTTATCCTAGGAGAACCACGGACCGCGACCAATAAATTACCGGATAACCGGATAACCGGATAACCGGATAACCGGATAACCGGGTACAGCGGGATAAAGCCCGATCGGATCGATGCAAAGTCCGATCCTTTTCTCTTTTTCGTTTCTTTTTTTTCTTCTTTTCTCTTTTTTCTCTTTTTTTTCTCTTTTTTTCTCTCTTTTTTCTCTTTTTTTTCTCTTTTTTTTCATTACGCTGTCTCGATTTATCCGCGCTCGTCTTTATTGGCTTTCGTGGACGACGGACAGAGACATTTTCGAGGGCTCGATGCACGCCGATAAGATTACGGGTTTCAAAGTTGGCGTAAATTACAGCCGAGACCGTTGTCGCTCCCGGTGCTTGGAAAACGATAAACGTTTCGCGATTCGGATAAACGTTCTTTAAACGCCTCTCTGCTTTTAATTAAGAGATTATCGCTCGATCCGACGATAACCGCCGCTGCTCTTTGCCCGATAAATAATCTGTCCAAGGAGTATAGAGTGGCCAGGAAACGATATTTGTTCGACGGTGGAGCGCGATATCGTCGGATAAAAATTTGACCGATTAAAGTTTCCATCGACGCGCCACCGTGTTCGATAAACCGGACGGATAAACGACAGAGGCAAAGGCCGCGAGTACACGCAGATAGGAAGCGCGGGCGAGCTGCGAGAGGCTCTACCACTTCCTACGCGGTGCAACGAGAATCGCATCGCAAATTTGCCGCCTAGAGTACCAAGATGGCAATACCTTGCTTTAGGACGGCGCTTCTTAAACTTTCGCCGTTCGCGACCCCGTTTCGCCCGGGAAAATTTCGCGCAACGCCAGTCCTGTACGCGGAAAGATACGCGCGAAACAACAAGCGTACGAATAAAACATCGATCGATGGATAATAAACGAGAAAAGCTTCGCTCCAAACGATCCCTCGCTACCGTATTTACAACTTTGCCGCTTGTTCTCACCGTTTCGCCAACATCCGATACCGGCAAACTTTCCCGTCCAACCTTTTCCCTCTCCCTCTCCCTCTCCCTCTCCCTCTCCCTCTCCCTCTCCCTCACCGCCAACATATCGCCTTCGCGTTAGCACCTGAAACATCGCGTTCTATTCCTGATTTTCGTTTCACCGCCTTTTGCTTTCTCGTCGCTCGTCGCTCGCTGCTCGCTGCTCGTTACGGCTTCGCGAGTTTTCCTCCGCCGGACAACCGCGAGACCGACGAGAGGGACCATCCGTCGCCTGGTGGTTGGCATTAACTCAGTCCACGACGCAGAATCGACATCTCTGCGCAAAGAGATCAACGATTAACGATTTGGCGAATTCGTTCCAACGACGTACGATCGAGGCTCCTCGTTTCGTCGGCTCGTGGCGGATGGACAAATTTTCACGGCCCCGCGATTCCGTTACGCGATCCCATATGGGAATGGTCCGCGTGGTTTACGAAGCCCTGCCGCGGAGGACAGGACACGAGGATAGACGAGGAGAGAAAAGTTTAGTAATCCACGTTGGTGTTGGCGCAATCGAGGAATTCCTCCTGCGAGTCGAAGGAAGGAAATTGCGTTGCCCAATTAGAAATCGCGGGAGACCGCAGAAAGAAAGGCCGAGAGAGAGAGAGAGAGAGAGAATGAGGGAGGGAGCGAGGGAGGGAGCGAGCTACGAAGAAGAAGGAGCGAGCAGAGTTGTCGAAGAGGGGGCGGGAGACGGAGGAAGGGAAAAAGGTTTCGAAACGTCGTACGTACCAAGTTGCCACGTTTCTACGATTATCTAATTCCCGTGTACCTTTTGCTTGTTTAAATGCACGCGCACGCGCGTACCCATTCTCTCGACTTCATCATCGCCTATACCGATTCGTGCGGGTAGCGTCTTGGTACCGTATATCTTTCGCTCTCGAGGCTCGCTCGGATCGATCGCCGCTGTCGCCTAGATTAATATCGACGCGATAAAAATTAATCGTCCACGGTCTCTCTCTCTCTCCCCCCGTCTCGTTCACGTTCGGCCGCCGATCAGCGGGGATTTAGATTTCGTTTCGGCGTCTCGAACTTTTCGTTATCCTTGAAATTTGACGGTACGTTGTTGTTCGCGGCGCGTTACTCGTACGCGATTCGGCTTTTACACAACCCCCTAACCCTACGGAAATCATCGAGACGTTCGCCGTCCGAGTTGAAAGTTTGCCCGCGTAATCCCCAACGATCCCCGGCAAACTGTTCCTACAAAGTTAACCATGGTCAACGTTGCATCTCCTACTACTACTACTACTACTACTACTACTACTACGCTACTACTACTATGCTACTACTACGCTACTACTACGCTACTACTACCACTAATGCTCGATTCCGTTTCGGGTCGTCGAGGCGTTCTCCAGATGTCAAGGCGAAGCTTTCTTCAAACAGAGGCACGCGCTTTTCCGCACCGATTTCGACGAATCGTGCGAGAGAAAAGGGAAACGCGTTAAAGCACCGTCTTATCTCCGCTTGTCTCTCGCGCGATAAACCGTACAAGATTACGATTAAAGTGTCTTTGAAATTAATCGTCTTTCCATTCGAGTGGCTAAACGCCTTTTTGCGAAGAAAACGCATCGGACGTTGCATAAGAAAATGAATCGGACAACGTTCGAGACGCTTCTCCCAATGACGTGTAAATTAACGGATTTAACGGATGTAACGATGTTGGTTCAACCGTGGGTATTGTTTCGAGCGTTTCGAGCGTTTCAAATACTTGCGCGTAACGGTGCAGGTTGAAGAAATTGCTCGACGATGCAAAGCAGCGATATAAAACATTGTCCTCGTACGATGTATAACAACACGTGACGACGCTCTCGACGTTTCAAGGATGAGAACATCGATTGTTAATCCCGCGAGATACGAAGAAACAACGACATATCCTTATCGCGTATTCCGTACCTAGCGTTATCGCGTTCTTGAAAAGAAAGAAATTTCTCTCGTCGGGCGAATAGTCGCGCGTACGATTAACGCGTTCCTGCTATTCGCAGGTTCGCGCGACGCGAGAGAACGATGCTGCGAACGAGGGCAAATCAAAGAGATCGACGAGTTATCGAAGCTTTCCAAGCGAGATGTTTTACTCGTTGCGAGACGAATCGAAGAAGAGAGATTCGAGGCTCTCGCGGGTTCGACGCTGTCGACCGAAAGGAACAGAGGTCCGTCTTCGTCTCTGTCCAGGGTCTAAAGACGCGATCGAATCACCGCATCGTACACCGTAGACGACGTGACGAACGTGGTTGCGCGCAAAATCTGTTACTCGCCAGCGTTATTGTCCGAAAGAAACGCAAAAGTTCGCGCGGATTAAGCGGGCATCGATCGCACGAGTACGCGCTCGAATGGTAAATGTCGTTACTCGGCAAACGGGAGAACGGATGATGGAAACTAGTCTCTGGGATTCGCCAACTTCCTCCTCCGATCCACGGCTCTCCTTCTCTTTCTACTCGTACGGCCGCTCTGCCACCTTCTCCTTCTGTGTTCTTAAGCGATTACGCCACGGCGTCTCTCACCTCCGTCTAATCCTGTATTGTAATGCGCGAAGCGCGCGCGCACGAACGTTGCAAACGAGGCGACTAAAGTCGAACGAGACACAGAGTGGCAAAAATCAAAGTCGAAGGAGAAGTGGAAGCGAAACGAAACTGCGAGCGGCGAGGCGGAAGAAACGCGGAAGGAGAAACGGGTAAGAAAGATCGGAGAAATAGAACGTGCAACGGTCGATCGGAGGAAGACGGGAGAGGAAAGCGGGGAAAACAAAGGGACAAGGAGGGGTGTGTGCGTGCGTGCGCGCGTGTGCGTGCGCGGAAAAGGCGAGAAGAAGGAGGATGATGGACGTAAATAAAGTAGGAAGCGCAGGCAGCGAAATGCGACGGCGAAGAGGAGGAAAGGAGAGGCGGAAAAAGAAGAGAAGGGACCTTTGCACGGTGGAGGGGATGGACGTGGTTTCAGTCGTCCTCCCGGATGTGCAGCATCATTACACGGCATTCTTCGAGGCTGCAAGATCTCCCTTTCTTTCTTCCTTCGGCCGATGCGTTGACGTAACCGCGACGAAGCGAATTCCTCTTCCCAAGACGCCGCGAGACGTTCGCAATTCTGATCGGCCTGGTTTCAACCGTGTACGCCGAACGTGCTCGGTCGCAACGGAGGCCATTCTCAAATTTCAAAAACCGGCCGATTCTTTCGCCCGCGTGACTCGTTCCTACGTTTTCCAGCCGAAACGTCCGTTGGCTGACTTTATCCGGAGCGGTCGCCCCATTCGCGATCGACTTCGATCTGATCGAGTCTGCAAGCCCGGTTGATCCGATTCCTTCGACGACGGACGGAAGGACGCCGATCAGCTGCGACGCGTCGATCGTCTCGCGTTTCTCTCTCCCGTTTCTCTCCCGTTTCTCTCCCGTTTCTCTCCCGTTCCTTTCCCGTTTCCCTGATTTTTCTCGCAATTCGCTATCCCCGCCAATTGGCGCTCGCCAATCTGCCTCCCAATACGCTATTGATATTCTCCTTCCATTTGTCACTTCCTATCGTGTCCCGCGAGTCTCTCTCTCTCTCTCTCTCCACCGTTTTATCTCTCCGCGGTATTTTATATCACGAGACGTACACGACACGAGCGAAATAACAAATTAGTAAGAAAACCACTAGGCAAGAATAAAAAGCGACCAACGTTTGCCCGAGCGTGAGCAATTGGTTAATCCGCCGTGGAAACGTCGAGTCGCAAACGATGTTCTTTAAACGCGACACACGGACCCAAGGTTGACCCGCTGTCATTGGCTCGGCCGGATTTTCCGCCAGTTTCATCGAGGGACGAGAAAGGTTTCCGAGGAGGCGTAACATTAATCATGGCACAGGTATGTGCGAGGACTCGGGGTCAAAATCTTTTTCCCTTCTGAAAGAACGATGATCCACAATGGAACTCGTCGGAATCCTCCCCGCTTACGCTTACATCTGATCGATCGAAGAAAGGATCGTCCTGAAAAGTTACCGGGGTTCCTTTCTACTACCTTCTACTACCTTCTACTACCCACCTCGGGCACCTATTAAATCTTGGACTCGAATTCCAAAGGATCTTGTTCTAAAAGAACCACCGACGCGATATTTTTCCACAGAAACGCTCGTGAATGCCCGAGCCTCGGATCCGCGCCGCTTAAATTTGCGTCAAAAAATTTTTTTCAATTTCCTATTTTGGTCGCTGACGCTATGAAAACGGCGATCTTTCCTTTCTCGTTCTTCCTCCGGCACTCGCCTGTATCGATCGGGCTTCGTATTTCCAAAAATACGGTCCGCTCCTGCTCGCCTCGAATTCGGTTAGCGGTACGTTTCAAAATTTGCCAAACTTTTCTTCCTTTTCTTCTCACCAGCCCCCCCCCCGCCCCCTGCCCCCTGCCCCCCGATAAATCAAACGTCGCGCAACGTGGAATTATTCCCTAAATATAGTTTGCGGTTCGACGGTGAGTCGACTGATTCGATCGACTAATAAGTTTCGTGTTTCCGTCTTTTCTTTCCCTCTCTCTCTCTCTCTCTCTCTCTCTCTCTCCCCTCGCTCTCTCTCTCTCTCTCGCTCTCGCTCTCGCTCGCTCACTCGCTCGCTCTCTCTGTTCGTAGGGTCCTTTAGATAGGGGGAAAAAGGAGATAGAAGGAAAGGATCAAGCGTAAGAATCGGTAGTACTCATAAGCCAGCCGGGATATAACAGGTAAAACAGGTTTGTGGGCGTCCTGAAACGTGGGCTACCTGCATCGTTTCTCGGAGGGGTCCTTCTTCAAACTCGCCTGCCGATTCTTGCGGAAGAAAACGGAAGAAAGGGGAGAAACGCGGCACCTATGCACCTGTTGGTTAAGTAACGACGATTAACGTCTCCAAACTGCCGCGCCGTGATTTTATCTTCGAGGAAACCATGACGCGTGTATATATACGTATATATGTACGCATATGTACCAGCAAGTTTCAATTTTTTATTCGGTTCGTCTCGGAGACCGCGACCGTCCGTCGACGAATTTACGGAGAGAAACGATTCCGAGGAGACTTTCGCGCCGTGTTTCGAACGAACGACGCAGATTGAAATCGATCCGTTGCGATCGATATCGCGACGAATCGGAAAATGTAGGCGAGTCGAACAACTGCGAGAGTAACGAGTCTCGCAAAGGTCCAAACTGTCTTCACCGTGCATTGGACGATCGTTGGATTTACTATGACGAATGCTCGCCATATATATATATATATATATATATATAGCGAATGCTGCGACAGATTAGATCGAACGCAACGTCAATTTCCACTACACCGACAGACAGTTGGCGGTTTCGCGTCAAATTGTTTGTACGATCGACGGATAGAACCTCGCTCGTTTCGTCATCTCGCTTTGTTCGCCATTTACGTTGATTCCTCTTAATCGTCTTAATCGTCCTAAACGTTTTCAATACGAAATTTGGATAATAAGAGAGGAGAGATTACTGTTATTTTCGAGGTCGTTGGGATATCGACGACTTCTTTGTATCTTATCGGCTTAACGGAATTATTCGACGTGACCACGTTTCCGTCGGATTCGGTAATCTAACATCTCGTCGGGCCGAGACAAACACCTTTTCGGCCACGAAACTCGAAAATTCTTTCTCTTACGCGAAACCAAATTGAATCGTCTCTCGCCGGTTCGTTAACCCCCCGATGGTCGGTTTTCGTTTGTGCTTTACTTCGTTCGATCGTTTCTCGAATCCGAGACGTTCCTGCGGATATCTCAAAAAATTTGCCTTTTTCTCCAAGCCGCAACGATCGTCGATTTTATGCAACTCGGAGAATAACTATCGACTTTCTCTTACGAGCGCGGCATCTTTCTCGCTCCAACGTTCGCCCGAAATTTATTATTTATTTGATCTATATAATTTATTTGTTTGATTTTGATAGGTCCGCCCTACCGTCTCAATTTGCATCCTCGTTGCGTCATCATCGATCGATAATCTCTCTCTATCGACGTCGCGAACGGAAAACCTACGATTCGATCGGCTCGCGTCGCCCCTTGAAAACGATGCTCGCAGGTTGCAGGAGAGGAAATAAAGGACGGAAAGCCGATACGAAGAAACGGATAAATCGGCGTCGATTAGGAAAGCGAGGTTCGACCTCGGCGAGACGTTGCAACTGGCAAAAAGGTAGGTTCGCGTCGACAGCGAGGATCGCGATTACGAGGAAGCTACGAGGAAGTCGGTGAAGCCCCCTCCAACGTCCTATGGTATTTCCCACTCGATTACAACGCTTCGATTATTTCCGTTCGCGCCGTATAACCGGCCATCTATTCGTCCTCGTCGGACTCGAAGGGTCGCGCGTTCCGGTGGTCCATTTGTCTCCGTTCGTCGAACGCGTTATACGGCGCGGCAAGTCTCGCGCATGCGCACTCTCGCCAGTCTCTCATGGCGCGCGCTAGAGGAGTGGTGGTAGGGCGCGGGGTGGGGGCGAGCGAGAGACGGAGTGGGGAGGGACGCGACGGCGGCAAGCTTCCAGCGGAGATCGCAACTCGCGGCTCAGTCGCTCGCCAGCTCCGGCACTCAGTGAGTCGATTTTGTCGCGTAGCCGTGTTGTCGTGGCTCTGAGAGACTCGAGTCGTGTCCGAGGTGAAAGGAAATCCGTCTCGCGTATCCTCCTCGAATTCGTCTACTGCTCCCTCGTAGACCTCCGATAGCCGCCTCCTCCTGCTCCTCTTCCTCCTCTCTTTCTCCTCTTCCTCCTGCACCTCCTCCTCCTCCTCCTCCTTCTCGTCCTCCTGCTCCTCCTGCTCCTCCTGCTTCTCCTCCTCCTCCTCCTCCTCCTCCTCCTCCTCCGGAGGAAATACGGTAAGAAAGACAGAAACGAGAGAAGAGAACGGCAGAGAGGGAGAGTGATATTCGAGTGGTGCCGACTGTGATACACTTGGCCGCGTAGATAGCTCTGTGATATACGCGTATACACACATGGATATTTCGTCGATAGCTCTGGACTTTTCTCATACGGACACCGAAAGCCGATATCCGTGTACAGCAGATATCTGCTTGAACGTTTGATCGTCGTTGAACGGCGATCTCTGGTTGTGTGCGAGCAACATAGGGGATCCGTGCGATTAGCGGCGGGGATATTGGAATGGGTGTATAAATAAATACGTAGAAGGTGCGGAAGAAAGGAGAGGGGTAGAGGGACGGACGGACGAACGGAGAGAGACAGACGGAGAAGAGCAGCGGAAGAAAAGATACACGTGCGCGTGGTCGGTGTCTCGAGGATACCTGTGGATGCCAGGCTGTAGTGGCGACGTATTAGGGCGCGGATTTCTGCCCGATGACCGCCGACGGGATTCGCTTGCGCTCGCTGACCGATCTACACCATTGATATTACGCCGCATCGGACGGTTTATCGGCCAAGCCGCAATCGAGGTAACCATCTTATTCTTTTGCCCACTTCTCGTTTCGACTTTGGC
This sequence comes from Bombus waltoni, assembly GCA_014737395.1. Taxonomy (NCBI): domain Eukaryota; kingdom Metazoa; phylum Arthropoda; class Insecta; order Hymenoptera; family Apidae; genus Bombus; species Bombus waltoni. Next base: position 373,271 of record JACXII010000031.1, read on the forward strand.
GTAATCTTCGTTCCACGTCGCTCTCCTAACGTTGCCGCTTGCTTCTCTTTTTTTTTTTTTTTTTTTTTTTTTTCCCCCCCCTCTTTCACGGATCGCGTATCGTTTTCCTCGTATTTTATTTCGTTCGCGATACTGGAAACACGCCTGTGAAGCGATTTCGAGCGTGGAATTGTTTAGAGGTTATGTAAGAAATTTTTATCCCATCTAGAGCGTAACAGCTTTCCACCTTTTCGTTGGAACGTTTTTAGTCACCGGACGCTATATCGTTATTTAATTTGCATTTATTTAATTTAATTTGGAAGAGTTTGCCCGACAACGTTGGAATTGCCATCGACTTGTTACCCCATTGGTCCATTAGAATCGCTATTGTCTATTAATCGAGTTGACGTACGTCGAGATCAATTTTAATATCGCGACTGTCCATTTTTTATCGTATTAAGTAGGATGAATTATGGAATTATTCTTAGAATATTTTGTCATTTTAATCAACCGTCTGTTATTTATGACGGCAAAAGCTATTCTTATTGATCTTATCACCCTAGTTTATATGCGTCGGTGTACATTTTCCGGAACAAGTACATCGTATTCAAATTAAGATACGATCCGCGATATCGCGTAAACACTCGAAGCAAATTGTTCGATTTCGTGCGTGTCCGCTGTCAGTGAGCTTCGTTCGACCAAAATCGGCCTAGTCGAGGATTTTCCAGCGTCGTTCGACTCTGCAGCTGATTTACGCGTACGTACATACGTATACTTGTACGCTGTTTATCAACACGAAACGTATCGATCGAATTTTCGACGCGTTGTAAACAAACTTGCCTCGCGCCATCGGCGTTCCGTGTTTAGCAGCCGTTCCTTTTCCTCCTTCCATCTAAATAACAAGACAGCGCATACTTTGTGCGACGAAGAAAAATTTCTTTTCCAAACGTATGGCTAGCTCTTGCTCGTCGTTGTAATTCATTTAATAACGTAACCTAAATTCCGACGGAGCAACTGTTGGAAGAAAAAGGACGGTCGACGATCAAAGTTGCAACAATCTTGTCGATCGTTGATTCCAGTAAAGGGCCGTGTAATATCTCTCTGTTCTCCTCGATCGGTATCGAGTTATTGATCGAAAGTATAGCAGAAAGTTCGGCTACTGTACAACGGTAATCTGTAACGGTAATCTGTAACAGTAATCTGGTACACTGGGCGAAATTAAATCTCCTATTTTTAATACGTTATGCGAGGCGCCGAGCTCCAAAGATACGCAAATGGTATTTCTCCGATGTGGTGAAAATCCAGTTTGAAGTTCAAACGCGTTGAAAAGATTCCAAGCGAGGTCCCTATGAAAATTAAGTTGTAGGTTATAGTTCACGCTTGGCATAGCATGCAGCGAATTTCTAACAAATCTCAGCCGTTGGTTTCCGAGTTATCGACAATAAATCGCTCGCTCGAGTTATTTACCATTTATTTCGATTTTCAAATGATTTCGATTTTCAAATGATTTCGATTAAAAAATTTCAGAAACGTCACTCGCATCCTTTTATTTATTATTTATTTTATTTATTTATTTTATTTATTTATTTTATATATCGAGTCACGCAATATTTTCGGATAATTACAAATATAATTTATTCGTTGGCTGCTGTAACAGCAACGCGATAATGGTAAGAATAGTGAGATAGCGATAACGAGAACGATGCAAATCGGTCGATGACCAAAATTTTTGTGTAAACGAAAAAGAGAAAGAATCATAACCTATTACGAGGGGTTCGTTGTATTCTTATTCCTAATTTCTTACACCGTGTTACACTCTTGCTACCATAGATACCATGCTGCGTGTTACCATATTACATCGCTGTCTTATTTATATTACGTATTGCGTTCAGTCGGACAAACAGCAAGTACGATCTATTGGCTGGATTGGAAAATTTAAAAATTTCGCGCGCGCGTGTGTGTGTGTATGTATGTATGTATATATATATAACATATAACATATATATGTATATACATATATATGTAACATATATATATATATATATAACATATATATATATATATATGTAACATATATATATATATATAACATATATATATATATATATATATATATATATATATATATAAAATATATATATATATATATATATATATATATATATAACAATCGGCAGAGTAACAATCGCAAAGCCTGTTCGCGATCGGAAAGGTGAAAAAATAAACTGTTGTTGTTGTTAATGCGAATGGATCGATGACGAGGATTGTATCGGAACGAGGGGAAAAGAAAACTCGACAGACCGTTTAACATTCTCGGGAAAATTAAATTTATCGCGCTTTCAACACCTTAGGCGTAATATAATGGCGCAATTAGGATAATCGTAAGGTATAACCTATCGCTTGGACGCGGCAGTTTGAAAAATCTTTGGACGACGATATAGCGCGAATCGTTGGACGACCGAAATTCTGTTTAAATAAAAAAGGAAAAAGAAAGCTCGACTTTGTGTCCCCTGTACGCTTCAATTTCCAACCTCCCTAGCCGCTCTCTTTCTCTTGCATTCGCAACAGCGCACGCGCAAGCAGGGTCGCGCGCGCTCCTACTTACGCACATATACGCGATATACACTGACGAGCGCGAGTATACGACGCGACGGCTAAGCGGAGCGGCTGTTGCTTACGCTCCTTGATCGTTATTCAGGAAGTTGCACGTTATCATTTACATAACACGTGAGCCCGAACAAAATCATGCATAATTCCTTCCTCCTTGGCGCGGCTGTGTTACCGCTTCGCTCTTTATTTCCCTTTTTCCCTTGGTTGGAAAAAAAGAAGAAAAAAAAAAAAAAGAAAAAGGAAAGGAAAGAAACGAAACGACGAGAGAGAGGAGGCCGCGTGTCAAGCCAGACAACAGTCTCCTTTATCCGCGTGGTAATTCGCTCGCTCCTATGACGAATCCTATCGACGAAGAGATCCGGCGAGCGGTTCGTTCTATTCCGTTTGGACGCGTTACTCGAGGAGAATTCGCGCGATCTTCGCGACCGAGTTGCGTGTCGGGAGATCTCGACTCCCTAAAGCGAGTTCTCGGAATGTTTAAACGGTCGTCGTTGAATATTTATCGCCGTCGGTGACCAAAAAAAAAAAGTATTTCTACGCTCTTGTCGTTGCTAGAGCGTTTACCGACACGGAAAGACAACGTAAAAGAGGTAGTCGAAAATATAGAGAAATAAACGAGACGTACGTGGACATTGATCAAAAGGCAGAAGAGCGAAACCTCGTTTAATCTCTTTTGCTCGTCGGCTCTTTCGTTTGAGATCATCTTCGAACCTCTAGCGTAGATCCGTAATCCGCCCCTTCCATCCTACTCTATTCCCATTTAGCCGTGTTCGTCTAATTCGCTCTTACCGATTCTACTCGATATTGGACGAAACGGCTGCTACTTTGCTCCGATTCTCCTATTCTCCGCGTCGTTTCTCTAAGCGATCGTTCTTCTACGTTGCTTGTAAAGTCTCGCCCCCCCCCCACCACCTTTCTCCGCTCTCGTATTACCATCCCCCTTTTCTTACGTCCTCCGACATTGCCGTCCGATGGAATCTTTCTCGGTGCTTCCTCTGCGCCTCTCGTCGTGTCTCGTCGCTCTCGTGGCCGCTTTTATTATCGCTTTCATTCGTGCCTGGAATCAACGATACGCGAAACAATCGTGAGACCCGCGTACGGGCAAGTAGGCAAACAGCGGCAAGGAGCCACGTGGCTCGACTCGAATCACTGCAAGCGGAATCGATCGATGACGCTCGAAACGGTAGTCGATGCCTCGTGGAAACGTAGGAGGAAAAGAGTGGAATTTGCGTGTATCGGGCAGAATCGTGTTTCCAGATATTGGAAGCTGAAACTCGTTTTTGCAAGAAGCCTGTGAAACGGATAACGCGTAAGCTTGGTTCTTAGTATAGAACAAGGAGGAAGAAGGAATATCGAATCTCGTCATTGCGCGGAACGTTGGAATTTTCTCAGAACATTGGGACAATAAATCTCGAGATACTCGATGATAATGCGGCGTAAAAATAGAAGTTGTACGACTGATAAAAAAAGCGCTCTGGATTGGAAAATACTTTTGTAGTGGCGTGTTAACTCTTTGTCTAATTGCATCGTAATCTATAAAGAAAATTTGATTTTTATAATTGGCGACTCGCTGTAACGATACCGATAACGCGAACGTTTGCGCGATAACGAACGCAGGCGAGAAGAAGGATAGAGTTTGCGACCTTTCCTGCTTCTTGTGGAAAGAACGGCCGGTCGCTGGCAGATCTTGGCGGAAAAAGCGTCGTACCGCGAGAGACGGACGGAGGACGATCTGCCAGGTGAGCGCGTTGGCCGTCAGCCGACGATACCGGATGGTTGTTAGACCGGACCGAGTGGTAGGAATTTGCGGGAAATGGACAGGGCGACGCGGCCAACGCGCGAAAATGTTGGAGTAAAAGTAGGAATTGGCGGGAAAGCTGGTGGGTCTGATCGCCGTACGTGTACGGTGTGCACGTCGGCGCGAGTCGAGTCGAGTCGAGTCGAGTCGCTGGAGAGTGGTAGTCAGAGTTTTAGCCTATAATCGGAAGGTTACGTAACGGCGAAGGCCGTCGACGACATTTATCGCGTAAAGTACGAAATACGCGAGTTGAAACGAACCGTATAATCTAAAATTAGGTAACCCAGCCGAAATGCGATCCGATCAGCCGTGACCCGACCCATAGCGGTTAAATAGCGGTTAAGAGGTTGACTGGAAGGTAGAAGGCGTGTAACGGTACGGATCGAAGGAAGCGGAAAGAGTGGAAATCGTTGGAAAGTAATTAAAGTAAACTGGTATTCATTTTTCGAGCGTCGAAGGAGAAAAAGTTTGAGAGCGGTGGAGAGCTGGTAGAAAGGAGGTTTTTACGTGGATTTTCTGTCGCAGTCGAGAGAGTCGATAAGAGGCTAAAGGGGAGAAGAAACGACGTAGAAGGAAGAGGAAGTGGGTGGCGGCGAGGGTGGCGGGAGAAGAAAGCCTTTCGAAACGTAATTCCGGCCGGAAGAGCCGGCAACCCGGAAGCGAGGGAGGAAGCGCTACTGCAGCAGGGTGGTAAGGGGAATGGAAAATGCTCGAGGGCCTCGGGGGAGGGCTCGATCGATCGTTAAGATCGCGGACGAGGTGTCGACGTCTAACCACCGGCAAATTTCCAGCGACTGCTTCTTTCTTCGTTCCTCGCCCTTTGCTCGTCCTTTGCTCGTCCTTTGCTCGTCCTTTACCAGCCTTCGGAGCGGTTTCTCGAGCCAAGTGATTTTTTACCACTCGGCTATATCGTACGGGGCTAAGACCTTTCTCGCGTGTAAATGGACGGACAGTCGGCGAGTAGGAATGTCGGTGTTCGATAGGAATTTTCGGAGAAAACGGCGATATGTAACGGAACGGCGAAGCTGACGAAAACCGTTCTCGGCCGAATACTCGTTGCTCGTGCAGATGGAAATTCGGAACGCTGCTAGAATGCTTTTTGCCTCGGTCGTTTCTTTCACGGTGCGACGCGACAACGCAGAAGCGAATTTTTGCGTTGCGAACGTTGCGCCGTCCGTGGACGAACTCGCCGAGATTCGCTTCGAATTTAGGATATCGGGTAAAGAGAATAGGATGCGCAGGTTGGAAGAAAAAGACGAGCGGCGTAACGAGAAACACGGCAGAGTACGCGTCCGGCAATTCTGCTCTCCTCGTCGCGCTGCAGGCAGGAGAACCGGTCTGTATCCGGACCGGAAGCGCGGACCTTGGACTTTTCTTTTTCGCTATCTCCGTCCCGTTCCCTCGCTCCTCCTTCCGAAGAATTCGACGAGCGGTCAATTCGATCTTCTTCTCTCCACCGATCTCCGCCCTTTCTCTCTCTCTCTCTCTCTCTCTCTCTCTCTCTCTCGCCCATCTCGAGAAAGAGAGAGGCGTCCGGTTAATTCCAAGAGGGAGCAAAAGGAAGCAGACGCTCGCGATAGATGGCATCCGGTTCCCCTCTTTCGAGGAAAACTCGAGGAGGAAGTGGCGTTTAAAATACCTACGCCGGTTCTTGTTCTATCGGTTCTTTTTCCTCCTTTCCAACTTGCCTGGCCACTTAAATCGCAATCTTTATCCTAAAAACACGGCCGAACGTGCGTCGAGCGTACTGGCGCGAACGTAACTCGAGCGTGGAACGTCGCGAATCCACGCGATTGTCGGACGAGCCGCGCGCGCAGGAAACGAATCTCGGACCAAACAGCCAAAACGTTGTTCGAGCTAAGCTGCGTTGCTAGCAGTGGAATCCAGGTGCGAAACGACGGCGTACTTTCTCTCCGCCTACCCTCCTTTGGCTTCTTTGGCTTCTTTTCTCTCTACTTTGTCTCGTCCTCTGCTTCGTTCTCCACTTTGTTCGTCGAGGATCGTGTTCGCTCGAGACTCGTTGATTTCTCGCCGCGCGTTGACCCTTTGTGCACGCAGAATCTTGATTAATCGACCGTTGGCTATCTAAAAACCTATTGATCGAGCTGATTGAGTTAACCGTTGAATTATCAAGATCAACAACTGCTTGCTCGAATCCCCGGTTACTCCTTTCACGATCAATTCCACCGTATTGTTGGCGATATTCGGCCGCAGCCGCGCGTACGGATTTCCCACCAGCGAATGCGGCATGTCGAATTTACGCGCGTAAATCGTTGGCCTCTCGTTCGAAATCGTGTTCGACTCTCGTGAGTTGGAAGCGATCTGAAATTCGATTGGCCGTTTGCGAAAGAGAAAAGGGAACAAAGCGTAATTTAGCGCGCTGCTTTTTGCCTCTTCCTTCGAAGTTTTTATTGGTTATTTTATTGGTTTTATTTTCGTCGCTTGCATTGTCCGTTTGCCCTCCCGCGAGTACACGGACCAACACGTCCGATCCAAGATCGTTTTAGCGCGCCGCGAAGGATATGGCGAGACCGCGAGGGAGGCGGGTACGGTACGCGTCGCTTTGGAAGAAACGTTGGATCGAAGGTACGCGGAAATTGGCGATACGACGCTGTAAGACGTACGACGCGTGTATCGTTGGTATCGCCCCGACCGCTGTCGATAACCCGTCAAACTTTGCGCCGCTTTCGTCTCGACGAAGGAAGTCGCGGCGGACGTCAGCCGCGCCGTTACAACGTCGTCGATAACTTCTCGGCTCGTAGGTCTCCGCTCTCTCGTGTCCACGTATTTCGCGAACGTCGTTATCGTTGTCGTCGTTGTTTGTTTTATCGAAAGCCGCATCGACCGATCGTTGGCGGCTGTTTTTATATTCGGTAGCCTCTTAAACTCTGTGCGATATCTTGGTTTCGCTGGAACGAAATCGACGCGAGCGCATCCTTAAGTTACGTCACGCGTTCTTTTGCGCGCGGCAAACCGATTTGGATGCGATCTATTCCGTGGATGCAATTTTCCCCTATTGGATCGGCTAGTTGCGAACGTCGTTGTCGCGACGAGCCGCAATGTGGCGCGTACATACGCGTGTGCATATGCGATCGCGTCGTTCCTGCCGTTGGACAAGTCTTTCAATCGCGAGCGAGATACGACGAGGGCCAACGAATTTCGAGACTGCGACGGGGTTAGAAAAGTTTGTTCTTACGGCCCCGACACGCACCCTTGTACGCGTACGCTCTTACTTTCGTCGATTCCTTCGTTCCGAAAACGTGATTCCTTTAATTGCTGTCCGTCTCGCGAGTACGTAAGCGTGTCCGTCTTCCACGTCGTCCGCCAAGTCTTTCAAAAGTATCCGGATGCGTACTCGTCTTTGATGGAACGTAATTTAATCTGACAATTAGGGGCGGTGGGGGGGGGGGGGGTGCGGCGCTGATTTTATATTTCACGGCCGGTAAATTAGATCGCAACGCGATTCAAAGAACACACGGGGGTCTCTTTCGTTCGGAGAGTCGTTTATTCGTAATTTGTAAATTATAAATCGGGCAGAAGGGATTTTCCTAAACCAGCGGAGAACGTGTCCACGTGTTACGGCAACTATCGTTACGTAGGGAACCAGCGTTATCTAAACTACCAATCGATCGTGTACGCGATGGGAAAAAAAGAAAGAAAGATACGCTGCTCCTTGCTAGATAATTTAGACTTTTATCCGCATTGACTAAAGTGCGTCTTATCTAGAATTCTTTCCAGATACGTTCAAGTATTTAATGTAACGTAACGTTTTTTACGTTGTAAACTCTCGTTATTTCTCGTTGGGAATTGTCGTGGCAAACCGGCCGCCGATTGCGAACGTATCTTGAGTCTAAAGATTTTATTACGCGTCTCTGCTACGGTAAGGAGGATAGGCAAGAGGATGAATAAACCAGGGCCGCGAAAGCGGGAATGTCGCCCGTCGAGCGAGAGACGTCTTCTTCTTCCAGGAGAAGCGCGGGTCAGCGCTCCTGACTAAACAGTCGAGCGCCGGATGTTTTAAAAATTCTTGCGGTACACCGGTTGAAAATCGTGGATGGTGTAGCTAGCAGGAGAGACGCGATTCTTGCTCGTCGAACGCACGCGTACACGCTCGCGCACGAAGAGAGGAAACGTTCTCCGTCGAACGAGGTGACGGATCCTCGTGAAAAGTGCGCTATTCGTTAGAGCGTTGGAGAGCGTTGGAGAGCGTTGGAGAGCGTTCGTTGGCGGCTTTACAGGTTGACCTTAGTTTTCGACTCGTGCGGAAAAATATCCTGCCGCTCGGCCTTGATTCTCAGGCTGAGGCGGGTTACCGCTAACTTAGTAGCGCTATTAATCAGCCGCCGTGAGGCGGCAGGCTCTGCAAATCCCCTTATCGGTATTAATATAAACAATGCTGGACGCCGGCTGATTAATATCGCTACTAAACCGATCCAGCTTGAGAAGTAAGACGAGCGGCCGGATATTTTTGCACGTAGCTCGGAAACTGAGCCAACCGGCCGGTTACACGTGCGAAGACAAGTTGCTCGAAACGACGAGATTTACGTACACGGTTGAAAATCGTCACGATTTTCGCTAGCGTCGTTTTACGCTTCTACTTCGACGCCTTCTTCGTCGATGCATCGCTTCTTCGCGTCGCTTCTTCGCGTCGCTTCTTCGCGTCGCTTGGCGTGCAACGAAACGTAGCCGGGACGGACGTCTTCTTTTTCGAGGAGGAGCGCCGAGTCGCTGTTCCCGACTAAAAATTTGTCGCAACCCACCGGTCGCGATCCGTCTAGCAGGACAGTGATTCTCGTTATGGTGGTGGTAGTAGTAGCAGCAGCAGTAGTAATAGCAATAGTAGTAGTCGGTGTCGACAAAGACACGCGCGTACAAAAGACGTAGAGAAAGGAACGCGCAGGAGTAGGCGGATTGGTAAGGAGAAGAGAATCAACGAATGCCAAAGAGTAGCGATCCAAAACCACGAAAGAAGAAGGAACGTTCTGTGTGTCGAGAGAGAGAGAGAGAGAGAGAGACGTCTTGTTGCAGAAGATAGAAGAAACACCTTCGGAGAGCAAAGTGCATCTTCGGAGGACGGTTTTCAAGTTTACTGGGCCACTCGAAAGAAACCTTTTCTGACGGGATAGGAGGGTGGCTGGCATGGTACGGCACGGTACAGCGTTGAGGGATGTCGGGACGAGAGGGACAAGAGGGACGAGAGAGAGAGAGAGAGAGGGGAAAGGGGGAGGAAGGAGCGAAGCGAGAGGAGGGATAAAGAGAGAAGAAAGAGGCTGGTTCCCATGAGGAGGAGCTGCTGCCGAGTGACGAGGGTGAAGCAGCCTTTTTATCGACTTCCGGTCGGCGTTAGTTGCACGCACGTGCATCCGAGGCCTCGATGCTCTCTTTGTACCTCCGCAGAGATTCTCATTCACCCTCGATCTTTCGCGCTCTCCTTCCTTGCTTCTTCTCGTCGAGTAACAGGTAGTTGGAAACTTTAGCGAAATTTCTGCCCGACGAAAAGCTTTTCCACATCTTTCACCGTCTCTCGTATTTCCACGCTCTTACGATCTAAAATTTCCACGGTACAACGGTTAACTGCAACGAGTCCCGTTCCCTTTTACGTTCGAAATTATCGCCGCGCAAAAACGCCTAATCTCGTGCCATTTTCTCTCCGGCAAGGTTCCTTTCCTTCGATAAACAAAGGCAAACAAGAATCGCGCACGCAAAGATCGTTGCACGAGATGTTACGGAACGAGGGCCCCGGACATTACGCTCGTTACGTTTACGACTGTCGACGTTACTCGCACGTAACGTAACGTAAGACGATCGACGATTATCGATTATCGATTATCGATTATCGATTATCGATTATCGTCAACATCGGATTCAAGACCTTAGGCGTCAATTCGTTCGATACGCGAATAAGTTGTTGCAAAAAGATACGTTACGTTAGAAAACAAATATTACCGTAAGACGCGAGTTTATCTGCTTTTTTACAACGTGCCTTTGAACCTCTTTCCTTGCACGTGCATTAGATTCGTGCGCGAGATTGGCGCGTACGTCGCACGCGTGTGCGAGTTACGAGTCATCTTGCGTACACTTTGCTCGAGAGATATCTCAATTTCGGTTGCGCCAAACCTAACTCAAAACGAAAGACAAGCGACGGACAGAGTTCTCTTTTTTCTCGTACGTCGAGTTTTAGAAAATTACCATCACAGAAACCAGACGGTGGACGATTTTCTTGTACGAATTTTCCCCAACGTCGCTCGCGCGACCAAGTTGCAATAGCCTGTCCCGGTTGCTAGAAACACCCGGTATAACGGAACGCGCGAGGAATAACGTTTAATCGTGTTTTTTTCCGGCGGTAGTTCCTAGTGGCGCGGCGATCGAGGGTATAAAAGAGGGCGGAGAACGCTAACCACGTGGGTCGGTCGTTCGTCTGATAAACCTCTGTTCGACGACGTGTCACTGACCCTCTCTTCTCCGACCTCTCTCCTCGCTCGCCACTCTTTTCCCTCTTTCTACTTTTTTCTTTTTAATTCGTTTTCGCGATAACGATTCGACACGAACGCTCTCTTAACCGTTGTGCGTTCTTTCGCTCGTTCGCCACCCAATCCTACGTACCGTTCCAGCGTTAAAAAGTATCTCGAGTTTGCGCGAAACCCTGGAAACTCGAGAGAAAGACGACGCGGCTGTCTCGTTTCGCCAAGAACGTTGGCAGGCAACCCAGCCTTATTTTCGCGTTTTCGTAACTAGGCTAGCACTTTTGTATCTTTTTCAAGTTGGCAGCTACGACTCTAGGTTAAGTTGACGACAGGTTATGATTAGTAAGAACCTGCCATCTTTTTCTTCCGGTGTTTTCCTTTTCCAGGCGTACGGTGCGTCGCGTACGAGCGTGAAAAGAAAGATTTCGATGTATACTTCTGACGGATCGAAACGAGCCTTGTTTTCCATTCGGTGCTAACGAGAAAATCCTATCGAAGCCAAGATCGTAACTTAAAAATGCGGGTATAGCGGTGAGGTTAACGATCGTTCGAGTTCCAAGATTCCAAACACGAATTTTCGTTGCGTGCGTGCGTGCGTGCGTGCGTGCGAGCGTGCGTGCGAGCGTGCGTGCGAGCGTGCGTGCGAGCGTGTAGACGATCGACAGAATGGATCGTTACAATCGATGTAACGATATCGCATGATCGATGTACTACACGCGTGGATTTCCACGTTTACGTAACTGGACAGAGGGACGAAGAAAGAGCGGATTACGGATGATACGCCAGATAGAATCACCGCTTACCGGGCGTTTCGTGGCTTCGAACGTGAATTATCGCCGCGGCATTTCCTGTAATTTAAACGATATAATGGATTCGAGAGAGCTTTCGCGGCGCACGAAAGTTCACGGACGAACGATAATCGTTTGGCAAAGCACGAAACGTTGCGCGTCTCTAACTTTGCCAATCTTACTTTTTCCTAACCTCTACGTAGAATCACGGTCCTACTACGCGTAATCTGACGAGTCGAAAGGCCGTTAGAGACGCGCTTCGTATATTAAATACGGGCGCGAACCATCTAACGGGACGATCCTTTTGAAACTTTTCAGCCGAAAACCCTTGGAATCGTGACAAACGTTCCTTGGTATATCTCTAGCCAGACGCTTTACCGACAACATCTCAAGATCCCATCCATCAAACGCGTAATTGGATCGGATGCAGTAAAACACGAAAACCGAAATCCCAGTCGTGGAAAAGGGATCCCCTTGTTAAGGTATTAACGAACCGGGCAACGGTAGAAAAAAAAAAAAAGGTAGAAAAGGTTGTGTTGGTCCAAGGACCTGATTTAACGATATAATTAGCCGTTGAACCGTTAGAAGGTAATAGCCTGTGTGCCTAATCGAGTTGTCCGTAGCACATTCGCCGATGCGCTGCGGGTAAGATGAAATATAGATGGTAAATTTGCAAAACAAATTAGAAAAGCGAGATGTAAACTCGGAGGAACGAGTGGAACGAGTGGAACGAGTAAAGTTTGCGGATTACGTAGCTAATTGGTAGTACTACAGCTGGCGATCGACCTTATTCTACTCTTACTTTTCTATCGCTTATCTACTCTTTTCTATCGTCTATCCTCCATCTAACCATTAACTGTACACGTATTTGCTTCTCCGTACCGTCAATCTCCATATAGGGAAGAGCATTGTAATTTTTGGACACGGCCGATAGTCGTAAATCCAGTCGGTCGATGTCAAAGTCTAAACGTTAAATCCTTACCCGAATATAGGACGTGCAACTTAATTTAGAGCCTGTTGTAAAGTAGTCCTGGAAAGTTGCCTTTCACGACATAATACCTGAACGCGGCTTCTATTTCAGAATGGGCTTGAACAACGGTATCCTCGTTAAACGATCGTTCGATACTTTGCTGTCCAAAGTTGAACATTTTATCGATCGTAGCCGACTATAGCCGATTATACAGCACGCGATAAGACGAAAATTATCCTACGCAAAGAAATACGAAAAATATATAAGGTTGTATAGAATATAATTGCTCGGTTTGAAGTTTCGACTTGCTTTCGACTTTGGTAGAATAGCAATTGTTAAACGCCCGCGTGTATCGAATATCGAACGACGATTTAACGATTGATTGTAACAATGCAAACAACGAGCGAGATAGGATTGAAACGAACGACTAAGTAAGAAATTCCAATGGAAGAGCGAATAAAATTTCATTGGTGACTGGTTATTCGACTAAAAGTTTATTCGAATAACGCCCATCGTGACGCACGAGCACCCAGTACCGTACGCACCGTTAAGCAAATTATCTAAATCGACATCCGCGTCATTTGGGGGACTTTAAACGACGAAGATCTGCGCGCTAGCGTACCTCTATCCTCCGCGTGGCTGCTTCTCTGTGAACGCGAACGCTGTGCGAACCCGGTATCGGTTTATCGAGCGACTCGTCGGCGTGCAAAAAGTTTCCATGCTTGTTCTTAATTGCGATAACGCAGAGGCCATAATGCGTTCACCGTTGCACAAAGAGTGGCGTCAAACTGTTGCAACGGCGGCGACATTCGCTTGGACGAACCGACCGAGATTCGCTCGAGGCTGCTGGTTCGGACGACGATCGCGTAAATGGGTCTCGACACGCTGGCTACGGAAAACCGAGTCGCGAAACGAGGAACAACGAGCAACGAGGAACGAGCAACGAGGAACGAGAACCTTCTCGTCGTCTTGCATCTTTGCCAGTAACGACTCGATTTTCGGTCGGATCAACGGGACTTTTCCTAGCGCGCGACACGACCGTCGACACCCGTGTCTGTACGATCGTGGCTCGGCTGCCGACTGCACTGTGCCGATGCAGTAGACAAGTAAGAGTAACTAGCAGGAAAGAAAGCCGACCTTTGGAGTTTGAAGGACCACCGCGGCGGAAACAGCGATACGAACGGCCAACGATCCGCGCTGATTCTCCAAAGCGAACGTTTGGCTTTTTTATTTCGGTTTCGCTGGCTACTCGTCTACCGCACTGGCTGCGTTTGAACCAGCCTCTACCAGTAAGTGGACGGACGTTGATTTGTTTGCGTAGTGCGCTACGCCAGTGGCTGCTATCTCGGCCCGCATCTCTCTTTTCTGCTTCTCCTTCTCTCCTTCTCTCCTTCTCTCCGTCTCTCTTTCTCGCCTTTTCTCCTTCTCTCCTTCTCTCCTTCTCTCCTTCTCTCTTTCTCTCTTTCTTTCCGCCCGCGGAGGAACGAGAAAGCACTTCCTTGTGAGTTGGCGAGAGCGTGACGTAAGCGGACGCGCGAGCATCGGGTTCACCGACCAACTCAAGGTCGCGGAAACCCAGCTTTTCTTCTTTTCCCCGGCGGTCCTCTTTTTCGTTTCCTCCATTCCACTCGCCGAGTTGCAGCGGTTCGCCAAACCGTTTCAACGTTTGGTATCTCTTCTTTCTACGCGGGCGCACATTTATATACATATATACATTTATATGCATATATACATTTATATACATATATACATTTATATACATATATACATTTATATACATATATACGTATGTAGAGAGAGGGAGAGACGAAGATTAATCGATAATCTCTTTAAACGTGTACCTCCGATATCATCGTATTATCCGTTTGCCTGCCAAGTCGCCCAATTCTTTCAACGCAGGCAACTGCATAGAGTCACGTGCCTTTTGTACTTGAAACTATCGAAGCTCTTTTTCGAATGCCACGAATGCTTCGGCACGCGAAGAAGCCACCACCTCCTCCTCGTTCCCACTTTCGTTTGCTGCTTCCGTTCGCGTAGAGTCGTCGTTATTATCGTATTTATCGGAACGAAACCGTTTCGTTACATCGGTACACCGTAGATTTTTTCTACCGTCGTCAGCATCCGAAGAATCGTCGACGCGCTTTGGATCAATTTGACCATATCATCGCGTTCTCGTTTTTCACGGCTAGATGGTGATAGATTGGTCAGTTTGAATCTTCATTCTCGCTTCGACAAGCAACAATTTACGACGCGTTGAAGAAAGAGGAAAGAAAAGCGAACCTTGCTCGGTAAATCATTTATCGAGCGTAGGAAAACGGCGATTTGTTGGAAAGCGATTTGAAGTAACGAGGACGGAATTATCGCGGAATCTCCGAGAGAGGAAAAATTCAGTTAGCCCCGAACGCGAAAACGATAACCACGAAGCAGAACGTTACGGAGTTTGTTTCTCAAGTGTAGCCGCGCACGAGGTCGCGCAACCGAATTACGAGGCCGTGAAACTCTTTGCAACCGCCGCGCACCAGCGAAATGGAAATCTGTCTGTCGCCAAATGGTCGAGAAGAGCCCGTCGAATTATTACGCGATATCATCGTTGTCATTGTACAATAGGTACAAAGCAGCAGCTTTCTAAAAAAAAAGTTTATAGTTTAAAGTAGCAAAAGTAAATAGTTTAAACGTCTGTCGTATCGAAGGTTCGGCCAACGTTCGAAAAATAGTTTGGAACGCGATTATCCGGTCAGTAGGCGCGGTAATAAACGATAAAACGACAAATACGACGAACAACAATATCGTTATTAAGATCAAACTTTATTCGTTATCGATCGTTTGTATCTTGTTGCTGTGTATGCAACTGGAGTTGCGTAAAATTGTCGCGGTCAAAACGGGGTCGCGAGTGGAAAAAACGTAAGAAGCGCTCGTCTACGAAACGAGAGGAAAAACGCGGAATACGAAAAACACGACGGAACGGTGATACTACGTTGAGATAAGAGCGATTTTTGTTCGCGAGACGGTTGTGGTACTATTGGGTTATCGGTTAGCGGTACGAAAGCGGCGCCACTACAGTTTCATTCGACGCCACCTCAGACTGTATTACTTGGCGTAACTTGCCTAATCGATAATAATAATAATAACAATAATAACAACAACAACAACGAGAATAACGGTTCCGGTTATCGCGTAATTTTCAATGGAAAACATTTCCTCCGCTTCGTTTTATTACGCTTCGGCGTACGTCATCGTTGTACAAACAGATTCGACAAGTTGAACGCGAGTACGCGTTAAAACGAGTGAAACGCGTCGTACGAGAATACAACTGTAGGTATGTTATAACCTGGCTGGCTACTTTACTTTGGTTTTCGAATTACGGATGAGTATAGAAAAGGATGGAAGCGTACGTCTCGTGTCTCGTCACGCGCAATTGTACGTTTTAGCATCGATCACGTGCCGGCACGAAGCGCGTCTTGAGATGTAAAGCTAACGAAGCGCATCGATCGATACGAGGCAGGTAGAATTTCAGATAGCCGGTATTATATCCTCGCGAGTTTGTCGTTGTTTGCAAAACGAAAAGCGGGAGAAAAGGCGCGCGCGCGTGTTCGTGTAGGTTTTTCCGCCGGTCTTCCTTGTCGACGTGGATAGGCGCTGTGCGGTGAATTTTCCGCGTAACTGTAGATGGGATTAAATCGTCTTTGGATCGAAACGAAAGACGAGGTTGCACCGTTGCTTCTCGGTTGCAAAGAAAATCGGTCATCGTACGGAGACTCTGCGGAAACGATCCGCTCGGTACCCCGGGTGTTCTCGTCTGGAAGAAGGCGTTCGCGCCAGACGAGCACCCAAACCTACGTAAACTGCCGTTTAAACGATCGTCTGGGCGGCGGCGGTGGCGGCGGTGGCGGCGGCGGCGTTGCGAGGAATTGTGCGTAATCGGTGATTTACGGGGCGCATGCGCGATAGATGATGGTGCAGTTGGAGCGTAACGAAAATTATAGAGGAGGAGGTATAAGCAGAGTGGTACCGAGACCGGAGAAAGTTTTCCCTCGTTATTCTCTTCTCTATAGACGCGTCGCTGTTATTACGCAATTTTCTCGTACCGTCTCGTATGCTCGTCTTGCGAAATTCGGACGATAGCTCTTCGAACAGTCCTTCTTCCTGCTCCTCTTCTCTCCTCTTCCCTCCTCTTCTCTCCTCTTTCGCCTTTTACGTTAGAACCGTTCGACCAACGAGTTTATTAAACGAACGAAAGCAGCGAGCAAATTGGACGATAAGAGTAACGCCGTTGTGCACAGTACGCTGTGCTACCGTGCTACCGTGCTACCGTGCTACCGCACTGTGCAGCACCGTGTACCGCTTTCGGTAGATCGGCCGACGCTCTCCGTCGGCGTCCTTTTCAACGTGTAATTCGGCTCGAATAGAACAATTTTCCGTATCGACGTTTCGCGCTAATCGCCGAGCCAAAGTTGGCCGGTAACGCGGTAAGTAGGTCGTTGAATTCGTCTTGGCGTCAGCCACCAACGACCACCCACCCCCCTATCGAGCGGATGTTCGATCGTTGGCTGGAAAAGCAAAGTTTCGACGAGTTTTCTATCGCGCGTGCACGCGGCGAATAAACGGTAAATTACTAGTAACGTAATCTACTAGATTGGAAGAAACGCGAACGCGAGTACGATATTGCACGACACGGATAAATCATCGGTTTACACGCTTATCCGTCCGATAAGTAAAATTCCAAACGTTTCTAAATTCAAACAATGGGCACATTTTTGTCAAACGTATCTCCGTGTCTCGAGAGTACACGTGTATAGTTTTATTCTTGTCGTCGTCGACGATGTCACATGGAAACGTGTTGTTGGTAGTTATCGATTACGAAATGTCAAGTACGAAAGCCTTTTTTTAATCCGTTTTATACGCGGAAGTGGACTGATAACGTCGGCCAACGTGATCGACACTTTGTTCTTTGCTTTCGCGCGGCTTCTGTTTTTTCGTTGTTGTTCTTTTCTTTCTTGTTTCCTGATAAACGTCGAATCTTACGTGGCCAATTTATATCAACGTTTGTACAAGTGAAAACCGACATGGCTTTTGTAATTATTCGCTTTCTCAGAAGTGAGTCATAGCCGATGTTGGCCATTATCGTGTAAATGTTCAATTATATAATTATTTAAACAGACAGCCGTTTCTTATTCGATAGTCGAAACGAAAAGCACGGACGAAATATTTGTCTAAATACACGTTAAGGTCTAAATACGTTATTTCAAATACTCGAGTCAATCGCCGAAACTAATAATCGTCTACGTTCCTACGAACGTTCGTCTCCATCGAACAACGCTATTTAACGTTTATTACGATTCGATCCGAATAAGAGGCGAAACTTGATTTGCGAACGAGAAACGGTAGGTACGTAATCTTTGACGTGGTTTAAATACCTTAAATAGTACATTGAAAGTCACAACGCTGTCAAGCCACAGCGAAGAGAAAAGAAACGGGTGAAAAAGGAAGGCTTCGGTAATTCGATCGAATCGGACAAAACCGTTTGTCGGACAAATCGTGGTATAGCTACGGTGGGAAATTATTATCGCTTGCGAACCGGAATTGCGTTTCGAACGAAACTCGCGACGCTTTGAATCGTCTAGGAATTTGGCGAGATACGGGCAACTTTTTCCGCGAGTCGATCAACAGCTAATATAATTTGTACCGCGTCGGTAATAAATCAGCTTATCATCGGCGACGTATTCTCCGTTATCGTATGAATCAATAGTAGATTGCCACATAACGAAGCCCGACAGGAATTAGCGAAAACTGCGAGTAAGATAAAGAAAGCGAGAAGGAGAGAGGAAGCGGTCGAGTACCCGGAAGAAAAGAGAATCGACTCTTGGCTCTGCGATAAATCTTAAATCCTCCTCAAGGATCTTCCGCCTTCTACCGTTAACCAGAACGATTTCGTGCTCGGCTCGGAGTTCTCTTGTATTTTACAACTGCCTCTTTTCTTCCGACGTTTTATTTTCCTTCGAATCGCGTGCATCAACCGCAAACTCGCTCCTTTTTTTTTTCTTTTCTTTTTTTTTTTTACAACAGTTTTTGCGACATACGCGCGCAAACAGGCGAATCTGCCGCCTTGGTTCTTGTACAGCCTGGAATTTCGTTCGGAAGGGAGAAAAGGAGCGCGTAGCGTTTGGTCGAGGAAGCGAGACCCGACAACGCTCTCGCAACAGCCGACAGATCGTACCCGAAGCTGACGGCACTCGTTCTCGTCGGATCGCCAAACTTTTAAGCGGCTCCGAGCGCGGACAGCGTCACGAGCGGCGCGCGTAGTCGCTTGGAATAAAAGAGACACGAGGAAGAGGAAAAGAAGGCGCGCAGTTGCGGTAAATCCGTCTGACGCGCTTGTTCGGTAACATTTCGTCGCGACAAAGTAAGACGGCATAACGACGAGGAAGCAGCACGAAGCGAGAGTTTTCATGTTTTCCGTATCTTTCGCGTCTTGTATCTTCTGCGCTTGCAGAGTAGCCTTTTTCGGTCACTCCGCGTTACGGCCGATCGTATTTTGACGCGGTACCGCGAGCAAACTCGTTTCTCGTTGAAAATCGTCCGCTCGAGGGCTTGGATCGTAATCGCGACAGAGCGTAATCGCGACAGAGCGTAATCTCACGCGTTTAGCGTTTTAACAGAAAATTGCCATTTGCTGAATATCGAAATAGCATTTGCCAGGAAACAGTTGGCAGAAAGCGCGGGGGACAGCTAGCGTCGATCAAATAGTAGTATAGTTTCCTTCGAGTCGTCGTTAGTTGCGCAACAGCTTCTATGAATAAGACATAACGAACCTCTGACATTAAGGAAGATCGGGGAAAATGTTCGCTCGCTATCTGTTTATGTTTATGTTTACGTTTATCGCTATTCCAATTCAGATTGTATGCTTCTGTACGTATGCATACCTCTGCTTGCGTGAAGTTGTACACGCGTGTTCCTCGAACCGTTCCCTTCTCCTAATTTTCCTCGCTCGCGTCTTGCTCTTTTCCTTTGCGCAAAATCTCGCTGCGCGCTATTTTATCGTCCGGTATTGATCAATTCGTCGTTTATATCGTACTGTTCATATTGTTCAGCCACGTACACATGTACGTACACGTACGTATATAGGTTCTGGTCGTTGTTGTTGTTATTATTATTATTATTATTATTATATTTGTTGGTTTTTCCTCTCAACGACCAGCCTCGCTACGTTTCTCCATCCGTGTCTCTCTCTTAAAAAAATGATTTCGGTCCTATCGTTACGTCGTGTAACGTTTGATCCGTGAATCAACGAACATGTTATGACTCAGAATATGTATAAAGCGAGTGAGTCAGTCACCGTCTTTAGCGGAAATTGAGGTTTTTTCAATGCGACGCTAGAATTCCAAAGTGGCAATTTTCACGCCGTTTTCTTTTCCGCGTCGTTGGTTTTAACAACTTGCTCCGTTTAAAGACTTTTCTAAATTGTTGTTAATTCTTAAACGAGAAGGAAGGATTGTTGCGCGTTGTATTCTTCGAACAGAAAACAAGTCGGAGAAAAGAAAATGTCGCGAGGAAAATCATCTACGGACAAGGAAGTGAAAATACGTGCACCTATACGCGCGTGTATATGCTAACACACACACACACACACACACACACACACACACACACACACACACACACACACACACACACACACACACACACACACACACACACACTCCTATTATTTGTACGCACATTGCATCTGCGATGCGACGATCGAGACACGCGATCGATCCTCACGACAGCGCCGATGACACAGCCGATCGTCTTTTGGTAACGACGATTCGCGTCTTTTTCAAACGCTCTTCGTTAGCCGTCCAACTTGTTACAAAGTCACGGTCGACTACTCGGTACGCGACACGCTTTCAAACGATACTCTACCTTCTTGAATAGCCCTTTTGCGCGCGTCAAGGTTCGAAAGAGAAAGAAGAAGGAAAGAAAAATTACAAAGTATTGCCAGAATATCGTTAAGCGTATAACTGGATGAAACGAAATCGATAAACTCGTAGCGTGCGATAGGACAAAGTCGCAGCGGTCGTGGTGCTAAATCGTAAAGATAGACCGTACAAGTACCTACGCTATCATCTAGCGCGTCTGAATTAAATTCTTTTCATCGGCGAAGATAATACTCGGTGTTTTAATACTCGGTCCGCCGAGCAATACGCTCTGGTAAATTATATAGGAGCGAACCCGTGGAGTGCGGAGAACGGCCATCGTCGTCGTTTTCCTCAGTTTCATTCCTTTTAATTGCCTGCAATGTCCCGATAGACGCGTTGCGCGTTCCTGACATTAGTTACCACTAGCCAGCGAATTTTCTGCGCGGATTCACATTTTCGAGTATACGATCGAACCGACCTCCGTGGAGAATGTTTCACGCGAGTTTTCGCGTTGCGCTCTAAAGCGTCCTACGAACGCGCGAAAGTCTAAAGCGAGAAACGGATGGCGGCGGCGGCGGCGGCGGCGGGCGGCGGGTCAAGCGGTGGTAGAAATTGAATCGTGCGAGTATAAGCACGACGAAATCCGGTAGACGGAATGCGATCGACCGAGCATCCAGAACGGGCATTTCCGGCTCGGAGGTTGCGACCAGCCAACGAAAGGAGGAAGTTGTACCGGAAGTCGTAATCGACGCGAGAAACTGCTCGAACGATCCTCGAAACAAAAACTGCCTTTCAGGCCTTTGGCAATTACGACGTTTCGAATCGTTCGCAACCGGCGCGCGTCTTCGTCTCGTCTCGTCGCGTATCTTCGCCGTTGGACCAGCTATCGCGTAACGAGACAATACGAAATCGCACGCGCCTCGACGTGATACGGCGTTTATCGGTCGTATTGGGCAAATGGAAATAAAGCAGGAGCGTACCTTGCGTCGATAGTACGAACAGCGAGATCTCGACATCAAGACAGACCTTTGCGATGCCCGTGTTTTCCTCGTTGCTCTTTTAACGAGTATTAATTTTTGATAATTTGCGCGTGTCTATGTAATACAGCGGTACGCGAGGCAACGTTCGGATACATGGCCACCGGCCGGGACCGTGTCTGCTCGTGTATCCGGGGATGCGACGTTCCGAGAATTAACCCACATTATTTGACTGCTGCTGCTGCTGCTCGTGCGTCAAGGGTAAGAGCGAGAAGCAGGCAGAGGAAAGGAAAAGACGGCGCAGAGTCGGGTCATTTGCCCGTCTCGCGCTACTCTCGACAACGTATCGCGTGCATTTCTCCGTTTTAATTAAAAATTGCCGGTCAGATTGAAATATACCGCAACGATATGACAAACTACGAGATAGATCGGCTGTATTTTTTAAATTCGATACCGGGTTGAATTACGTCGATACGGATCACGGATAACGCCCCGGTACCAGTTGCAGAAACCGGCGAGGACAACTTGGCGGCCACACGTCCGTCTATACGCGTATACGCGTCAATATCTCCGCGGAAAAATATCTTTTCCGCGGAGATACATCGTGGTATTATCACTCGTGCGAGCGCAGTCGGCCGACTTTTACGGCCGATCGCGCACCAGCGAAGATGCTTCCTGTTTCTTCTTGGCTCGCGATGATCAGCAGCGGCGTCCGGCGCGAGTTTCCTTTTTCTTTTTTTTCTTTCTCGCGTGTCGTTATAAAAACGAAGAAACACGGCGAATGTAAAATCGATAGTTTGGAAAAAACGGGTCCACGCGACACGACGCGAAAAGTAAAGTCGATCGAAAGAAAAAAACGGCGGAGGTGTCTCCGGGGTGTCGGGTGTCGTGGCGCTTCCGTTCTTTCCTTTCGCCATCGTTCTCTCTCTTTTCTTCCGCGGCAACGTTCTCTCTCTGTCTCACGATCGGTTCACGTGGTCGGAGGCGCGCTTCCCGAACGAGAATTTCCTGGTGCGGAACAATGGCGCAACGACCTTCGCGTGCCAATATCTTTGCCTCTTGTTCGCCGCCTCTCCGACAGACCTTCTTCGTCGTTATTAATTTCCTATTTACATCGAAATCAAGACAGATGGGACGAGAACTCGTCGATGGTATTTGCCTCTCGTAGCCTCGGTCGAGAAATCCGCAATCCGCAATCCGCTTTCCAGGAATTCTACGAGTTTGCTATCGGCTGTTCTCTCCTATTCCTTCTTTCCTTTCTTGCTTTTCTCTTTTTTTTTTTTTTTTGTTTTTTTCTACGCTTCTTTGCATTTCGTCAACGGTGCTGGACGAACAGAGACGAGTCGCAACGATCTCGAGCTTAGGAAATCGTTGGCGGCGCGGAGGTTCGGGTTGCGTTTTTCAAGAATCCACCGCGGAAAGTGATCGAAAGCTAAGAACAACGGTCTTGGAACGGTATTTGAAAATGTCGTTGTTTTGTTGATTTCAGAGAGGAGAAGATAGAAAGCAAAACGTGTTATGAAATTGTTGCCGTCGATTCAGCTGCCGCAATTGCCGCCGGTCTCGGCCGGGGGTGGAATGACGGGGATGGACTCTCGACTACCACCGGGTATATCTCTGCCTTTTAGCCCGACAGAGCTGCTCTGGCGATACGGACCTGCCATGAATTTTCCACCCACTCATCCGCCAGCGAGTCCCTTTCTCGATTTCAAGACGCATCTACCAGCCAGTTTGGGTAAGTTCCCTTCGACCTTCCTCTGCTCTCCTCTCCTCTCCTCTGCTCTCCTCTGCTCTCCTCTGCTCTCCTCTGCTCTCCTCTGATCTGCTCGCACGACGGCGGCAAAAGTATCTCTTCGTCGAAGCAAACGAGGTTCGGCTAGCGAGCTGACAATGTCGTCCGACGTATTTACAGCGCCGCGCCGAGCTTTCTTTTCGATCGCGAAAATTCCTCTGGTTCTTGCTTCCCGATTTGCACGACTTTTACAAAGTATCCTATCGTTCCGACGATCGCACGTCCCGTAGCGGATAATTTGCCGATAACGTCGCGCCTCGCGTTTTCGACGTGCTCGACAAGTTTCGCAGCGATAGAAACGGAACACGACTCGGTGTATCGACTTGATTAACGCGGGCTCTCGTTGTCGTCGCTGACAATCGTACTACCGTTATTTTCTATTTCCTTCTTTTTCCAGCCACGTGTTTCCCAACAACGTCTGATATTAATTATTCATCTATCGTTGTTACCATTCATGAATTAGAATATGAATATGTTGACACGCGTGTGCTCGACTATTTAAATACACGTGAATTAGAGACCTTTAACGTCCGAGTACGTGGTCATTGAATCGCGTAATTAAATATGTATACGAATAGGTTTGTCGTTGCAGCTGCCATTTGTAAAATTTACTCGAGCGAAAAATTGATTACCGTTCTTGTTCGAACTTTGGACCGAAACTGATTCACCAGCGGAACTGAAACTTCTCCTACGTATTTCGATTTGAAGCGTCGAGCGGCGCGTATACCTGCAACGACTCGAGTCTGAAAACGCGGTCGAGCGACGTGTATTTTTATAAGCGGTTGGAATACCACCTCGCCGTGAAATTTCCACTTCTGTTGCTCGTACTTCGTTACAGATACAGCCTTTTGCGTGCGCGACAAAGTTATACAACTGCCTGTAATTAGCAACTATAGTCGGAACCGGTAGAAACGCTGTAACGCTGTTCAACGAAAGTACGAAGAAAAACGTGCCTCTACGTAGTCGCGGATTAAGTAATATTTTTACGTAACCGACGCGAAATGTATCACGAGCGGTAGCTTTTCAATCGCTGCACGTATCTTTTTAATACACGTTTCCAGGCTATTAATAGCGCATCGATACGAATCCGCAACGATCGAACGTCGTCGGTATCTCGTCGTCGTCGTCGTCGTCGTCTTGGCGAACAGGCAGACCGTAACCGTTAAAGAACAAGGAAAAATAAAAAGAGAAAAAAAAGAGAAAAGAAAGAGAAAAAAAAAAGAGAAAGAAAAGAAAAGGAAGAAAGCGTAGGAAAAAACTAATCCAACTCGTATATCCAACAGCTTCGGATCCGCGGCTATGGTCCCGCGAGGACGTGGCGACGTTCCTGCGATGGGCCGAGCGGGAATTCGACCTACCCCAATTCGACATGGACATGTTCCAAATGAACGGCAAGGCGCTCTGCCTGTTGACGAAGGCGGATTTGGGAGAGAGATGTCCAGGCGCTGGCGACGTGTTGCACAACGTGCTGTCCATGCTGGCCAGAGACTTTAGCCAGCTTCAAAGATGCCTTCCCAGCAGCCCGGTGACGCCCACGAGACCCTCCGCGTATCCTCTCAGCCCCCATTCGCATCCTCCTACCCCAACCTGGACGGAGAACCCGTACACGGCGAATCTGGCCTCGTTGATGTCGGCGAATTCGGTGACGCTGTCGCCGGCGCCCTCGGTCGACAGTCAAGCGGGTTCGCCGGGCCACACGGAAGGCGCTCAGAGTCAGGTTTACAAAAGCGACTCGGACGAGGACAATCAGCAGGCGACGACTGGAAGCCCGCCGGCCACGCCGACCGCCCTCGCAGCGCAGAGGTTAAGCGAAGTTTGCGTCAAGGATCAGCCCAGTCCGACGCTGACGCAACCGATGATGCCTCTGACGCCCGGTGCCTTCAGAACCAACCCTGCCACCGCTGCGAGAGAGTTCTTCCCCAGCGACTCCCCGGAACCCAATACGAGTGAGTATATAGCGCATCACGGATAACGACCATCAGGATTTCGCGAGCCAACTCGTCTTTACGAGTACGCGGACTGCCGATCGAATCCGATAATTTGACAAATTTACATAGATTCGTTCTATAACGACGGCAGCAACGGCTCGATAAAGACGTTAAAAGAGAAACAGAAAGAAAGACGATCGGGGTTCGTTCGACGATCGCCCGATGCTCGCGTATGAAAGTTGTTGTTCGTTACTATTTCCTGCAACGCAACGCTACAAGTACCTGACGCGCATGTGAAATTAATCTTGCGAAGGTCATGGTCCTAAAAATTCTGTACTAGATAGAGCGATGAATCCGAAAGAGCGAGAGCGAGAGAGAGAGAGAGAGAGAGAGAGAGAGAGAGAGAGACAGAGAGCGAGAGACAGAGAGCGAGAGCTTACGAGCGTCGAATAAAATATTTCTAGACGCGCTTAGGGGCTTTTCTTGATTATTTCTGAATTCTATATCCGTCGCAGATGGTGGCAACGATACGAAGCTAATGTAATCGACGATAATATCGTAGATTGGCCGATTCCGAGCGGGCGTATAAACACGTTTTGTCTTTCTTTGTCACGCAGATGGTAGACTGTTGTGGGATTTTCTTCAACAACTTTTGAACGATCCCTCGCAACGATATACGCACTACATTGCGTGGAAGAGTCGGGAAACGGGGGTATTTAAAATCGTTGACCCGCCTGGACTCGCGAGGCTCTGGGGCATCCAGAAGAATCATCTTTCGATGAATTACGACAAAATGAGCAGAGCTCTGCGATACTATTACCGAGTGAACATCTTGCGGAAGGTGCAAGGAGAACGACACTGTTACCAGTAAGTTGATTCTATCGTTGTAATAATTTGGACGTCGTACAAGCTGCCGCGGCGATTGAGACGATGACGCGCAAAGTAGGAACGTCTCGTTGATTCGAGAAATCAATTTTCACGGATAATTTCCCGCGATCCTCGAAAAGTTGGAAAAATAGGAACGTGAAAGGTTTGTTGCTCGTGCGTTTCTTCGCGAGAAAGTGATATACCAAGGAAATGTTTATACGATTTTAGCGAAAAGTGTCTTCGTAGAGCAGCCGCTCGAGTACAAAAGGCTATTGGACGAAAATATTTGCGATACGACGATCGCGACTAACGCGTGTAAGAGCTGGTCGTGGAAAAGCGAAAGACACAAAGACGCGCGTAATTGGAGGTTATTCAAACCCTTAACTATTTACGTACGTGTTGAAACGAAGTAATTCGCTCTATATATGTACTTAATTGCTTTCGTAATTCAGTCGAGTTAAGAAGTTGAAACTTTAATATCGAGCTTCCTACGAAATGGAATAGAACTCGCTTGTAACAGGTTTCGATGTATTTAGGTTTCTGCGAAATCCAACGGAGCTGAAGAACATAAAGAACATATCTCTGCTACGCCAGCAAATGCGGATAAAGTCGGAGCCGGAAGAAGAAGGCGGAAGTGGCGTCGAGCCGGAAATCGATATGCCGACGGACCTCTCCATGTCTAGTATGAGTCAGCCATCCAGCGAGCAACAACAACAACAACAACAACAGCAGCAGCAGCAGCAGCAGCAGCAGCCACAACAACAACCTCTGTCCCTTCACGATCCACCAGCGAAATATAGAAGTCACGCGTACAATCTCGTGAAAACCAATCAAGAGTCTGAAGAGAAAAAGTGACCGGAGACGTAGCCCCGACCCGGCTGTGCGTTTTCAACGCCAACCGAGTCAACGGATCTTGTACTGTAGAACGTACACGCGGCTACTTGATCAGAGACAGTCGTGTTTCTCGAAACGATGCGAAAAAAATCAACGTACTTTGCGTTAGATGCGCGAGGTATCTCGACAAAGTCGCTGTGGCGTTCGCGTTCCGAATGACAGGGCAGAGGGATACTCCAGGGATACTCCAGGGATATTCTTTGCCGTACTACTACCAATTACTAGATCGTAATTTTCAATCGGCCGTTGTTGAAGCAAGAGCAGCGAACAACGACGAGTCAGTTACAAACTGGTGACCGACGCGCGATTCGCGTTCGCAAGGCAAATGCACGACGAAAGACTGACGAATAAAAATATCGTGCGAGTTGCCGCGTCGAGCGACTAGAAGAACCGTGTCCGAAGCAGCGAAACGACGTTGCCCCGGCCGTGATCGGCCGATGACACGCGCCTGCTCGATCGAGAACCGCACCACGATGCATTTTATTTCGACCATGGCCGCGACCTCCGACAACGTCCAGCCGACTTTGAACCGGCGGCACGAGGATGAGCAACGAACAAACAGCCAGCGGTCCATCGATTTCCACGCGTTTCAAATAGATAATTGGCTGCGCAGAACCTTGTCGAGAACGCCAGGAGCCGCCAATTGTCGTGCTACGATCGTGGAGGACGCTTCGGTGAAGCTTTTGAACTTTTCG
Organism: Bombus waltoni; assembly: GCA_014737395.1. Taxonomy (NCBI): domain Eukaryota; kingdom Metazoa; phylum Arthropoda; class Insecta; order Hymenoptera; family Apidae; genus Bombus; species Bombus waltoni. The sequence continues at coordinate 400,931 of JACXII010000031.1, forward strand.
CGGATATTCCGCCATCCGTTTTCCATCCTTCGTGCGAACGCACGTGCGCGCGAGTGTGAAACGTTTCTCGCTTCTACAACGAACTACTTTAGAAATGCTTATAGAGCGTTATCGACGAACGTACAAAACGGTGTTCGGGAAACCATCGAGGTATTTTATTCCAAAGTTCTTCTGTGATGTAAACTTTAACTTGAAAGTCAATTTTCCCGAGGTAAACTGTAATACTTAGTTGTGTAACTAGAGATTCAATTTATCCAGCATATTCTTTCATTTGGACGAAAGGAAGAGAAATTGTTGCGAGCAAAATCTTTATATTACTTTAAAATTAATGTAATATAGCTCGAAACATTTATAAAAGGGGATCGGATCTCCGATGTAACGCGGTCCGTCTTGTAAATAACTGAATTTCAGAAAATTTCCACACTAGTTTCCCGTTGCACCGACTCAGTTGTGCCAATCCAATCTAATCGTCGGTAATTACGTACGTACATATACGCGTTTAGTTTTTAGTCTTCTGTATAAAAGGAAACAAAAGGGGGGGGGAAATGACACGATCACCGTTTTCAAGTGGTCAAAACGACGCTGAAGATCGTTTGTACCCCTACATCGTAGATTTTTGTAAATATATAAGTTGACGAGCTATTGAGAATAAGAAAAAAAAAAAAAGTATAGTAAACTCTGTTAAAGCGGACAAAAAAGTGCGACACTTTTAAGGAATTCGGGGCCAGAGTTATATATATATATGAATATAAATTTATGTATAAATAAATCTCTATATATATTATATATATATATATTTTACTACCGGAGAGAAATTTATATTCGAAATTTCTACGTTCGTTGTCGATGCGATTGTGGCTCACATTCCTCGCCAACGGAACCTAGACTTTAAATAGAAAGGAGAAAAAAGGAAAAAATTGAAAAAAAAAGAAAAAGTAAAAATGGTATGTAACTAGGGACCGAAGGCGTGTTGTGTATGATTAGAAACTGGTTTTAAGATCGTATTTTTTACAAAAGACTCGACATACAAACGGGGCAGAAAGTGTATGGAAAAGTTCTTACGAGTGAATCGATGTACGTTTACGTACGTATGAATGAGAGAGCGTATGCAAGAAAGTAAGAGTAGGAAGAAAGACAAATAAGCCTGCGAATATGAAAAGTGCATTAGCAAGCAAGAGATTTATACAACTAAAGAAGAAGAAGAAGAGAAAAAGAAAAAAAGAAAAAAAAAAGAAAAAGAAACCGTTGTATTTCGCTATTTGTATACTGTGATCTCCGTGAAGTTTTTATCATAAAAAGATGCAAATGCATAAGAAACAATCGTGTATATAATTTTCATGAGAGAACAATTTATATTAATGATAAATATATTGAAATACACATACGCAATTTGTGTTCTTAAAGACAACCCAAATTTGGACCGTAACAAAGATCTTTTCTATTCCTCGACGCGCAATTTAATACATTTAACGTGTGACTGTATCTAAAAAAATTTATTTATTCGTAAGTATTAGACTTACGTGTCGATCCGTAAAGGATATACATACACGGTTACATACGAATGTACGTCTCGCTCTAAAAATGGATATTCCCCCATTTAGAAAGAATATTCCCCGTTTGCAAAGCAAAAATCCATGTCTCGATCTCGATTACGATCTTGGTTCGGTTTGTCGTATTATCCTTAGAAAATATATCGTATACATGTGTATCACGCACGTGTTGTTGTAGAATTTTCAAAGAGCATCAATGTCCTCGAAAATTCTTTCATCTCCCAGCATTTACAATCCCCTTCCCTCCCGATTTACCAACAAAGTTTACATTTCATTTCTATTTACAGATTCTGTATAAAATAAAACCTGTACAATTTTAGAGAATTACCAATTGTTTATTGTATAACTCATTGCAAGTGGACGAGCAATGTGTAAATAAAGATTTATTTACTTATTAAGCTAACCTTAAGAGTCAGTTTATTATTCTTTTCTAGAAGGATCCAAACTAAATATAAATAATAAATAATAAATAATAAATAATAAATAATAAATAATAAATAATAAATAATAAATAATAAATAATAAATAAAATGAACAGCACGTAAAGCGACACGTATAGTATCCAAACTCTGATATATGAAAACATTTGAAGATAAAAATATGCCGTTACGCTTGACTTTATTTATACAGTTTTTTTTTTTCTTTCACACTTTAAGATACAAAAGTATGTACAAGAATATGTGATAATAGTCGTTTAATCGTTTAAGAATGGAAGAATATTACATCGTCAGCTATTACAGTAGTACTTGATTTTGTAGCACCGCTGTCGTCTTTAAATTCCCCGTAACTTAATTTTCCTGAGACATATACCCTTTGTCCTTTCTTCAAATAATTAAAAACGTTGTCGCGTAAATTTGGTTTAAAAATACATACCCTATGCCATTCTGTCCGTTGTACAAAATCACCTGAAATTTTGTTCGATTCGATTACGATATAGTTTCATTTCGATAAAGTAAAAGTTAAATGAAACAAACGACTAATAAATTAAACGTGTTAAATTTCTCTCGTGTGTCTAGTAACTTAAAGTCGTTGTGTCATAATTAATTAATTACACGTACCATTCATATACCTATAGTTAGTGTGCGTGGCCAGAGAAAATACAACAACGGGATGCTCTTCGTTGCCCTTTTTTTGCGCATTGCCTCCTGCTCTTCCCAGTAGAGTAACTTGATTTATAGCTGCAATTCGTACGATTAATATTTAACGAACAGGGAGGGAGGAAGGGAGAGAGAGAGAGAGAGAGAGAATAGTATTTATCCGATAAAATTTTAAATACTTGGAAAATTTTACAGTTTTGGCGACTAGTTATACTTTAAGACTGTATTATTTAATTGCTATATCATTTCTATCGTAGATATAACTTAATATATTTAGCAATATTTTATATCAAAGAAAAATAAAAGTATAATATTACGAGCAAATAACACAATATTAAATTCCACGAGTAACAATTTTTCATCGGTCTAAATAATAGCTTTAAATTTTCAATCGACAAGAGCGTGATGATAATTAAATAACAAATTGATCAATGTATATGTACATTGACTAAGAAAGCTGTGTGTGTTTTTTTTCAATACCTATATATTCTTTTTTAATAAACATTTTATCAATCTAAATATTTCTTTGTATCTTACATACGTGCGGCGATTCATATTATTACCGTGTTATTCCAAATAAATTTGTCATTACCTAATTCAATAAATATCATTGATCTTTTTTTAAACACCTGCCTGTGACAGAAACAACGCGTAAACAACTACACTATTTTATTTTGCAAAAGCACACGGTATAAATGATTCATATTGAAATTCACTTTTCAATTGAAGATTCCAGACTCTTTGTAATTTTGATGATTGTTAGTGTATCGTAAAAAAAGAAAAAGAAAAAATGAAATTTCGTTACTTACTTTTTTCTAATTTTATATTCTCGACATGAGCAGTACATAATTGCTTTTCTCTAACTGTTCGGATACTTTGAACCATTCGTGGGATAACCTACAAATTAACGCAATGTTTTTATTTTTATTAATTACTTAACTCATAGACTTTTGGTTTTTATATAATGTAAAATTATATTACTTGTCGAAACATCTTTACAATTTTGTATGAAATCAAACAATATAAAGCATTAAAGATAAGGAATCTAGTACTCTTCGAAGAATCACGTTTCACAGAGGTACTTAAAGCTGACAACAATGCGTGGGGGCGGCACGTGCCGGAGTCAACCGCCTTCTGGTGGCAGAAGTAGGAGTTAAAATTTGAAATAACAGCATTTCGCATAGTCTCATATTGGGAGGAGGAAGTAACCGTCGAGAGTTTGTCGTAAATATGGAAAATTTAATGTACAACACCAAGTCATTGGCCGAAAATGGTGAGAATTTTAATCTACTTCGTTTTATATCGATGATCCAGTATAATTTGTAGCGATTTATCGTTTTTCAATGTAAATAGAAGGATTATTAGTTTTTGATTAATGTCGTCTACATCGAGAAGTACAAAGGTATCATTCAAATCAGGTATCATTGGAGTGAAATTCTTCCCCTTTTCACTTCCTTTGACCCTTTTTCCTTCTCTTCTTTTCCCCTCGATAATTCTTTTCTTAACTGTCTTACTTTTCCGTCTCTCTTTCACCGTTTCTTTCCCTCCTTTTTTTCTTCCTTTTTTTTTCTTCGTACATCGAACTATAGTTCGAATACATTTCGATAATCGTTCGAGATCGTTCGATCTTATCGGTAATAATAGTATATACGGTAATAATTTTATGATATTTTATTTGAATTTTGTTCCTTTGAATTATATCAGCTCAGCCGTGTTTACCTTTGTACGCGTGTCTCAGTCTAACGTATTGTATTTTTTTACTTGCAACGTAATATCGAACTGTTGAAAACATTTTGTTTTGCGTGTACGTTCGACTTACCGGCGAGCCTCCCCCCTTCTCGCCAACCGAACCACCAAAGGTAAATCGCGCCACAGGGGGGGTCATTCCAATGACGAAACTTGTAGCGATTACTGTGTACGTTCGCGCGTATTACTCCGCGCGACAGATATCGTTTTTCCTGCTTTCAAGTTGGAACAGAGGTTAATCGTTCATTATCTTGAACTTCCAAAGAATCAAAAGTATATTATATTAATATATTATCATATATTATATTTCACGTATAGTACATATTTCACACATTTTGTTACAGCTTTTCCACAACTTAATTTTGTCCTTCTCTGTGGAAAGGGTGCGGTGGTAGTAGTTCTTCAACTTTAAGCATGTAAGAATCTTTACGCATTGCGTTTCAATTAATTTTATTTCTCGGATTTTGCAACAATTACCGTTAATTAGGAAACGAGGCTTGGTTTTCAATTTTTATATCAATGTCCCAAGCGTTGTAGCAATTGGAGTTTATTAGAATTCCAATTCTTTTTGTTACCGAAGTTCTTTGAAATTGTTCGAACAATCTTTGCTGATTTTCAGAACAAATTATTATTTATTATTATTATTATTATTATTAATTATTATTATTATTAATTATTATTATTAATTAATTCATATTTTATCAAAGGCGTGTCACACCTTCCTCTTCTTCCTGGACCTTGGAAAGGACCTGTGCTGCTTCAAAAGCCCAGAATGTAAATAGATTTTTATTTTGGACTTTGTTTAATTTCTATTAATTCCCTATATTCTGTGGTAATCGTTATCAATTAAAAATCAGGCAGTCTGATTGAAAATGCGCGACAAGCGTAAACTTTTCATTCTCGTATCGAGTATTATCATAAAAATTTGTTGTCCGATAGAGATCGATCTTTGATTATTTCAAACTTTCGCGAAATAATTAACACCGTTGTTAAGGACAAGTTATAATATTCTACGTTTCGTTACAGATTTCTTGCTGGTGTCGCGTCTACCATGGGCTGCGACGATTCTCCTATTTGATGGCAGGCTTCGCGATGGATTGCCCGGGCCACGACACCGATGACAACGTTCTTTTCGCATCTAATCGTTAGTCGCTCTTAGTATTTATAGTAGCAGTGTTGTCTCCTCGGCCGATATATGTGTTGCGTGTATACGCGTACAAAATATTCGTGTATATTTTCAAATTGATTTACGCGTTCCCTTGAACGCAGCTAAGAATTCAAATCGGAAAAAGGGAATACTAAATTTATTAAACACCATGCACGTATATATCTCTCGTTGAATAGTATAATATCTCGTTGGACGTAAAAGTTTCGTTACTAGGGATAAGTAGAAGGGGAATATATTATCTCGTGATTTGATAAAACTCGAGCTTTATTTCTAAAATTAAATTTCCATGTTATACTTCCTATACTTAGAATTATATTTCCATATACATACGTGTGTGTGTGTGTGTATATATATATATAGATCAACCTGAGTCGCGTGTACGCTATGCGCGCGCGCACACACAGACACACAGACACACAGACACACACACCGCTATATTAATTAATTTATGAATCGAATCAGTGAGAAATTGATCCAAGCGGTGGATCTTGCCACTTGAATTCCTCTTGATAAGTGACGTAGATGACCCAATAGCAGACGTTGAGTAGCCCAAAAGAAGCGGGAAATACAACTCGCGCCACCTTGTCGATGTTGGACACGCTATTTATGTGTCTTGCGATCTTTTCGCCTTTCTTCCTGCAGTTTCCAGCTGCCTCCCTTTGTCTGCGCCTCCTACGGTTCAGATAAATAACGGCAATCGATAATAGCAGCTTTCGTGTGGAAGCTTTACGAAGGATTAAAGGATGACGAGGACAGTGATCGATATTGTTGCAGGACGAATGCCGGAGCGAGAGACAGTACGCACGATAATATGGTTATTTCTTTTTCCAATTACAAAGAGGTAAAAGAGCCAAGTAGAGAAGGACATATAGATGCGACTAAATTGGAAAGAAGCCTGAAGAAGGGAATAATAAGGTAAAGTAAAGTAAAGCCTGGCAGGTAAAGGACGATGGAAAACGAGCAAAACGAGCAAAACGAGGAAAATAAACAAAGTACCGCGATATACATATTTTCTAGGAGTTTTGAGATGGAAAGCGAAGAAAGAGCGGAGCAAATGTTTACCTGAACTCCTCGTCGCCGGCAAGGCAATAGAGAAATTGTCGCCATTTCGGGATCCACACTTCCGTTTGCGTTTGTCGTTCCATGGTTGACGGTTTCGACGTAACGGAGACCGTCATCGATCCTCTTCCGTAAGAAACGGATTCCTAGATGTAAATTTGTTGGAAGCGGTGCAACAGGGTGAGTGGGAATATGCGGGCAGAATAGCGAGTTAAACGATAACGAAAGAAAAATGAAATCATCGATGCTTGGTAAGTTGGACGTTATATTTACATGTACACCGTAAACATCGCGCAACAAAGAACTTCTCCTTCGAGGCACGTCTATTATCGTCTCTGGGTGAACCGTTTGAGGACTGCACGACACGATACCGCAAAACTCATCCTGATAATCGGTTTCACTCTCATTTGCCAACTCTTCCTCGTCCAAAGGAATTTCTCCGCTACCGACCTGACAGAAGCGTGTTTTACAAGTCGAGGAACATGGAGTTAGCGAGAAAATAACGTCGGCTTTATGAATTTCGTGGAACGCGAATCAATGTACGCGCTATAGTTATTGGCGTTTTATTCTACCGGTGTCTTCTTTATGATTCTACTCCCTCTATTATCTATCGTCTTATCCCGTAAGCTTCTTGACGAAAGTTGAACACGAGCTAGCTAAGATAATATACAAATAGATACCTTTGTAAAGTAATGCACACCGGCGAATTCTAAGAGAGTGGCGATACAGTATCCAAAACTCATTAACAGAAACCAGTCAAGGGCAGTGGCGTATCTAACTTTCGGTAAGTCTGTTCTGGAATCGAGGCTGATGGTCGACAGTGTCAAGACCGTGGTAATCCCTGCAATAATAATTTATTCGACGTTGTTTTCGAGTATTTTTGGCGGAATTTGCGCGCTAAAAGGTTTCGTTCTAACATTTTATACGTAAAGGGTAGGCGTAGAATGTCGAGCGTTGAATGGAATTGTGCGTATATGCGTATATGCGTATATGCGTATATGCGTATATGCGAAGGGACTGACTTACCTAGGCCAACTCGATCGCTAGTAGCTTCACGATGAATCCAGAAAGACACCCAACTTAGGACTACTATTAAAACACAGGGTACGTAAACCTGACAGAACCACGAAGAAAAGAAAAGTCAATACGACAAGTATTATTCGTTGGTGGGAATAATGGAAACGTCGAGCCAACGATTAACTAAAATTCTGTAACGAGCAAGTTTATCCGTATCGACTCACTTGGATGAGAAAATAACCGGTGTTTCGTTGCAAGTTGAACGAAACTTGAAGAACTGAAAATTCTCCTTCGCGACGCACAAAGGTCAAGTTCCTGTACGGTGAACCCATCAGATCGAACTGCGAGAGAGCCATTCCAGGGACGAAATTTACGGAGGAGCCCTCTTGCCATTCGTAAATCAATTGACCGGACGTATATGCATCTAAAAGCGTACAATGTTAAAATTGGCAAATATGGAAAAGGCTTGCAATCTAACGTGCTCGAATTACGATCAAGTTATATCTGTTATTTCAATCGTTCGACCTGCAACAGAGATCATATCCGCAACCTTTCAACGAATTTCATCCTTTAATTTCTGCGTCGCCGAATATAGAGGAAACAATTTCGTTGCGCGTGTATCATTCTGTGTCGTATTGGAAAATGATAATATCTACGTATTTTATCGGAGAGAGAGAGAGAGAGAGAGGGGGGGGGGACAAGCAAATGAAAGACAGACACTGCGGAGTTCCGAAACAAATAGGAGGTTTATGTGTATCATAAAACACGCCGGTGGGCCAGGATAATATCGGTATACGTACGTACGTCGTACGCGTGTCTTTGGTTGACGATAAACACTCGCGACACATGTCCGATATCTCTGTACGCGAATCTTTGATCTAACAGCGATTCTTTACCGAAGATATCAAAATGCATTTATTTATTTTTCTAGTATCAAGTGAATATATAAAACGTTGGTAAAAAAGGTGCCTGGAATTTAGTTTCATGTATCTTTCGAGCTGTCGGTAAAGGAGAAACAGCGTTCCTCGTAGTTATTGCCGGCGGGGGAGTCTCGCGAGTAAACTTGGAAAAGTCGCCACGCGAGGGCAGTCGTGTCGGTATAAGCGAGAGTTAATTTCTATATACCAAGCACGCTTTGTAGCCGGCAGACAAAGACAAAAAGGAAAGTATCGAAAAGTGTTCGAAAGAATAGAAAAGTTTGTCTCGGAGGAGAATTGGAAATACAAGATACAGTTTGTCATTTCTAACGTCGATCCCACCACGTTGTGGGAAAACTTTCTGGCTACCGAACAACAACTTTCTGTGCACTATCGCTCGAAAGGCTGAGAACATTTTGACAAGAGTCGTTTTCGTTACGAACGTTGGAACCGTTTTAAAGATACTTACAACTTCCGAGAATAAGCGGACAGGATTGTCGATCCATGGGAAAATTTCGAAGCTCCATTGGGCATTTTGCTTTTATAGTAAGCCTGTGTTGTAAACACGAGTATAAGGTATGGTTGCGTTGCACGTTAAACTAATATTAAATTATTTAACGATTTCCACGTTACTGCTATTAGCTATGCCGTATGACGTGTAAAGTAAATCTTTACGTTAGTTGCGTTTCTTCAGCCACGTTAACGAACCAAAGAAATACTAGCAATAGTTTGTCGAGATAATAATAACCTCATGGAATAAAGTATATCTCCGTCTTGCGAGATTCTTAATAATTTATTCGGCACCGTGATGGTATGCACGTAGCTGTGTTTTCCATTATAAAAATACGTGTCCGGCCTCCAGATTCTCTCCAACATTTTGATGCTCAAGCTGAGCGACTTTATCGGGCCCAAGAAGCTTAAACGAGAGTCGCGCCAAGATTGTCGAAAGTAGCAGTCCATCGAATAATCCTGTAAGAAAGAACACGTACTATCGTTGGTATTGTTTTTCAGGCTGCGAAACCGAAAGACGAGTAAAACGTCGTATACGTTGCGCGTGGAAAAAGCTGTTCAACTTTTACGTGGACGTGGACGTGGACGATCCAAATTGTTCGGTAGACGTTAACGTTTACTAAAAAAAAAAAAAAAAAGGAAGGAAAAAAAAGGAAAAAAAAGAAGAAGAAACGGCGCAAGTTTGTCGTCGCTTTCTATGATTTTGAGCCGTCCGTTGGACACCTGAACCCTGATCGTCAGGGCACTGCCGAAAGGAGCAGTTTCTTCAAACGAAGCTCAAAGGGTTTGCATCGTTTATTTGTACGTCCAACGTACTAAACCTACCATGTCAAGTTCCGACACAGGACCCATGCTTCTTATCAAAATGTTGGTCTTTACCACGGTTGGCGTACCTAGGAAACAAAACGTGCGTTTTACGAAACCGAAGAATCGTTGCCTGCGTTCACGGAAACGCAGCTTCGCGTCGACGTAATGGCAAGTAGCCCGCAGCTATTTAGTTTTATCACGACTTACGACCGTGTCCAGGACACGGTCAGTAAGAAACACGGTATAGAGCGTTTGAGCGAATGTTTGAAAAGACGATAGTCGTAGATTCGGAGGCTTCCTCGTGGCGAGCGGAAGATAAAAAATGTGCCGAACCTACTCCGATACTCGGTGATCGCGATTCGAACGCGCGAAGAGCAAGAAGCCATAGAGAGTAACGGCGTCGATGTACGGCAGGTTGCCCGACGCGCAGGATCACACTAGTATCATCGGAAACGTCGAGTTTCGTTCAACTTTAGAAGCTTTAAATTTTAGTTTCGGTAGAGAGAAACGCCCCGCAGTCTGGTAACGAGTTTGAAAGGAGCAACGAGAGGGAGACCGCTACGTAGAAGAGAGAGAAAGGAAAAAAAACGATACATAGGTAGACCGACGGGAACGAGTACAGAGGAATAATCGAGAGAATAGTTTGGCGTTCTTTCGCATGGAAAAAAAGAAGAAAAAAGGAAGAAAAAAAAGAAAAAATATAAAAACGATGGAAAATTGGGACCACGTGCCAGGGATAAAGGCGATTTCGAAGGGATAGTTTTCTTCGGCTGGCTGCGATCCAACTTTCCGCGTGTACCATACTGTACCGTATCGGACCGGCTCCTATTTTTCCCCTTTCCGCCCGATCACTCGTCAAAGATCGTTACGATGCTCCAATTTTTTCGTCGTAAACATTTCAAGATCGATGTTCCAGAAAAACGCTGCCCCCTCCCTTTAGCCGCTGTAATCTTCCGTTCGATGACTCGATTCGCTCGATGCCTGTACACCGAATTTAGTTTACAGCTTTCGTTAAACGATCGCCAAGAGAATCAAAGATCGCATCGGCGTGTAAAAAAAAAAAAAAAAGAATCCCGGCTCCCTCTGAAACACCGTGGTGTCCAAATATCGATACAAGCGCTTACGACCGTTCGTACGATTCTAGAAACGATCGATCAAAGAAGAAGCGCGTCTACGAGCGACCGGATGAAAAAGATGCGTGTTTCCAGAAGGAGGGAAGAATCGTTTGGCGACGCAACTGGATGAAATCGATCGACCAGACGAACGAGTCGAGTCGCGTCACCTCGCTCGCTCGCTCGTTCGCTCGCGAGGGTGCGATATTCGAATTTATGGTCGACTTTCGTTTGTTGGCCGATCGTAGCCGAGAAGGTAGAAGGTGCGAGGCGGAATCAACTCGGGGAGACTGCCAACCTCTGGTTCGTGCGAGGAAATCTCCGGAAACGGACAGTCGCTTGCGGTCGAAACCGATGGAAGCTGTCGAAGAAGTAACCCGTCGGATCGATAGGAGAGGGAAGAAAGGGCGTGGAAATTGAAATTACGTGGAAGCTACGAACGACGTATCAGAATTTCTTCTCAGCCGCCGCGACTCTCGCCATCGTTTAATCCTTTCATCGCGAGGATCGAATCGATCCAATCTGCTCGGAGCGACCCGATGGAGCGCGAACGAAATTTTACGAACGACGAATCGTTTCGATTAACGGGGAAAAGTTGTCGTAATTGGTTTTTACGCGGTGCACGGTAATAGCGAAAACGCGTTGACGAACGAGTTGTCTCGATTCGTTTTTCGCCTTTGCCATTTTCGTCTTACGTTCCGATCACCTCGATAATCACGGGTGCGCTGTCAACTGGCAAAGCGCGCGATACGCGTACGATGAAAACTTTATAAACGGCGAAAGTAAGGTTTAACGCGACGTCAGCGGAACGTACGGGCGAAACGTCGCGTACGCTTGATATTGGCCCGAGGGGCGAACTTTCGAAACAAGTAGAAGCTTTACCCTTTCCGTGAGTAGGCAGTTGATTGTTCTCGTAGTTCATTAGAAGGTTCTCGAGAACCATGGTGATGTTTCTGGAAACAATGTCGTTGACGGTGCCCCTGGTCAGCGTAGCTTTCGAAGAAGAAGTCTTCGAGGACGCGGAAGAAACGTGGAGCGCGTGATTGCGATTTCTCCACGATGACAGCAATATAAGGAATACGAAGCTGCGAAAGTCAAACGTCTAGAGTGTTTAATACGTCGCCATATGGATACTGCATATGGGCGTAACGTAATTCTAACGTACGTACGTTAGCGAAACGGCGCGTATGGACGTTAACGAAACTGTACGTATGTATGTTAACGAAACTGTAATTGTGCGAAAAAATTGCTCAAATATTTAAATGCGCCGTTTCGCGAACGAATTTACGCGTATTAGGGATCGAGCGTAGGTCTCAGCTAGGATTTCAGGCTCTACGTTTTCACGCGTATTGGGATTCGTTTCCGTTTCGCGGAAACGAAGATTTCTCGATATTTAACATGGTATCGAGCTTTCTAATCCACCTTTGAATAATACACTGGTTAATGGCACTGTCACCACCGTAAGCGTCGCGAGCTTCTTCTCCTCGTTCGTTCCACGATATTTTTCACGTTGATAATCGTCGTCCGAGGCTCGAACAATCGGATTAAACGCCTTGAAATTGGACGCGTACTCGACGATTATCGTTGCGAGATGTTATCGGCGAATATCTGCGAGATGGGGATCTTGCGCGTGGTACGGGCAAATTTGCGAAAAAATCTCGTTTTCGATGAACCTTTGGCAAAAAGAGCACCGGAAGGGCTTAAGGGGCGATTCTGACGTAACGAGGGAGAACGTTCGCTCGAAACATCGAGGGGCAGCCTCGTCGGAAGTTGCTGAATCCGCGGCTAAGGAGAGCACTTTTCTACTCCTTTTCCCCTCTTCCGTTCCCTCTCTGCTTCTGCAACGGCCTCTCAGCCTTCTCCCTGCTTTGCCAGATGAAAACCGTCTTTTTTCTTTCGGCGGACCGCGTTCGCGTTTTTCGCCATTTCTTTCCATTGCCTGGTTCGCGCCAAAAATCTTATCTCGTTACGCGCACCGTTCGACCGCCGATCGTTCGCAGGCCGACCGCCTAACTGATTTTCAACCAAGATAATTTTACTCGAAACGCGCTTCAGAGTCTAAGAACCTGTCGTTACGCGACCTAAATCGTTAAGATGCAAGCAAAGGGTATCGATAGCGAGATCAACGGCGTATACGTTCTATTCGTGCGTCCATGTTTTTCCATTGCGATGCGATTGTACTCGCGTCTTGGATTTTTAGTCGCTGCGATATTTTTGCAAAAATCCATCGAAACCGGTCTCGAGTTTGTAAACGATGGAAGTAAGCTCGCCGCGAGAGGATACGAAAATCAAGGAGAAGAAACGCAAATGGCGCGCGAGCCTCGATTCTCTCTTTCTACGTTAGGAAGGAAATTTGCAACGCGACTTTTTAACCTGCCTTTGAACGCTAATATCTCGACTTTGTAAATACCGACGTTGATGCTCGATGCATCGAGTCATAGGTTTATCGCGTTACAAAAGTAGGAATGTAGATCATTCCGTAAGTACGAAGGCGGGAGAAACGTATGCTCGCTTCAAACAGCTGCCAAGCAGAAATTACAATAGTTGCGCTGGTTTGTAAAAAGCCAATAATCAACGAGCAGATACGAACTGACGAAAGAGCGGTAATTATTCTTTTCGCGGCTACCGCAGGTACACGTTTACCGGCAACTCGTGCCACTTTAATTTCAGCTTTTTCATTAACGGTCTGTATCAATATTGCCATGTTTGCCAGGCTAGCTAAATAATCGATGCGGAATGCGGATCCTCGCCGGTGCTCTCATTACCATAATTTACTTCTCCCTTTAATTCTTCGTTTAATTCTTCGCTTCGCATCCTCTCGAATGTATTTCGCCTCCTCTCAAATATATTTTGTCTCTTACGTGATCGTTCGACTATCGCGCGAAAGCACGCGCTTGTACGTTTCCTTTATAATCGCTTGCATACTTTTTCTCTCACTTTGGTAGGAAGTTGATATCGTACGCGTTAACGTGTTAACGTCTCGTGTTATCAAAGAGGCATCGAAGAGGCGCGTCAAAGAGGAAAGAAACGCGTTGTATCGAGCGTTAAAAGGGAAGAAAAGACTATAGGCCAAGATGCGCGTGAGCGTTGGGAGAATTGCGAATATCCACAGAGTCGGAGAATCCGTAACTAATCTCGAGAGGCGGAGAAATTTTAACGGAATCGCGAGAGAAACGTCGGCGCGTGTTACGTTTTTTTTTACGTTTACGAAATTTGAATAAAAAGCGTCACGGACGCTTCGAGTCGTCACGCCGAAGGAAGGAAGGCTACGGCGTAAACGACGATGAAATGCCTTCTTATTTCCAAACGTTTACGAGGACTGGCGATTATTAGATGGATGGATCGATCCAATATCCTTTTACCGTACTTATTTTTGCTTTTCGTACTTTACTTTGCGTACTCGCGTCCGCGACGCTCGTAGGTATTTACGAGCCGAACATCGTGCTTTGAACTTTGTCAAATTTGAAATATGGACAGCCGATTTGGCTGGTAGTAGTCCGATAATGGAATATTCCATCTTTGGATCGCCATGTTTTTTGTAGATGTTTTTATTTGTAAGTTATCGGGATGTCATCTTCCGGCATAAGAAGAGTACTCCAGCAGGAAAGAAATCTGCCGGACGAGAAAGAAATGTCTCGAGCCACGAAAGATCGAATCGCATCTTAACGCGCTTCCTTCGAAGCGGAATTTTGTTAGAAAAAACTATTTCTCGTCCGTTTCCTACGAAAACGTAGTACCTAACGTCGATAGTCCGTATTTCGCTATCTGTCCTACGTTAGGTATAATTTCTGACTTTTTAACGTTGCTTCAACATAGAAAATTGATCGAGTAATCGAACGGCGCAAGTGCAAATGTGAGCTGAAACTCGAGCGAACGTCCAACCGAACAAAAATCTTTCCTCGTTCCGATTCGTCTTACGAGCGCGACATCAGAGAAACAAAATAGTAATCCATATTTGACTACTTTTCTTGGTTACCTCGAAAGTAAAACGGTTCAACGATCGAAATGACGATGAAGAATCGTACTTACGTCAACATTTCGCTGCGCCTTTCCCTCCGCTTGGATCTTGGACGACCGATAAAGCGACGCGGAGAAATTTTGAAAAACGAAATAAGCTCGAACCGAATAGCGGCACTCGCGGGGGAGATCTACGCGCGATTCATGCGACGGATCCTCGTGGATCTCCCACCTGGCGGACGAAACTTTCCGCCGCGCAAACTCCAACAATCCTGCCTTCCGCGACGTTCGACGAACTTTGTTATCGTTTATTCGTTTCTTCGTTTCTTCTTTATTCCTTTGTACCGCACGTTCAACCATCGACAATGTTATCTGGCGGCTGCTCGCTTTTTGAAATTTTTTCTTTTTCTTTTTCTTTTTTTTCGTTCTACCACACGGCCGGATTTGACGAAATATATTGAATTCGCGGAGCTTTGTGCGAGTACAGCGTGGCGAAACGAAATCTCACGTAAAGAATACATAAGCGAAAGAAGGACGATCGAAAGAAATTAGCAGTCGGGATTTCTCGCGGAATTTCGTTACTGTCGTTTAATTCTCTTTTTCCTTTTCACTCGCAAGCGAAGGAAACGGGTTACGCGCGTACGAAATTTGCGCGCTTCGACGATCGTATTTAACGTTTGGGAAACTACGCGCTAACGTGGTACTTGTCTCCGTGGTCGAAAGATAGGAAAATGGCGTACCGCTTCTCCGGCACAGGAAAATGGCAGCAACGAGGAAAATCGTAAAAAGATGTCGGTCTCTTAATTTTTTAAGCGTTTCGTTCGATAAGAGGAAACGTTGTCGCGTAAGTCGGAAGGTATCGTAATACGATCTGCCAACTTTTCGACAATTTGGGCCAAGGATCGTTATCGTTTTATCATATCGCGTTATACCTGACCCAAACCTTTCGTTGGGATCGCCTTCCGTGCAGTCTCCTAGGTAGAGTAGGTTGTAAAAACGCGTGGCAAGTTGCGCAAAACTACGCACGGTCGACAGAACTGGTTGATTCGGGTTCGGTGAACGAATCGTAGCAGCTTTTCGCGCTTTGACAGGCATCGATCGTCGTTCTGCGTGCAAGTAGCCAAGTAGCCAAGTAGCCAAGTAGCCAAGATTATTTGGACTTTGAATAAGTGAAAAAAGAAAGGAATAAAATCCGTTGTATCGTTCCTTCGGTTCGCAAACGTCGCGAAGAAAGAATGTAACGCGAAGCGGGAATTTTCAAACGAAACTGTACGATCGGTCGTTTTCACCGGTCTGGTGGTTGTTGCGTCAGGGTTGCGTGGGTGGCCAAGTTGCGATAGTTGGAACGCTACTACGTTCTTGTAATCGGAATCGCCCGATCGAACAGAGGAGAGAATACGTCCGTACACTGGAACATATTAGGTTCGGACAAGACGGAGGACGTTGGAACACGAGGATATCGGAGTAAATGGAAATTTGAACGATGGAAATAAGCAGCCTTGATAAACGAGGGTTGTGCCTGGCGGAGAAAAGAAGGATGAAAAGTGCGAAGATAGGAATAGATTATCGCGGAACCACTTGTTTCGATATCGGCGAGGACAAAAGTACACGCTCGGGGATGGGCGGTGGGGTGGGGGGAGGAAGATCGATGGAACGGTAATCCGGTAAGGTGAACGACTCTCGATGCCGGTGTGTGTTTTGCGGAGGCATCCGAAGGGTGGCTCCGCTTCGATCCTGGCGTGGAAATCGAAAGAGGAAGAGAAAGGAAGAAGGCCAGAGACGCGGAGAAGGATGGAGAGAGGCAGAGAAGCGGAGAGACACGAGGACCGGCTCTCTGTGTCACTAGGTCGCGGTGAAACGGGGCTGCACATGCGTGGTCCATTTTGCGCCAACCTCCGGACCGCCTCGGGAGCCGAGGAATGCCAAGTACCCGGAGATACGGAGGCTGGTGTTATCGGCGTGCAAAGAGAAGCGGAAGATAAATAGGTGAGAGCGAACGGATAGGGAAGCGCCCGGTATCCACGGAACTAGCAGTGCAAGTGTGAAACACCGATACGAAACGCGACGTTTGCTAGTAGAGGGGAGAGTTTGAGGGTGGGAACGACGGGCAGGGAGAGACGTACGAGCAGCAGCAGGTTGACTAAATTCGATAGAGAAGGGACGATGGTTGGAGCGACCGAACAGGTGAACGGGGTTTCTACGGGGGGTTTCTACGGGGTTTCTACGGGATTTCTACGGGATTTCTACGGGGGTTTCTACAGGGCGTCGCGGAAGAAGCAATAGCGTTTGTCTTTGGTCGAGGTTACATCGGTGATTAGTCGACGGTCGCGCGGTGCGCGCTGTACAATTTTCCCGTCGTAGACAGGTCCCGTGCGAATCGTTCTTCGCATAATCTTAGACCTCCGCGAGACGTCGCGTGCTCGGGAACTCGGCGTGTCAAAGATGCACCGTACGCTTATCTCGGTTCGTTTGAAAATTACCTGCGAATAAAACGGTGCAACTTCTCTCGCGACAACCTGTATATTTGGGCAGTCGGGAAATCTCGCAACATGGCGAATGAAATTGAAATTACAAGCGAGGTTGCTCGAAAGGAGTCTCGAAGGAGAGAAATCAAAGGGAAAATGGCAGGTAATAGGTGGACGGGAAATAATCACTCGTACGAGACGGAAAAGGGCGGCGTGGAAGGTGAATAAAAAATGTGTAGAGCTCGAGGGGAAGAGTGAAAGTTTAAGAAAGTGAGAAAGAAAGACAGACGAACGATAGGTAGTTTGATAGAGAGAGAGAGAGAGAGAGAGAGAGAGAGAGGGAGAGAGGGAGAGGGGTTTGGGACGATAAGGAGAAACGTACCCTAACAGAGAAGCCAAAAGGAGGTTAGTAGAGGGTGATAGCGAAGGGGTGGCGAAACGGGGATGGGTATGCGGAGAAGGTGAGCGGCGCGCAGCATCCGAAGCGTCGGAAAATAACCGTCGACGTTGGTCAGTGCTGGTGAACGAAGCTGTCTGTTCGGTAGTGAGTAAGTGTACCCTTTCAAGGGCTGCCGTGCCAGGAACGGTGAGAGGCATCGACTCCTGGCTCGAGACCAAGCCCTCCCTGACGATGTCCGCGGATTCTGTCGACGGCCTTTCCGTCGACGTCGTTCCATCCGGTCCACGCGACGCGTACAACGCCGTTCTTTCGAACGATTCGTCCAATTTTTCGGAAAACGTTCCTCCGATCGTTAGATCGACCCTGCTGAACGTACGTTAGGTGGAATTCGACGTCGCCCGTAAGAGAGAAGCACGCGGGACAAACGTGCTGCAGCCACGACAAACGCGGAACGATGATCGAAATATCGCACGGACGCGCGCCAAGATTTTTATCCTATAGAGTAAATATAAAAGCGTGCGACTCTGTCGATCGCGATCTTAACGCGAGTATCGCGAGCCAAAAGGTGAATCATTGCCAACGGAGAAACGAAAAGCATGCGCGTAGATGCGTTTTGGCTTCGCTTTCACTTTCTTCGGATACTCGTACGAGTAAGCTACGCTTGCGTGAGCGTATAGCCGATGCCTGTCGCTCCGATTAATCATTTTTCGACGATGCTGCTGCCGAAGCGGTAATCGCGAGTTATCCGTTTACTTGTGTCGATCGTTACGAATTGTTTTGAACGAAAGCCTACTATTATTATTTGCACCAGAATCGTATCCATAGCGCGTCTAGCGCACTTTATAAATTACAAACATCTTTCGTTTCACCACTCGTTTCGCCGAGTTACAACAGTTTGATCGTCGTATCGTCGTATCGTCGTATCGTCGTTAAAAGCACCCCCGTACAGCTGTCTGTATTAGGTGTGAAAGAGATTGGACGACCAATGGTATGCGAAAAGGTTCGAGCACGGAAATCGGACGATCGGTTCTGATTGCAGTTTCTGGCAGCTCGATGTCGAGGTGCGAGGACCTATCGAGATGACGTCCTCTTCTACCTGCTGACGTAATTTCGGAGGATGCATCGCAGGATGTGGCTGCAGCAGATCTTTCTCCTGCTGCAAACGATTCGCCCGATCGCTTGGTAATCAGTTTTATCAAAATGAAGGACGAGCGAAGGGCAGTTCCTCGTTTTTCCTTTACTCTTCGAGTAACGTAACAAGTAATTTCGATAAGTAAAAACTGCATCGAAGTAAATCCACGACTTTTAGTTTTTGAATTGAAGAATTTTGAAATTTCATTGGAAATTTCGCCATATATTAATCTCGTGTTCAGTTTCAAAGTCTTTCCTGGTTAATCCGGTTAATCCGTGTATTCGCAATACACCACGATACGTCTTGATCTTTTTATCCAAGCAACGCGCGTTGATTTTTAGGGCCAGTCTTGAAAATACGGGACTGTCCGACAGATTGGAAAATGTGACGCAAACTATATCGCGGATCCTCGACGGTTACGATATCCGATTGAGGCCAAATTTCGGCGGTAAGTGCGTTTCAAATTTCTTCGTCCAAAGCAATTAAGCGTAACCTGCACCGTGTTTGCGATTCGATGTTTAGCGGTTTGTAATTTTTAGAAATCGGTATAGGCGTTCCTTTCGAGCGTAAAACGTATTTCTGTAAATAATTGTTGGTTAACCAGACCCAATAAATCGTACGTACCATTCGACCGGTGTACTCGGCTAACGTGTGACGACGCATGGCTCGGGATTTCGGGCTATTTGCACTAGTATATTCGCAGTATCATTGACGACCGGGAACAGTAACAGACGAAACAGAACAGACAAAACTACTCGTTTTATCTTTTAACCCAGGCAGTTTCGGACTAGCCGCCGATACGAAAATCGGTCGAGTAACTTTTAGGGAATTTCGCGCGCTATAATACTTTGGAACGACTTATCTAAAATCGACGAACTAAAATGACGAACTAAAATCCACGCGAAGAGAATTTATCGAGAGATTGCGAATGTTTTACAGGTCGGTGATCGCTCCGAAATTCCCATTAATAATCCGCTTAACGATGCCAAGTAATTTCTTTAATCCTCGTTGATTGCTCGACCTATAAAAAACGAATTAGACACACGAGTCCCCTTTGTTACTCGTTTCCCCCTTTTGTCGTATTTTATACAGATTTTCATACACGTATCTAATCCTCTCAGGAGAACCCCTGTTGGTCGGCATGGACCTTACGATCGCCAGCTTCGATGCAATCTCGGAAGTAAACATGGTAAGCATTATCAAGGGGCTCGTAAGAAAACCGACCCTCGTCAAACTCCACTATTCGCAATATTTTACATAGCAATAGGTTGCGGCGTAAGTGAGATTTACAGGACGATGGAATGGATATTCTGAAAAATGATTTGGAAAATGATAATGGTCAGAAAATTCTGCACGCGCTCTTTAAAACACGCTCTTCAACACGCCCTTCAAATAGAAAGCTTTACATCGTAGCGAAAACGTTCATTTTACGAATCTTTTTCACGCATCGAGACACACGTCGTTCAAGTGTCGTGTAATTTGTTTATTTCCGCTTTTGCTAAGAAAGAGAAGGAAATTCGTTTCAGTATATCGTTCTCTACTTACAGCGCTTGGGTCTTTTAGCTTTTCGCCATTGAATTCCGTCGGTTTATGGTAAATTGTATCCTTACTTGCAGAAACGATAACGGTGTTCTCTTTGCCACAGGATTACACGATAACGATGTATTTGAATCAGTATTGGAAGGACGAGAGACTGGCGTTTTCTCAAGAAGAAGAGGTTCTCACTCTCAGTGGAGATTTCGCGGAAAAGATTTGGGTTCCAGACACGTTTTTCGCCAATGACAAAAACAGGTACGCCGGCACAATTTTCTGGAACCTGGTAGAAGGTGAAAAATCCGATTAAGAAAGAAAATGTTGGTTTTCGGATTGTTCGCAGTTTCTTACACGACGTGACCGAGCGCAATAAACTCGTTCGGTTGTCCGGAGACGGATCTGTCACTTACGGCATGAGATTCACGACGACCCTGGCCTGCATGATGGATCTGCACTACTATCCGCTCGATTCGCAGAACTGCACCGTAGAGATCGAAAGCTGTACGATCGATATCACCTGTCCGTAGCTCTTTCTCTCCTCTCTGTCGATTCCTTTCGCTTCTCTATTCTCTAAATACAGTAGACATCGTACGGTATCGTACGGTACACTTGTCCGAAGAAATATGCAAACGAAAATATTTGCACGATGGAATGTTCGTGTAGCAGGACAATCGCTTTCCTCCTACCTCCTACCTCCTACCCAGATACATCGTTTATTTCGATAGAAACGAAACGTTCGTACGACGCTTCGTTTTCGAGAAAGTATGCTTCAACTGCTTTTCGTATTTTTTGATAGACGGATACACTGTGTTGGACGTGGTAATGTATTGGAAACAAACGCCGGTCCGTGGTGTCGAGGAAGCGGAACTGCCGCAATTCACGATAATAGGTTACGAAACGAACGATCGTAAAGAGAGGCTGGCCACTGGTATATACCAGAGATTATCGTTAAGCTTCAAACTTCAAAGGAACATCGGATACTTTGTTTTCCAGACCTATTTACCTAGTATCTTGATCGTGATGCTAAGCTGGGTCAGTTTTTGGATAAATCACGAAGCAACCAGTGCTAGAGTGGCTCTCGGTAAAGATATGGAATTGTTTACCTGTAGATCGTAAATCCTAACGCTTACGGTTGGTTTCGATGTATCCTAGTAAACCTCGTAGTAAACCTCGTAGTAAACCTCGTAGTAAACCTCGTAGTAAACCTCGTAGTAAACCAGTAACGGTCTGTTATTACGTAAATCACCGATCGTCACGCAATATTTTTTCCCTTTGTAGGTATAACGACAGTGCTTACAATGACCACGATTTCGACAGGTGTACGTAGTTCACTGCCACGTATCAGCTACGTGAAAGCTATCGACATTTACTTGGTAATGTGTTTCGTTTTCGTGTTCGCTGCTCTCCTCGAGTACGCGGCGGTCAATTACACTTATTGGGGCGCCAGAGCCAAAAAGAAGACAAAGAAGAAAGAAACCGACGACAAAAAAGTCATTTCCTCGAAATCGGGTAAGATTCTCTTGATTAGATTTTCTCTGTTTGCTATTTGAATCTCGAGAAAGACCTTATCCATTTGGAATCCATTTGGAGAACGCCTTCTCATCGTTTAAAACGCGTTACTTTGTTTTAATTATTTTTTTTAATTATACGTTTCCTGCCAGAAAGATCTGCCACGAGTCTCCATTCATGTCAGCTGGATCGTACGCACGCCTCGCGTTATCGAAATTGATCGATTTTGTGGTGTATGACGCGTAATACTCTTAGGAAACTTACCAAGTAGTCCTTACTATCAAGAAGAACGTTAAAAATGACGTTAAAAATTCACTGCGGAACAAAGCAAAAGCCTGTACTTTAACAAATTATTATTTTATTTATTATCATCTTAGTTTAGATTAAAGAATGGAACGTATTTAATTAGATTCAAACGAGACCGTGCAGTAATACTGTGTGTAGCAATACTGTGTGTAGCAATACTGTGTGTAGCAATACCGTGTGTAGCAATAATAAAACTATTAATACGTTGACATCCGCTAAGATAAGATGATAATTTTACAGGGAGCAAAGCAAGTTCTCCTTTTCCTGGCTCGACGGAAGCGGACATAATAGAGCTTCAAGATCTCAGAATGTCTCCCCTGCCAAGTATAAGAAACAGATCAGGCCTAGTTAGTAGTAGTTCGACGCCCGGAACCGCAAGAGAACACGATCCGGCCAAGTTTCCTCCTAGCTTTCGAATTTCCAGAGTCGCGGCCTACAACACATATGGGAGAAACGCTGGCCTCAGATACAGAGGGCCTAAACAACATAAGCCCAAGGTAAAGGAGAAATGTTAAAGAACCATCGACGATGACCATCTAAAAAGAAAAGAGAAAGAAAATGAAAGAGAAACTTGACAACGAGGAAAATATATTATGATGGTTGCAGGTGCTACACGCAATACGGAGAGGAGCATCCGTATTGCGCGTGTCTATGCCGAAGATCAAAGACGTGAACATTATCGACAAATATTCGAGAATCATATTTCCAGTCAGTTTTATGCTGTTCAATGCCATCTACTGGGTATTCTATTTCCTCTGAGCCTAGTCGTCAGCATTCTCGTGTCAGCATCTGCCGTACGAAGAAAGATAAAAAAAACAAAGAAAAAATGGACCAATCCACAATCGAGAATTTCCAAGAATTTCCAAGAATTTCCAAGAATTTCCAAGAATGAAAAGGAAATCAATTCTACTTGAACTTGAATCGAATTTCGAAATTAGATTCCGAATAGAGTCGACGTTCGGGCCACGATTGGAATCGAAGTCTTCGTCATTCTCGATCGAAGGGAGCAGGTATCGAAAGTACTGAATCGAAAGCTGCCAATATTTATCGACGAGGAAATATTTTCAAGGTATATCGATTTATAATCTTGAGACGTAAGAATATTTTAGAAAATACGTTCCTATTCGGTATTTCAATTCGAATGGATTGCAGTGTGCGGTGCAAATGGTACTGTTATTCGAGGATTCTATTTTTTTTTTTTTTTTTTTTTTTTAAACCACATCAGCTGGTAAAGATCATTTAAAGATCGATAACTTCTTTTTACCTGTCATTTACGAATCAAGCAATTAACGATTCATCTAAACCAAATCGAGAGATTGCAACGAAAGCCAGACCGTACTTCGAAAGTGAAAAAGTCGTTAACTACTATGATTGTTGCTGGTATCGGTTATCCGATGGTATTTCCACTCAAATCGAGAAAAGTCGTAGAACCGACGAAAATCATTCGAAACGAGAGAAGCGTAAATTTTAGAAGCATATATCGCAAACTAGAGTAGTTTTCGATTAAAACTGCTAATTATCATTATCGTAGCTAAAAGATAATGTCACTGTTGTCGATAACGTCGGTATTTTCCAAAGCGTGTCCCATACATGTTATCATACGAGGCGGCTATCTTAAAACTATACAGTAGGACTCCGTTCGCAGGTACTTGTCGAGGGACAAGTTGGTTCGGATAAGCAGATATTTTACATAATAATCGTCGTTTCGTTCTGTTAACAAGAGAAATATTTTATGGATTAATAGGATCGATAGTTTCTGTTCGCGTAAAAGATTTTCTCCTGTCGCAAACTTGTATCGACTGCGAAGCGTGAGAGTGTGCCACACAGCGTGTGCCCCTGCTGTTTGCATCTTATTGTCTTCTTTTTTCTCCGTCGACTTTTGGCTGCCATGCCCCAAAGTTGTAGCCCTCCCGTATGTCGATGTAGACTTTACGATCGATTATACACAGCCGACAGTTTGTTTTTGGACGATGGTTTGCAGAGTCTACTATTAAAAAGTCTTTCCTTTCAAGTTTGATTCGTTCTACCTTTTTGCGAATGATATCTTATCGTTGGACGTTCTCGTGTAAACCGATCGACACTCGATCGATGGTCCGGATGATAGGAGCTCGGCTGAAATTCAGTTAGCCAGGCACTACTAGAATTTCATGTATATAAACGGAGTTCCACTGTATCTCCAAAATTTTTACTTTTTCCATGACTAAATGATACAAAATAAATAATCGCAACGATTGTAAATCTTTTTATTTACACGTCAACATCTTTCAACGTACCATACACGACCATCGAAATAAATGTATACGTTTTTTCACGCGAGTGTGTATATGTATATGTACGTTACAATGTTATCTGCATATACATGGTTTAATAATTAATAATCCAATTGTTAATAAACGTTTGTTCATTTACACGAACGACGACAGGTACGTTAATACGTACACGAAATTAGACTCGATCTTCCGTTCGTCGATAAAACGTACGAATTTGGTGGAAAAGTTAAGTTTTCCATTGCTCCGACGTTAATTACAAAACATCAATTCGACGAATCATCGTACAGCTTCTCATTCAGCTTCTCATTCAGCTTCTCATTCAGCTTACGTTCTCTATATTTTCGACGATACAGCGCACTATTTTCCAATGTAGAACGGTACAGGCATGATAGTTGTAAATGGAAAACAAAGTATGAGAAAGAGCAGAATAAAAAAAGTATTTTCGGTATCACTAGTCCAATGCTTAAGAAATCGTTCGAGCTTTAATTCGGAAGGTGAGAACGGCGAGAACGAGGAGAAAGAGGAGAAAAGATGATCTAACGAATGCGAGTACGCGTGAGTGAGAAGAGAAAAAAACTGTCTTTTTCTAGGGAATATTTTTCTGAAAGATTGAAAATGCGATCCGTATAGATTGCGCGTGGTAACGTTACTTATTTTAATATAAATCGTGTCTGTAATTCTAAGGCAAATTAAATCTAGCGACTTAAACAACTATATGCTACTTTTACTAGTTTTACTAATTTTATTCTATTCTTACCTCGTCCTTGTCATCCGTCGACACCATCATACGTGACCTAGATACTTATCTTTCTTGTACGCTGTCTCTCCATGTGACCATTGTCGGCATATTTTGTCAGCTCCGCGTGTATCCTTTTACCAGAATCTTCGAGTATTCTTCTTAGATCTTCTCCGACTCTTGTACTCTCTTCCAGCTCGCACCTCCTCTTCGTCACATGATCCAGGCTCTCGCATTGCGTTTCACAAAATCCGTATCTCTTCGCTATCCGTCTCGTTTCGCTTTCCAACGTTTGCTGCCTAGAGTTCCTCCCCTGCCGCAAACTAAACCTCGCTACGATCTTTCGTTTCTCGTTGTTTTCTCTTTCCGCCGAGTACCTTGGCAATCCAACCGTACGAAATTCCTTATATCGTGCCATTATTACACGCGTTGCTGTTATTTTTATTATTACTTTATCGTAATGATTAATTTTGCTTTCCACTAGTTTGTAATATTACTATTTCTTTCTGTTTCTCGTTTATTAATTCTAATCGCGTTATATCGTTTCACCTGCGTGACTACTACTCGTGATATTCGTATCAAGTGGTCCATCCCGTTAATCCAACAATCAACAAATTCAACGAAATTGAACTACCTGTGATTTTTATTTCGCGCGCGAAAGGAAGCACGTACGAACGCCAATTCCACCGTTTATGCCATTTTATTTTGTTTTTCGATACATACATCGCATAGTTATAATACAGAGATGGCGGCTTTTAAAGCTACTAAGAAGAAATAAATAATTGAACGGGGCAAGTCGATCGTCGCTCGATCACGTTCGAGCTTCGAGACTTCGAGCAACGATTTCTTCCATCTCCTTACTCGTATATCTACTTAAACAACAAAGAAAAAAAAATATATATATATATATTTAATATATATAAAGATATAATTATTAAATTATTAAAAAAATAATACAAATTGCTCGTGTACAATCGTCGAATGTGATTTTGTACCTTTCGGCGTAATTTCCTTATTTCAACTACCGCGTTGAATAACGAGTCGTAAATACGAATATAAATACAAAATAGTCCGTGATTTAAATTTTAACTCGACTTTCTTCGAAAGCGGTTTCTTTCGCGCATATTCCACTTGCGTTTCTATGAGTCGCTGAAACTCTTCTTCTGATTTAACATCGTCTCGATATTTCGATGAATTCTAGCGATTTTCAATTTCTTGGAGGGATCTCCGTCTTCTATGTAAACGTTCCCGCTGACTTCCGGCCAATCGGACATCACAGGAGTCTCTCTTTTTCGATCTGCAAAACGAAAGACGTGTTATCTATGACGTGTTGTCCGATTAATCGTTAGTTGGCTGTGCGCGATAGTTCGCGAAAGTATTCGAATACCATTATCACGTCGTACACGTCGCACTTACGTACTAATTGGTTCCAGTATACTTGACGTAAGTGAAAAAAGGTGTAAATGTGGTTGGGCATTAAACACATACCTATACAGGGCTTCGTCGTTTCAATCGATCCACGCAGATATATCCTAAACCGTACGTTATTGGAAGAAACGTTTCGAGTAACTAAACGTCATGATGGCAGCAAATGAGCGATATATGTACACATGTACACGGTAGGTAGGGGTAGGTTCTTATTAATTGATTAATTAATGTATTCTATCAAATTAGACAGCCACAAAACTACGACTTAAATACGTATAAATCGCATTACACATAACAATTGTTCACAGACTTGAAAACCGAGCGATTGGACATGCGAATCTGACTATTTTAATAAATACCGATCGCGCATTGCCAATAAAGGCGACAAATGGGAAGAGAGGGGCAAGTGGAGCTATAACTGTACTCTGCATTCCCATTGAAAATTTTCATGAACATATTCTATCGCACACTAGCGGCGAAAGTGACTCGGGTTGAGAACGTACGTTTTCCAGATGAAGCGATAAATTGTTTCCGGACATATTGAAACTGGATTATCGAAACGCAAAAATGACTACACGTTCGAAGCAAGATCGGATAAAACACACGTTCGTACGAATCTTTTTCGTTGCTTTTGCGTCCTATGTCCACTCCTGAAGCGAGTCCCGTGTGTTATAATACACCCTATAGAATACAGCACACAGTGTCACGCGAAAAGCATAAATTTCCTCCTTACTTTTCAATCTAGCAGCATTTTTGGGTTGCAGTACATAAAGAAACGAAGGGTATTTTTAAAGATGAAAATAGAATTTAAAACCAAACAGACCGACTCAAGGAATTTACTTACCTAAGAGTTTCTCGAGATACTGGCACCTTGTTTCGGGATCACCAGAGTTCATTGGTGCGCCGGCAACCAGTTCGGCTAGTTCCGCCTTGACCATTAAATTTAATCGAGCCGAGATCTCTTCTAGACCCACTGAAAATATCAAACAGTCTTTACTCTACACGAGCTTCGACAACAAATTTAGTTTAGTCTTTTTTGTATTTTATATTTCTGCATAATCTGTACATCTTGGCGCATTCGAGTTTACTGTGTGTATAAATGCGTAAAAATCTAATCGTGTCCATCGTATCGCCATCGATCAATTTATTTATAGTTATCGTTAATTCCCAACTTTCTGCTATAACTTTCAACGCTATAATTACTTCTCTTGTGAACAAACGAAATTTCAATTACACTAAGAACAGCAAAGTAAATATAAAATACGATCGTATAATTTGTATAAATTGAACATTACATTTTCTAAAAGGGACAGGATACGCGCGATTAAAAAGCCACGATTGATTCAGCTTTGGTATAAACGGTAGAAATATACGAACAAGTTGAACGTCGATGCTGTTGTTTAACAATTTTCAATTTAACGTTAACACATACGCGCGATCGTTACTATCGTTGCTAGAAAATTCGACGTTTACGAAATCCAGTAATTTAGTACTCTGATCGTTCGAGTTATTGTTCATTGATAATCTAGTGGGACAAGTTGAAACGATCGTATGGTCTGCCCAGGCATGGAATGCGAGTTGAACGACTATGGAATGCAGTTCTGCTTTCTCAAGGCCCCATGGGATGAATCTAACGATAGTCTCGCTTCGGTCTGAAGTCATGTTCCTCTCCCCGCGAAGAAGAGCCTGGCTAGTCAGGTCGGAGAACTATTCAGTTGGAAAAATAAATACCTCGCCTACCTTTGGAAATTTAATTCGTGTACACTTCGTTACGCCACCAATTCGTAATTAACACCGATAGAAACGATTCAGGGGGAATTTAAATAAATTTTCCAACTTGGACTTGTCTTATCAAGATTGTAATCGTATCAAGAGGTAATCCGATTGTGCCGTTTTGAAGCAGCAAGGCGAGAGAATTGCGAAAAATAAATAATAAGTAATAAGTACATTTTTCAAAAGACTTGTCTAAATGGAAGCGCTATTTTTAAAAGCGTTCCTATAAAAATCATGAAAATTAATTGTTAATTATTAAGAAATAAGAAACAGAAATTGTAAGAATCGTCGCTATAATTATACTGCGTGAGTGGCACAATTACTTTTATACTTGTGCAGCAATGCAAATCACTTTGCGAAGATCCGTGTTGGAGAATTATCGTTAATTTGTTACGATTGAGGAACATTGTTAGGGGGATCAGGTAATGGAGTCTAACAGAAGAGGCGGGCTATCCCCAGTAGTCCCCTTTAGTAGGCAGAAGCAGCAATGAAACGGTACCGAATACACGACCATTCGCTTGTATTACCAATCCGTTAGTGAGAATGCCGACAATACCTTCTGATTCCAATCGAGGAACAGGCCAAAAGCACAATTACATTAGCCAGCGATATCCTTGCGAATTCGTTCCGCCTGAGATTCATCGCGAAAGCCTCGTTTCAATGATTCTCCATCGGTACCGCTATTCTTTTATTATCGATAATCTACTTGCGATTTATATTTTTAACTTTTATTCTTCTAAACCTCCATTTTCACAGGCAGATTTTTTTTCTTTTCCGTTCTTCGTTCGCTTCTCTAAAAAATAATACTACGATCGTTGCAACGATACAGTAGATTACATGAAACACTATGCGTCCGATCGTAGAATTAACGGCGTCGTAGCGGCATTGAAGTCAAAGAGTAGTGGTTCATTCATACCGACTCGTGTGACGATTCGAAGGTTTTCCACAAATGTCCACTAGTGATGGGATCGAGTGTGAGTCAGGTGCTTCCTTCGCTACTCGCTGTTAACCAACTCAATCTATCCTGCTGTATTGGCCGTGTCTGATTCTGTACTAAGTAATTGCAACTAAGTTGCAGATAGAACGACGTACGTAGAATCACGAGGGTACCTGTGCTTGGCCAGTAACATGCGAAAATAATTGGAAAACGAAAAGGATGGATTCGTAAGAGGATGGAAGGGACGGAACGGATCGATTCTATCGCTGGATAGTGCGCTTCCTCGGGAAGCGTGGGTGGCAGTGAGATGGGGAAGAGGAAAAGGGGAAAAGGGGGTATCGGGAAGAATAGAGGGGACAAGAGAGGGTTCCGGCGTTGATGAGTTCTGCGTAACGCTCGTTATGCAAATGCGGGTAGTAACATCGTACAAACGTTCATTGTAGATTGTAGATCATAACACCATTCGAATTTCTCTCTTCTCTGTACACGTACACTGCCGCTCGTAAGTATACGGACACCTGGGCTGATTTGCAGCAACAGCGTGTGAATTTTACAAATTTTATAGAAAGTGTACGAATTAATGCCGAATTGGTAATCAGAGTGTATCAACTGTATGTATGTTTAATGTTCAAGTATCGCTGGTTATATCAAAGTCGGAAATACTTCTATCTTATCTTCAAGAGCATAGTATAATACTCAATAATTAAGGATGTGTCTTGTGAAATATAAGTTAACGTTCGGATATTTTTGAGCGAGGGTGTATATCCAGCGATGGATTGACAAGTACTTGGGGAAGTACTCTTTGAATCGTATTCGATACCGTAAAGTTCCTAAAAGTCTTGAAAGTTGTGAAAGTGTCGATTATTTTGAAAAGCCTTTGAAACATCGGAAGAAACGTAGAAAGATTCAAAAGATCGGAAATGCGTTTGCGCGACCGCGATTTGCAAGGTTTTTACAGGGATTACGAGACTTTCAAGAGTTCGTGGACTTGCAAGATTTCCAGGAATTTTGAGGTATCGAACCCTGTTCGAAGTGAATCTCGACGGTGTCGAAAAATATCGAGTCGTTGTCGAAACTGAGATTCGAATGCTCGTCACTACGTATGTATATCATGAGTGTGCGTCGTATTCGTCGAGACGCACGGTCGATGGGCTGCGATCGATCTTGAATACGCGTGCAATCTCTCTCGTTTGTGAACATCGTAACGGCGATTTGCAAACATTGCCCGTTTACAGCTTTACAGTACTGGACGAACCGTAAGGAATTTAAAGCAGCCGGGTCACGCGATTTCGTACGCGGTGTTATTTCAACGTTTCGAAAAATCTGAACGGCCTTCCGACCGCCTTTCCCGCCTTCTTGTTGCTCAATCGCCCGAACAATCAGCCGCGCAACGTCACCGAGCAAGTGAAAAACCTTCGATTTTATAATTTCATATTAATCCTTACAGTTGGAAATAAATTTAGTGCAGAGATTAGTATCGTTTGGATGGAAGGAATGCTTGATATTTGTAGCGCGACTCTAGACAAGTTATGCGCGATATCGAAAAGTTAACAAGATTTGTAAACCTATTTCAAGGCCGCCAGGCTGAAGAAAATCTCACGCTCTGTCTGAATGCTCTGTATCGTTGAAGGAAATTTAATTCTCAAAAAAGTCGCCAACGTTTATCTCGTAAACGTAAATCTCGAATACGTCGCCACTTAGACAAAGCAGGTGATTTGTCACGAGACGTCTTCCTTGAAACGGAACAAGTTTCGTTTGCGACATTTCTCCAAATAATGTACAGTTTGGGAGATATTTTCGTGGATGGATTAAAACGAGACACCTTGTGTGTATAATTAAACAGTTCTTTCGGAATTGTCTAATATCGTTGAACGGGAGGTTTTTCTAAATATTGTCATGCCATGCTGATTGATAAAAACGGTACGTATGAGACTTGTACGTATCAGACTTGTTACGATTAAAGCCAATCCTTACACTGGCTTCGATTCGATGAAACCAAGTGTTCCCAATTAAAGGCACGTGATATGTCGCGAGTGATATGTATAATCATAGATGACATAAGTTGGTAAACGAGTACAAAGAGAACGCGGAACGGAGCATCACGAAAGAAATGAGAAGCATCGGATACCGGGACGTCATATCCGGGCGTGATAGATCGAGCCAAGGTGAGCAGAGGTCGTGAGCGGCCCTCTAATGAAGAAAATCTGTCTTGCATTTTAAAGGACTTCTTATCCCCCTCCAAGGAAACATATAACAATCCTTCGGAATCGAATGTAACAAAATACCAGAACGCGAAATATTACCTAGTAACGCTTAGTACGCTTAGTACGCTCGATAGTGTACGCTTAGTAGTAGTGTAGTACACACGGTAGGTAATATTTCGAGTTATAAAAATGCACACACACACACAAACGCGTCATTTACAGATTTATTCAAAAGTTATGGTCAAAATACAAAATACGAAAAGAATACATTTGGACAGACACTTTGTTCTCCAATATTGTACGTAGTTGTCATAGGAATTCAGAGTGATTTGTTTAGTAACGTTTAAATTGCAAAAGATCTTTTCTTCCTTACAGCGCCCTTAACGGGCAACTCAATTATCCTAATATGCAATCATTTTTCATAAGGCTTCATTTCGATGCGCAAGCAACAATAGGCGTAATTACTAGACTGCGAATATTTATGCAAATTCATATTTTTATGAACATAATTAATAGTAAGTAGTAAAGCAAAGCTAAGCAAAGATTTTTATTCGTCTATTATATTGTAACGAGTATGCTGCTTTGAATGTTCTATAGATTTTCGTAAATTATGTGCATTCGATGCATCTTTTGCGTCTCTAAATTTCTCATAAACGCAGGGAAATCCGCAGTGAAATCCGCAGTGAAATCTGCAGTGAAATCCGCAGTGAAATCCGCAGTGAAATCCGCAGGGAAATTCGCAGTGAAATCCGCAGGGAAATTCGCAGGGAAATCCGCAGGGAAATCCGCAGGGAAATCCGCAGGGAAATTCGCAGTCCAGTGATTACCAATAACAAGTTGAATTCTTACCGGGCTCGAAGTTTTTCTTCATCCGACGCCACTGCCTCGCGTAGACCAAAGCCGAGCATCCTGCGACCAGGAAAAAGAGAATACAGGCACACACGGCAAGGATCAGCGCGACCGTTTGCCAGTCCCACAGGATTCTCTCCTTGGAAGTAGCTGCGCTCCTTGGATAAGGAGACTCGTTCAATACCTAGAATTTCATTGTGCAATTTACGTTCCATTCGTTAACGAATATCCAATAATTTGCAATCATCGAATCAACTACGGTCAAAGTTCGTTTACTTAAACTTGGTTTTTTAAGACAAAATTTTAATCAATCAGCTTCTCTGAGCATAAACTCCTATTATACGCCACAAGCTTAAACTCTTGGCACGAGTGAAGTCGATGAAACGAAAAATACGTGTACTTGCCTCGTTCTACATCAGATAGGATTAGACGATCTACAGGAAATTGATCTACATAGAAAAATAGGTGGAAAACTTTTCCACTCATCTTCGCATGCACAGTAACCTGCAGCCAATTGTCCATTCGCCACTGGCGAATTCAGCTAAATGGATAACTTGGACGTGGATAGGAAACGGATAGATGGATTCCCTCCTCCCGATTAACCAACTTAATACTGTACACCTTATACCTGGTTCTTCGTTTTCGATTGGATATCTGCCTGCGAATTGTCAGCAAAATCCTTCGACTCTTGCCTAATCTGTTGCTGATCCAGGTCGGGGAACCTCCATAACATCTTCGAGGTAACCGCTTCGAGGCTCCTTTGGCCGGTTTCCGGTCGTTTCCTGGTCGAGAGGAAAGACCAATCGAGCTCGAGAGCGGACAGCGGTCCGCAAATAGCATCCTTGTAAATCGCGCAGGGACTCAAAGTGAATTCAGGAGCACATCTGGTGCAAGGCCAACAGGTGGCACGCTCGACCGACCAAAATTCGAAACCCGGTTTACAGACCGGATATCGGGGAGCGGATGTCGAGCAGCCAGCCTTGCGGAGACCGACCAATAGCAGCAACACGGCCAACAGATATGCCCGATTAGGCTCCCGAGGCATCACCTAAAACAGTTTCCACGCTTGTTACCTTTCAATCAATTCCTTAATCGCTAGAGCAATGATAACAACATTAAGGAAAATTTCTATGCAAGCGACGAAAACAACGACAAATAATCGCAGTTTTCGGTTTTTATCGGTTTACCGCATTTCTAATTTTTATCGGTTGTAAAATCTTTCAACGAGATACTCGGAGCCTGTTTTCCATCTCGTTAGAAATTGATCACAGCCAATTAATTTCCAGTAGAAGCGAGTGAGATATACATAGTTGCCTCAAACGTATACATTTCTAATCTTAGAAGTTGAATTGTAAACTTAAGGAAGGGCGTCCTTGAGCGAGGGAGGAACAGTAAATAGCAAATAGCAATAAGTACGATAATTGATGGAAACTTAGCAAATAATTATCACCTATTTGAAATGAAATGAATATTGAATTTAAATGACAGTAAAACAAGTTAATATACAGGCTCGTTTTAATCGATCCGCGCAAATATCTCCTAAACTGTACGATATTCGAAGGAGCGTTTCAAATAAAACTTGTTCTGTTTCAAGGGGGACGTCTTATGACCACTACCAGACTTGTCCAGGTGGAGGGGTTCTCGAGATCTCAAGGTGACCTTTGGTTTCTTAAATGGAACTGTACATTGTTTTTTATACATCGTGTTCTGGATGCAGCATTTAATTCTCTAAAAAAAGAGCATTAAAGTACTTCTGTCCGAAAATAGTTTAAAAGATATTTCAATGTTAATTTCATCAAATTGAATATATCGAAGGCAAGGAGAACATGAACATAAAAGCACCGCCTTTTCTACCTTGTCTTAATCTAATCATTTTCCGACCCAAGTGCCATAATACTTTTTTGTAGACAATTAAAAAGTGCGTCGTATGTTGTATAAAAAAGTGTATGGTTCCATTTAGAAATGTTACATTGGCATTGAAATCTCTTCAAGAGAAAAGGAAAAAAGTAAAAGAAAAAAGGAAAATAGAAATATCTTATTAAAACTCCCATAAAGTCCAACAAATATTTCATCTGAAATATTTTCTCGTATTTCTCATACTTACAAAAATAATCACGTGTATACGTTTAAAACATCTTCGCGAACCTTATGTTCACGTACGTTCTGTAAAACGTCAAATTCAAAGTTAATCTTATATCTCCTTTATTCTATCAAAGGTTATAGAAGTTCTTTCATAATTTCAATTTTATTTTAATGTTATAATAATTTTTTTTTAATTTTTAATTTTAATTGACGAATATTTATTATTAAGAAAATACTTTTTGTATCAAGAGATGTAAAAACAAAATATCGTAAAAAATGTCGTAAAATTGACGTAATAATTATAACGATTACATGTATGTAACTATCGTAATCGTATAAATAATTTTAATTTACATTAATTTTTTCGATCCTATATATATATATATATATGTATACATATATATATATATATATATATATGTATATATATATATATATATATACACATATATAAAGTGAAACACAAGATAGATCATACGTGGGAACAGAAATGTATTTTTTTAAACAATTTGTTGAAACAATCGAGCGTGTAAAGTGGCCATTTAACCGGCAAAACCGGCCAGACCGTTTCCACTTCCGGCTCGTTTGCGATGTAATTACATCCGTAGTTGTATCCCGAGCGGTATAGTCATGAGTATGCGTACGCACGCGCATTAGAATAGTTTTGACATGAATCAATTGACCGCGATTTGGTTGTGATTTTGCTGCGATTCTTCTTTAACATTAGTATATACATATACATGCATATGTATCATGAATAATCGTTAACGACAAATATGCTGTAATTAGTAAAACGTGTTTCTCAACAACTGTGCATTTTGATAAGATTAGTTCGTATGGATTGTCTTCCAACGTCAACAATTTGCACATTAATTAATTCGTGAACGTTCAGTATTCCGACAGTATTAAACAAAATGAAATAAAAGTTATAGTGGTAGTAGATTTTGAATTACAATTACGATTCGATTCAATCGGTCATCGGATGAACGAAATGATTAGAAATAGAAAATTGTGTCGCTCAAATAGAAAGCGTAACGTTCTATCCGAGGCGAAGGTTTCTCCCGGGCTATTTAAAATTTGATGCGCGCGCTTCTACCAATCGTACTTCTCGATTGCGTGGCAAACATACGCAGTTCGCGTACTAGAATCACGGCAACACAAAACAACTATACACCGTAGATCTCGATACCTTGGTCAGATTCCTTGACAAAAGTTAGGGCTAATGTAAAGATTGATAATGCATAACCCTACTAACAAATTCATAGTTAACTATTTAAATTATTCAATATTAAGTAATCGTAATTTGAATCGCCTATAATATGGAACTCACTTTATCAATATTAAATGCAAAATATGCATTACATTTTCCTCGAAAACAACTTCCGAACGCAAGATAATTTTATTAAATGCACTATCGTTAAGAAATTTTACTGTTGTTTGGATTTTATGAACTTGTAAATAAATTTACAAATCTTCCAATATAGAATAACATTTGATTCGTCCAATCAATATCTATATCGATTCTTTAGTATTAGTATCTTAATAACTGCTATTAACATATATTATACGACCATTCATAAATCTCATTGACATTCTGTACGTTCGCTGTGTCATTGAATACGCGCATAAAAGTCAACTAAGCCATTTCGCTACATTTTACATCTTATCACAAATGCACTTTAAATTGGATCTTCCAACACTTTTTAGTCTTATTTGTTTCATAATTGTAATCTTGATATAAAATCGTACTACGTAAAAATGTGAAATAGTTTAGTTTAAATATAATCTTCATTCAATTTAAAGTAACTTGTTGATAGATTTATCTATGACAATTATGTGTATAATAATACAAACTAATAAGTATATATGAATTACTATAAGATATGCTCCTGGTACCTACAACGAAAAGCGTAATAAATCAAGTCAAAAAATGACTAGAAGTGAAAATATTTTATCAAATTAGAGTAAAACTTAAAGAAATACATACTGACAGTTCATTTATATAAAAAAATGTATGTCTATATAATGATACATACGCTGCCTTCGATAAATGCAGGCCTGTCATGACGCAATCCAATCGATGTATCCAAGATCGATCACCGGGAGAGAAACCGACAAAACATCCAGGATACACAAAATAATCGTTGAACTTTCCATTCGAACGAGATCACGATTGATTTATTTAGACCAAGTTTTGAGAGTTCTAAGCCTTCTTAGAATCAAAGTTAACAAAAATCCTTTTTCCGCATATTGGAATACAAATAGAGAAAGGCGGTATTTCAAAAATCTCCACTGCCACGAAATAGACGCGCACCGCCCGCCGACCACAATACAACTGACTAGACTGGTTATTCTAATTTCCGCCCACGATCCTCCCTTAGAAAGAGAACGCGTTCATGAGAAAGAGAGAGATGTTGAAAGGAAAGAGATACGGAAAGAAACTTAGAGCTGGAAGAAGATGAAAGAAGACAGAGGGAGCCACGCGGTGAAACACAAAAAAAGAAAAGTAGCGATGGCTTCAAACGTCGCTACCTATCGTTGACAGTACAGTTCTGTAGTAAAAAAGATAATCGCTAAAAAATATTTCGCTAACTCACAATGTATGATCATCGTTAATTATTATATCTCTTATTATTAAGAACATAATGAAATTCGAGATATATTAAATATATTACATATATTAGATATATTACATGTGTAATTAAGTGGAAGTAAATAAAGTAAAATATGTTAGAATTTAATTAGCATGTCATTTCTTCGTAACATGTAATATAAAATATATAAAATATATGAACAAAATTAAATATTGTAACTTATAACTATGTATGTAACTTAGGATCAATGACATTTCGCAATTATCGCGCGCGCGCGCGCGCGCGTGTGTGTGTATGTGTGTACGTATATATATAAACATACATATAAATACATATAATACATATATATATAAATATACAATACATATATATACAATATCTCAAATGTAATTTTGACAATTTTATTGAAGAAATTTGAACACAATTTTATCACATTTTAATGAATTCCTTTAATATGTATGTTATTACACAAATTTTGCATAAATGTTTTTCTTTCTTCTAATATTTATATCAAAGAAATTTTGACATTTTTTTAAATCTATCAAGGAAAATGTTAATTTCAAATAATAAAGGTAGAGAATAAAATGTAGAAAATATAATATACCTGATGATGATAATAATGATACATACATACATACAAAATCTTAATCCAAGTTTATCAAGCTAATAGTTATACAATATTTATATACATATGTCAATGATTTTAATTCATGTTTAATTTTGTTAGTCGGAAAGTCGACATTTGGACAAAAAAATATTTATCTAACTCGCTATAAAAAGAGATAGTCTGTTACTTTTGCGCCATCTTGAATTACTGAGCGATTGTCTTCTAAGAAAACAGTGATAGTCTAGTTATGAAAACTGAAACTAAAATAAAACAATGCCTCGGTAGGATAACGCGTTAGGATATGATGTCTTAACAATAAACTGGATATTGATTTTCCTTTAAATAACTTCTAACTTGTTACATTTATTAAAAACTATTCCAAAGTTCAAACATTGAATGTCAATAAGATTTTATGTAGTTAATAATTTTCTAACATAAGTAACAAAACTTCAAGCTATTTATATATTTAACTCTTCCCGATGTTTCATTGATATAGAATTTAATGTTTAATAATGTGAAAATAAAATTAAGAGAACTCTAACCTTAAAATTGGATTTCTTACATTCATGAAACAAATGGAAGTTATTATTTATTATTTTTAAACTATTAGTACATGATACTTTTAGACTAAATTTTACTCATAAATATCTTTGTTCATGTAAATATGACATTAAGTTACCTTAACACTTTCAATATAATTCAATATAATTCTCAAATTAATACCATTATTTTTTTTAATGTTTAAATGTTTTAATTAATGAGATCAAAACATTTTGATTTACGATGTGTTAAAAAAAATTTTAAATATACTTTCAGGTTCCTCTAAGGAGGCATCGACAAAGCAAGCAACCTTAACAGTTGGTGTGATTTTCATTGCTTCGTTATCAGCATTATTTTATGCATACACTAGTTTTCCAGAACTTACTGAGTAAGAAAAAATTGTAATAAAGTTTTATATAAAGAAATATTTTAACTTATTATATTACAGGGATGAACGACAGTATATGAAATTACCATTACATATTGAAGAAGCTAAGAACTTGGGTAAACTTCTCGGACGATACAAAGATCTTTATTATTTTCAAGTGCTTGCTGGATTATTTATTACATACATTTTGTATCCTTCAATATTAAACCTTTTAATTTTAGAATAATTTATAAACTTCAAAAATATGCTATTTCATATTTATCTAAGTAACGTTCTACTCTTTTTAAATGTTAACATATAAGTACTTAAAAGTATAATTTATAGGATAATCCTTAACATGGATCTAGCTTACAAACTTTCGCTATTCCAGGTTCTATTTTCCTTTCGATCCTTTCTGGTTTTCTTTTCCCCTTTCCTTTAGCTTTGTTATTAGTATGCAGCTGCAGCGCAATAGGGGCATCACTTTGCTACTTTCTTTCTTCACTTTTGGGACGTAGATTACTTTTCAAATATTTCCCAGGAAAAGCAAGGGAATGGACGTTAACAGTAAAGAAGCACAAAGACCACCTCTTTAATTACATGCTATTTCTTCGAATAACTCCATTACTACCAAATTGGTTTATAAATTTAGCCAGTCCTGTAATTGGAGTGCCTCTTGTACCATTTGCTTTAGGCACATTTTTTGGAGTTGCTCCACCATCTTTTGTTGCTATTCAAGCAGGTCAGACATTACAAAACTTAACTTCATCTTCTGACGCATGGTCGTGGAATAGCATTATAATATTATGTATATTTGCTGTATTATCATTAGTACCTGTTTTATTTAAACAAAAACTACAACAAAAATATGATTAAACTTTAGGGAAGAAATTTTGAACAGATTTATTTATTTAAAGAAATATGTGCATTATTTTAATATCTATAACTTAAGGCAAACTAAGTTACTTTTAAAAAAATTCAGTTCCAATAAATAAGATTTTTTATTTAATATTATTACATTGTTACATAAAGTCTTAAATGCAATTAGATTTCTTTTCCTTTTTTTTCTAATTGTAACTTAATTTGTATCAATTCCATGTGTTGATGTTTTTACTGTTTTTTATACTGTAACATCATGCATTTATTAATAAATTACAACTTTACAAAGTGAGCACAAATTTAGATTGTTGTTTGGTAAATATTAATGTATTGTTTTATACAAAATCAGTTGTAAGTTTTTAACAAAGCAGTTATTTAGAAAATTGTTTAAAGGGAAAGGGATAACAATGAAACCAATTATACTAGTGCAAAATTTTTTTTTAGTGAAAACATAGTTATATAAAATTAATTTAATTGAAAGAGTAATTCAGCAAAACGAAGTCATATAACTAATGGTAATACTAGTTGTATTCAAAGCTGGAAGGCTGACTGGCCGCCAATACCACCAGTTATACCATACTAAAAGAGAAACATAATTTTGAAAGTGTTTAATGTACCAATTATGATATATATAATATTCAAAACATTAATTTAAATTAATGGACACGCATTTCTGTTAATGTTATACACTGTCAAGAATAAAGTAATAGTTTAAATAATCAAATGTATATTAATTAACTTCTTTAA
This sequence comes from Bombus waltoni, assembly GCA_014737395.1. Lineage (NCBI taxonomy): Eukaryota > Metazoa > Arthropoda > Insecta > Hymenoptera > Apidae > Bombus > Bombus waltoni. Next base: position 441,229 of record JACXII010000031.1, read on the forward strand.
CTGACCATGCAATAAGATACTTACAAGTTTTTCCAGCGGATAATAATACTACGACGGACTCGCAGGATGCACTACATTCTGGACTTGCTATCATTTTTATCAATCTTGTGCCAGCTGTACACCTTATCATTATATTACTACATTCAGGATTTGGCTAAAGTTTTAGAAATAATATTTATTAAAGAAGTTATTCTGCAGGCGATATGCTTAATTCCAACATAACATTATTTTTAATATCTGTTGTCAATTAAAATAATACAGCAGACATATATTGAAATATTACAGCTTTTTTTGTAATGCTTTGTGCAACAAATATTTTGAATTTTACTATTTACACTGTAATTAATTTTATTAATTGCTTTTATATTGATGCTCTTTATGAAGCAACATTTCATGCGAACCAAAAGCTTTTAATAAAATAACATCTTACTAAAGAGTAAAGTGGAGAGTTTGGCTCGTCAAAAAAAATAAATTTTTCTGTGCTTTGTTCCCACCAATTTGGTGTATCAACAGGTTTTGGAAATAACTTTCTCAAAATTCTTCCTGTTGTCATGCTATTAATTCTCCATGTAATATGATTATTTAAATTTTTGGAACGATTTAAATCCATATTTTTTTCCATAATATCTTGAATATGTCTATAAAATGTTGAAGCTTTTATTTACAAACTTTTGTTTAAGGCACGTTAATATTTTTGTTCATATATGATACCTGTAAGTTTTATTGTTAGAGAATACTCTCATAGCATCTTTCTTAAATACTTCTGGATTTTGCCACAATAATTGTTGTATATCTTCCATATAAACTTGAGATAAATTTTCTGTTTTTGTATAAGGAATACCAAGATTAAAAGATCTAGATATATGATGACTACTTAAATCAGGTACAAAATGTACAACACTACAGGGCCAGCAATCCATATCATTTACATAAAAATATGGATTTTCTAATATGCACCATTCGTCGTATAATTCTAAAAGGCAAAAGTATAAAAATATATACATAATTGAATAAATAAAATAGGAACAATTTGAAATTTTAATGAAAAAGTATTATTAAAACCAATTATTGTTCATGTTATACAAAGTCAGATTTAAGAAATAACTGCTGACGTTTTATATTCCAATATATATTTATTATATATCATTTTTTTCGTAATTTACATGTTTTGTATATATATATACTTCAATAATGAATGCTTTAATGATAATAAAATATAAAAAATTTAATAAAAATTTTAAATAAATATTTTCAAGCCGCCGCTAATGAAATTGTTAATAAAATACAATATGTTTGATATGAATTGTAATATCAACATACCAGATAAAGAAGGATAATGTTGAATTATTGGTACAGCTATTTTTCTAAGTAATTTTAAGCCTGGATAAATGGAATTCTGTAAATTCCTCAGTAGCATCACACCTAAGAACTTTTTATCAAAGGATATAAAACATATAATTATTATAAATAATAATGTGACCATACTTTTCATAATGAAACGAAAGTTAACTTTCTTCTTTTTCTTCTCAAGAATACGAAAGGCATTTTGTAAAACTCTATCGATTTCATTTTCTGTAATATCATTTTCACGTGCAAATTGGCGAATCTTCTTCAACTGATTTTTATACACCTCTATATCAACCATTTTTTAAGAAACAAAATAAAAATGATAAATGAGAATTAATATTTATTGGAATCGATGATATATAATAGCATATATGTACTGTATAATTTACAATGTTTTAATAAACATTCACATAGCAACTAGAAGTATTTGTGTATACATCGTATTCCATTAGCAAATTACAAAATAAAGTAAATATACACTAGATCTGCAAATCTATATTTAAACGCAACTGCGCTCTCTATGAGGAGATTGTTAAACTACGTATAATACTAAAATGAAAATAATATGTAGGAATGCAATGTCCCATATGTCATGTTTTTGCGCCCGTTTTCGCCCCATCAAATTCCAAATATTTTATAATAACAAATATTTATAATTCCTTAAATATTACATAAACTGCGACTTTATTATTTACACTAGTTCTAAACAAATAAATGTAGGATAATCATATTGTCAAAATAAGTATGAATGATACATAATTAATGCCCAGCATTAAGTTATATTTGTTAAAACACACGCGCTCGCACGCACACGTGTTGTAAGTAATAAAGATACGTAAATGTGTTAAACGATGTAAATGGCAATATCATCTGTCTTCGTCGCACAATCTTGTGTTCTTTGTCTACGGACAAACCATGTGCTGACATCTATTAAAAGTGGAAGGAACATCGACTTGGAGCATACGAGGATAGATGGCATTACATGGTATATCCGTAGACATAAACGCAAACGTAAGGATCGCAGGACGGCGCGACAGGCCATGTGCTGACATCTATTAAAAATGGAAGGAACATCGGCTTGGAACATGCGAGGATAGATGGCATTACATGGTATGTCCGTAGACATAAACGCAAACGTAAGGATCGCAGGACGGTGCGACAGGCCATGTGCTGACATCTATTAAAAGTGGAAGGAACATCGACTTGGAGTATGCGATGATAGATGGCATTACATGGTATGTCACCTATCACACATGTAATGTCCGGAAAGGGCAGGCCTCATACTAATCGAACGAAAAATTATTTAAAAAATATATTGTTGGTCTTCATTGTATTGTTATGTTGTTATTTCCATAATAACAAACGATACATACAATAAACAATTATCTTTTTTGCAATATATGTAATAATTAAATATTACACTTGTATAAATATCAATATACTTTATTGTAACTGTTATATCTACATAAACAATGGGTTTTACTTGAATTACTCATTTTTCTTTGCTTTTTTAAGTTTTGCAGAAGGTTCAGCATACAATTTCTCATATAATTTTTGGTATTCTACCTTAAGTTTCTCTCTTTCTGCAAAATATTTTGGATATCTAGCTTTTTCAATCGGATCCCAAAAATCCATTACAGAATCTGGTGGTGTTACAAAACGTCCATGGCATATACCACCTGGGCTACTAGGAAATATTGATGGATCAGGATGACTTTTGCGAAATAATTCTTCTTCACCTTCTAATAGTAGTTTTTTAGCTATGCGAGCATCTGGTATATGCCGATTTTTTTCAAAACATTGTCTTAATAAAACTGCGTTATACCTAAATCAAAAGAATATATGCAACAATCAAGTATTAAAACATAAAACAAACAGTTACAACTGCATATAATAAAAGTAGATGATTATAAAATGTTAAACATAGTTCAAAACATAAATTTATTGAATCTTCAAAAGTAAGTCTATCAGAAGTAACAGCTTATTTCATATTACTACCACTTTTATATAAATAATAATAGTAATAAAATTCATAACAGAATTACATAACAAGAAGACAAGTGAACTATGTACACAATGTATGATACCCTAAAAAACTATGATGGCAGTACGATCAAACTTTATGTTTTTCCATTAATATTTTGATACTAATTGGTAATAAATAATATATGATATCAAAAATAACGGTTTTTTATACTACTAGATTTAATTTAAACATATTTTTACCTAAATTCGTGTCTTTCAATATTCTGATCTTCTAACGCACGTAAAGCGCGTTTATAAAGACTGCAAACTTTTCTAGTATGGCTAATGAATGGTGATGGTAGTTGGGCCATTCCTTTTAAGATTCAATATTAATTCACTCAGATATTGGTACTGTTCTGTTTATTTTAAAATTACTTAACCAATTTGAGAGCTAACTGTTTCATAGTCATGAACTATATGATACAACTGAACTACGAGTAGTACTATGGAATTATAAAAATCGTAATAATCACAAATTCGCCTGTTACTAATTATTTTTAATGATTATTATTATATTACAAAATAACAGGAATAATAATCTTTATAAAAGGGCTATGTATACAATAAAATATAAAATTTGTTGAATCATAAGAAAAGTATAAGCAATGTTAATATAATTTTTATTTTATTTTTAATTTATTGCTTTTCCAAATTTCAATTTATTTCACTATTATGTTATGATTTACATTAGCATATATTTATTTTAAATTTATTAAATATTAGATGATATTATCAATATATGAATTTTTTTATGTATTAAGGTATAGTAAGTACATCGAAACAAAATGTTATTTTGAAGCGTAAGAAAGCTAAAATGATTATAATAAAATTCAAATAATATATGTAATTTAAAATAGAAAAATATAACAAACAGAATGCTTCCGGTTAAACAGCACGACGGAAGTCTAGTTAATCACAAAGAATGGCGATTGTCGTTTTATTTACGTTACTGGTTCTTTATTTTTCAGCATACTTAACGACTAATTTTTAAGACGCGACAAGAACCTTAGCCTTCTCAACAATTACAGAAACTTTCAATCACATAGTTGTGCGATGAATTCAAGACTTGTAATTTACTTTGAGCAGCAATATTTGTGGCAAAAATCTTTAAAATTCAAATTAACCAAAAAATCCAACCTTCAATTTTCTCAAATAAGTAAATCGTTTCAATTTTACTAAAAAATTTGATCGTAATATTAAAGCACAATTTTATACAATTTATCTCCTTTTATGTACCTTGTTTACTTAATTCACGAATTAACAGTAAAAGTAAATGAAACCATTAATTTAATCTCATTTAACGATTAAATAAATTTGCAGTATTTATATCACGAATCAAGCTTGAAATTTTCATCCAATATAAAGATTTGATTTAGTCATCAAATTAAAAACATAGGATCGAGTTTCCAATATTGATATTGTTTACTTCTTCGAACGATTTTCAACGGACGAAATGGTGCCAACGATGCCGCCTGATTCGCATAAAATTTCGCTGAAGATCATTGAAGCGATAAAACAACATCCAGTTTTATACAGTGCTGAAGTGAAGGGTTCTTCTATTAAGCTTCAGGAATTTCGGCAGAAGGTTTGGAAGAGGATTTCGGATGAACTTGGTCTTGATCGTACGAACTCCTTTTCTTCTTTCACTGTTTTCGGATAATTTTGTATGTTCGTTAATATATCATTGCTATAGAATATTTCTACTGGCAAAATGTTTTCTTTAACTTTTTTACATAGTTTAGAAAATTATATACATATTAATTTCGTTCTATTAATTTTATTTTGTAAATACTGCAAAAATTTAAGTAATAAAACGAAATTTAAGTAATATTTATTTACAAAAACATAGGTAGAAGTATGCGTAATAACCAGTATTTATTTCAAATTTATGTTTAAATGAATATTACTGCAATATTTAAAAGATAATATAATATTTAAAGGAATACGTGGTTATTCATTGCATTTAAAAATGTTTTATTTTATTTTATACAATATTTATTTTAATATTTATGAAAAAATATGAATTTATACATCTGTAATATTTTTTGTTTCTTATAATTAAGGTTTTTTGATCTTACATTTATTTGTGTTTATAAATTGGGATTTTTAAATTTACTGTTATAAAGTGGCATGTATATAGATATAATTAATATGTTTTTAGCCACCTGGGTGAGATTAAGATGGAAAAATTTAAGGGATACTTACTGCCGTATACTTAAATATAAGAATAGAACGGAAAAAGGAGTTCGTAGGAAAAAATGGATTTTTGAAGATCATCTTAGTTTCTTAAAGTTTCCGTAAGAATAATATGTAAATTCTTAATGAGTTTCTATATAATAATAATTTTATTAAGCTTATATGATATGTATTCTATTCATTAATTTTATACTGTTTAACTTTATTTAATACTCAAGCAAAATAAAATGATTAAATATCAATAAAAGTGTTTATTTAGGTATGAATCGGATTATCAACCTCAAAGTATAGAATTAACTGAAGACTACATTCAGGATATAAATGCAGGTGGAATTAGCTCTGAAGGTCTTTTAGAACAATTAGAAGATCGCAATGATGAAGACTACAGTGAATATTTAGAAGTTTTAGAAGAAACGACTGCAGACCCAGTGTTAGATCGTGATTCTATGGAATTAAATGATAATGGTGATAATGTAATAAAAAGTATAGAGATAGAAAATGCAATGCAACATGATATTGATTCATATGCTCAGCAAATTCAATCAAAATATAGAAAAATAAGACCAAAAAAAGTGAAAATTGAATCATTGGAAGTGCCTGCAACCTACAGTATCTTAAAAACTTCACCTTTTAAAAATAAAACAATTGATACACCAATATTTGTTACTGCACCAGCTGCAAATAATTCTGTAAACAATTCTTCTAAAATAGAAGTAAGTTGTAATTTTTGAAACTAGTATGTATTCCCTAATTGCAATTTATTATTCCTTAATTCAATATATATTTCAGAATACACAAAATAATTATGACCAAGTCTATCTAGCTCCTGAAGGAAAGAGTAGTATAGAGCTCTTTTTTGACAGTATGGCACAAACTGTCAAGCGACTCCCTCCAAAAGCTCAAGCAGATATTAAAATGAATATTTGCAAAATTGTAACAGAAGCAGAACTTAAGTATTCTGGACGTAACACACCACAAAGTACTCAACAATTTATAGCACCACCTGGAATGATTCCTAAATTGGTTCTCATTCCATGTAATATGATTGATGGACAAAATAACAAAGGTTGATTATTTCTAAGAATAATTATTTCTCCTGAAAGAATTATTATAATTTATTCTAAATTATAAAATTGGTTCTTTCTATCGTAAAAAAATGCAACACACAACAACTCAAGAATATTGAATTAAGAAAGTAGTTTAAATAAAAATGACTTTTGTATTCAGTACTGAGTTTTACCTTTATATAACACACTGAAAGAAATACTATATACTAAAATGCTGAAGTTATATTTTAAGCTGTTGTTATATATAAATATAGTTATTTTAATAGAACTATTGTTGTCTTAAAACTTTCTATTTATACCCGTACCTTAACAAAAGTTTCTTAATAAATTATCAAATATGTATGTATAAATGTAATCTTTGAATGCATATAATGTATTAAAATAATTAAAAAATAAATGGTATAAATAGTAAAAATAAATAATACACATATAATATATTATATGTGATATCATTTATTTTTATGCAATACATTTATCATTCATACGATAATTGTAAATATAAGAAGTAGATATGACAATTTTATCTCTTGCTTTACAAATTCATTTATCATACATGTATTCCTTCCACAAATAATTTTACTATTGTAATCATGGTGTATCGTAATCTAATTCTATTAATTTGTTAGTGTACTTAATATATCAAATTTGCAATGTATTATTTATAATATATTCTAACTGAAATAATAATAGATTTTAAATATTAAATCAGTTTATATACAGAGAAAATTACAACATATTGAATATAATTTGCGATAGAATGAGGTTTATCAACAAAGATGCACGTTTTATCTTTATCTGGTTTTGATGAAATGACGGTATTTCATAAAAAAGAATTATCTAATTTTTCAATGTTTATTTGAATGTTATCATTTGTAAGAAATTTTATATAATTGTGAGATTACCGGTTAACGAAACAGTAGTAGGAAAATTTTAGTTTGAATTAAAGTATGTGTAAACTTTGAGCAGCTATGAAAATGTTGCGTTCTTTCGTTAAATTGGAAGTACAAAATAATTTTCTGCAAAGATGTGTGTTCTTACAAACAAAAAGAACTTACTCAAAAAAGGTAACATGGTAAACAATAATATTGAGGTTAATAATTTAAGTTATTTGTTTTAATTTTGTGCGATTTATATTTATTTTCTTTCATTGCATGTTATTTATTACAACTTTCATTCACTTAACTGCATGAGAACATTTAATAATTTATAAAATCAGCTTTATTATACACACACTTTTTATTTGCACGAAATCCGGGAAACTTACTACATTTCTAAAAAAAGGTATCGATATTTTTAATAAAATTACGATATGAATATAATAAAAAAACAAAACACTAGATTAAATAAGAAAAAATATTTGTGTCATTAATGTATATTTATTAATTTGTTAACTTGTTGTCAATCGTCAAGTGAATGCGTCAAATACAAGTATAAAATGGAATGAAACAAATTTATGGAAAAGTTACAGTAATTTCATACATTCATTTCTACAATTGCTATAAAAATTATTTGCTTTTATTAATAATAAGTATAATCTTAACATACAGTGTTCCTATTGTCATAATTATTTAATTCTTACTGATTGTTTATGTTTATGCCTAACAAATACTATTGTTTAAGATTATTGTTTAAGAAAGAAATATAATTCTATAATTATATTATATATAATTAATTATATATAATTCTATAATTATATTTCTTTCTTAATATTATGAATTTATTTTTTTAATTGTTAAAGTGGCAACGTTTCAGAGTAAAAGAACATTTATTTTATTATCAATATTATTAAAATATTTATAAGAATAAACTAGAAGTTATAAATTCATGTTCATGAACATTTTCTTCAGTGCTAATTTTAAGCTGTATGACATTCATCAATTTTGTATATCTAATTTTAATGCTAATTTAACAAAAGATGATAAGAGAAACATAATATAATATTTCTTCAAATTTATATTAATGCATATAATTTCCCAGGATACTCCCGATAAAATTGTACCAACCAAAAAAGATTTTAACTCTATAGTGCCAAAAACACTTAAAAAAGGCTTGGCATCGATAAGAGAATCTCTTGTTGTGAAGGATGTTGATGATATATTAGTTGAATGGATAGGTCGGCCACAACTAGTTCCAAAAATTTGTGACGTTTTAATAATTGGAGGTGGGATAATGGGCAGTTCTATAGCATATTGGTTGAGAAACCGAGTTTATTCAGAAGGGTTCAAAGTTGTAGTAGTAGAGAGAGACCCTAAGGTATGTACTTCAGAAATATTTTTTGCAGTTGCAGTATAAAAATAATTTAGAAATTATGTTCTATAGTTTAAGTGATTATAGTGATATGAATATGAAAGATTGAAATTTATTCAGTTGAATTTACCAAATAATGTTATAATTGAATAAAGAAATTATTTAATAAATAAATGTAAATTTTATTTTCAGTATACTACAGCGTCAACAGTTCTTTCTTGCGGAGGTTTACGTCAACAATTTTCTCTGAAAGAAAATATTGAAATGTCTCTTTTTGGTGCAGAATTTTTACGTAACATCAATGAATATTTGGGCATTGAGGGAGAACCCGCAATTGATCCATATTTCCATCCATATGGTTATTTAACATTAGCATCTGAGCAAAGAGCTGAAATATTAATAGAAAATTCTAAATTACAAAATTTCCTTGGAGCAAAAAATATTATATTATCAGCTGCTAAATTAAAAAGTATGTTTCCTTGGATAAATACAGAAGGTATTGAACTAGGTTGTTTAGGATTAGAAAAAGAGGGCTGGTTTGACCCGTGGGTTCTTCTTTCTGCTTTTAAAAAGAAAGCTCTACTATTGGGAGCAACATATATTTATGGCGAAGCGCAAGGATTTAATTATAAAAGGACAGGAAACAAGGATCAACTAGATGGATTGATTGTAAGACCTAAGTCCAATTTTTTATATTCAGTATTACATTTGCACTACTGCTAAAAAATATCCCGATGCTTGTGGTACATTAAAACTGGTTTTAAATAACTAATACATATGGAGTGACATAATCTCTCTGAGTGAGTAGTAAGATAAAAATTTATAACAAAACAGTTTGAAAATTATTGTTTTATCGCCAAACTATTCATATAGCCTCTAAAATACAGGTAAGGAAGATTTTTCTAAACTCATATTGTGTGATTAAAGCAAGTAATATTTATTTGAAACCAGTAGACACATCAATAAAATATATTTCAAATTTCGATATATCATTAGTGAATTTTTAAACAAAACAATTAAATCTTATTATTTATTAATTTTATAAAAGGATAACAAATACGGCATTTGATTATTAGTTTCTTATTAATTTATACATTTTCTAATATTCATATACTGTTGCTACAAATCAAGTGTCAGGATACTTATGAGCAGTATTGTATATATGTCTGTGCAATTTATATTACAAATAGTAGTAATAATATTAATGTATAATTTATAAACTAAATAATATTTGAAGTTTTTATTAGGTAAGAACTAAAGAGGGTGAAATATGTAATATAAAATTTGCTATAGCTATTGTGGCTGCTGGTGCTTACAGTGGGCAAATTGTTGACAAATTATGTAAAGTTCAAATAGAAAATGGATTACAGCAAATAAATTTACCTGTTGAACCAAGGTAGTTTCATGTTATGAAAAAGTTTAAATAAGTATGAAATGAAAGTTTATATTAATACTATTATTATTTATTAATATAATTCCAACACAAATATCGTTGGTGTTATAGGAAAAGATTTGTTTATTGCGTTCACTGTCCTGATGGACCAAGTTTAAATACCCCATTATTGATAGATGATACTGGAACATTTTTCAGGTATACATTATTAATAAAATAAAAGTTGTTTCTAGAAACTAATATTTTGAAACTAAATATCTTATTTATACATAATATCATCTTGTGTTTACTACTAATTAAGTATCAATATTTATTTTAGGAGAGAAGGTCTGGCAGGTACGTATATTTGTGGAAAATCACCAGAGGAATCCGAAGAACCTAGTACTGAAGATTTAAGTATTGATTATGATTTCTTTGAAGAAAAAATTTGGCCTATACTCGCACATAGAGTCCCAGCTTTTGAAAAATTAAAGGTTTGTGTTTGATTTACACGTAATAGAAATATGATATAAATACACTGATATGTATATTAAAGTTATACATACAAATATATTGGTAACATTTGTATTATTACTCAAATTACTTAAATTATTTACTTTAATAGCTTTTAAAATGCAATTTTTTATACTATTTTTACAGTTAAAGTCATCTTGGGCAGGATATTATGAATTCAATACTTTTGATCAAAATGGAATAATTGGATTACATCCGTATTATCATAATTTATACCTTGCAACTGGATTTAGTGGACATGGAATCCAACAGGCACCCGCAGTAGGTAGAGCAATTTCAGAACTAATTATTGATGGCGAATATAAAACACTTGACCTATCGAATCTTGACTTTAATAGAATTATTTATCGTAAACCTGCATATGAAAGAAACATTATTTGAAATATATGCATTCGATTATAATAAATATTTATTATATTTGCGTGTATATAATAATTTTAATAATAGAATACAAATGTATTTTACAACATATATAATAATATTTATAGAGATTAACTTTAAAATTTGATTTATTTAAAATGATTTTTAAATAAATATGTTTAATATAGAAAAAAAATTGGTCTTAAATTTGTCAAATATTATAATCTTAATTAATCTATTTTGTTTTATTTAATATTTATTATTATAATTAATATTTTGTTTTAAAGAATGATTTATAAATAAGTATTTAGATAGTTAAAAGTATACATATGATATCAATGAAAAATATGTAATGATCTTTAATAATTTCAATGTCTTAAAATAAAACCTTGTAAGAATTTGACAGTCATACTGTGGAATGTAAAATGCTATGTACTTACTATATGCACCTCATGAGAAAGACAAGATCATCAGTGCTGAAAGATATTCATCTCATTATGTTGTACATTGCAAAATAGTTTGTTATTACTGTAAATAAATAATAATTATGGGAAAAGACCATCACCGCCCATGCAAAAATATTAGTTGTGGATATTATTCTGAGTACCATTAGTGGCCGATCGGGACGGAATTTGATGAGTGTTATTGAATGAGAGAATAGACCTGAAATATGTCTAATTGTTAGCTTTGAAAAATCAAGCGTTCCGGAGATATATATAACTTATATTATTGGAGGTAGGAGGGGTCTTTCCGTCTTGCCTATGACCTTATAACTATATGCCAAGGGAAGAAGTAGAATTTAAATCACGAATTACGGTCATATAAACACGTCTTGACATATATGGTATACCAAAGCATAGGGAAAACTGTCCGAAAATTGAATCGTAAAAAATCAACATGAGAAACACGCTATAAATACCTCAGACAAGGACAGACTCTACTCATCTCTGCCTAGGTTGCAGGAATGAAAACCTTATTATCTTCTATGTTGATTTTTTACAACTTAATTTTCGGACGTTTTCCCTAGCGAGTGTCGAGGCCTGTTTATATGATCGTGGCGTAAAGTATGGTTACTGCTTTCCTTCTATCATGGTGATGAAATATTTGTAAACGACAATATAATGAAAATAGTGAACTGTAAAGTGAAACATCATTTCATTGATAGAGGCGACTCGAAAACAATATATTTTTTAATTTAAATGCACATCTATGCCGACCAATCAGAATATGGATAGAAGCTAATATGGCGTCAAAGTAATGTGTCAAATACGTTAAAAACGCTTGGTTTTATATACACATAACTTTTGACCTGGTAGATTCTTGACCTTAAAGTTTTTTTTTTGAGATTCTACATGTCGAAAACTACAAGATTACATAAAAGTCAACAATTTTGCATTCATTCCTATATTCATTTAATACTAAGCATTTATACTTATCAGTATCGTTTTACTACGAACGTATCAGCTATTTCATTCATCCAAATTAGGGCTCGAGCTCTAATAAATTAATAGCTAAACACCTAATATATACATATGCTTTGTAAATAAATAATCTGTTCTAAAATAGCAATATTAATTACATTCATAACCCTTCCCGAACATCTTGTATCACATGACTTTAAAATGTGTGCTGTATAACTTGCCTTAATTTTAAAGTCGACTTTCCACAAATGGCCTAGATCTTTATAAACAATCTATATTGTATTTATAAGATCTACTTTATATAAAGCTTATACACGTGTATTGATAAAATATATATAACGTGTAATTTTAATATATGATATATATATATATATATATATATATATATATATATATGATATTCATAATTGTTTTTATTTTAATATGTACCCAAATATTTATTAAATTGTCTTCATACTTTGAGAACTCTTTTTCTTCTATACTTTTGTTATTTTAGCGAATAATTAATAATATAGAATGTAACATATTTATTTATTACATTCTATTGTTTAAAAACTTCAGTTCATACAAAATGTAGAGAACATAAAAGTATAGTAATGTCTATTATAATATTAAAAATAATAACTTTGAAATATCAATATTTTGTATTTTTTTCTATGATATTAACATAATTCTAGTTGTAATTACTTTCATTATTGAACAAATAATATCTGCTACATCGAATTATAATTAATATGTTTGTTTTCAAAATTAGTTTCTTCGTTAATACTGAATATAAAATATTAGGTATAAGTATGCTTGTTTTAATAAGACAATTAAAGAAACATAAAATAACAACAAAAAATAATTTTAGTTACATAAAATTTCATTGTAATATTTATTTATTAAAATAATATTTATTTTGACTCGTTTTATATAGTGCAACAATATGTGCATGTGAAATTTTATCATGATATATATATATAAATCATAAGCAATATATAAAATAACAATCATGTATTATATAATAAAAAAAATAGTGTTGAAAAAGCAGAATATTAATATAATAAGAAATAATAACAAATAAGTATAAAATTTATCTCCCTATTTAAAAATTGATCACAGAAAAGGTAAAAAACTAAATTCTGAAAGGATTTATTCCCTTAAAAAATATCTGTAACTCTGTATGTTTAAAGTTGTCAAGTACAAAACAATGTAAAATGTTTTGTTATAAAATTCTTTAAAAATTTTATGCTTTTATATTATTTTATTTAAAAGATCAAATTAATTTGGAATTATGTTAGAATTACATTCTTCCAAATGTGATTAAGTCAATTTAAATAAGTAATTTATAGAATCATAAATTTATAATGTGATGAGAATGGGAAGTGAAATTCGTTTCAGAATTCGAATCACTGTTATTTTTCCAGGAGATAAGTTTGATAAAACAAACTATATTTCAGTTCGTATCAGTTTACTGTATTTCAATGCTGAGTACGGCGTATTATCAGTTAAATGCAAATAAATGCGCGCACATCGAAGCAGTAACGGCGAGAAAAAGATTATCAATTCTGACATCCAAGCCGCTCTACGATCAATGTGTCTAAAAATTTTCATAGTATACGAGCGGAAGCAGCCGATAGCATTTTTTCTCTTTGCTTTCGTTAACTTACACAAATATTAAAAATATAATTATCTAAAACATATATACGCGTTTTAGAAAATATGAAACAAAAATTTAAATAAACCGAATGATGTTAGTTAACCCAACTAATATTTGACAAAATTATTTAAATGAAATTCAATTCAATGAATTAAATAGAAAGAGGTAAGCAAACTTTAATAAACAAATAGTAACGACCAGAAAAACCAAAGAGTATATATATATATATATATATATATATATATATATAATTACTAATTGTAATATAAAAGTGATGTAATATTGTTCAAGTAAAAAGTTATTACTAAAGTTAAAAAACAAAATAATGAGAAAATAATGGAATCTAATAAAAATTATGTGATGTTAATTAATATAACGAATAGTGAAATATAACGTAGTAATAGTTAAATAATTCGAAAAATAAATAAATAGTCGAGGAACGATTGATTTTTCGCAGTCTAAATTTGTTCTTATACTAACAATATATAATGAGTAAACTATGCTATGCAATATAATGCGTAATAAATACACTAATGATGTATAATACGTATTAATAATCAGATAAAAGACATTATATCTTTTATATCGATATAGTAGAGAAACGTGGAATGATGTGCTTTTTTACATCCGTAGTGATTAGAGAAAATAAGATTAGTGAGAATTTTATTATTTTAGAATTTTATTTTCTCATTGTATTTTTATAAGTCAGCAATTTATAAATATAATCGATGCTAAATTGTCTTAATAATTTCCGGCTAAATTAGAAATCGATCACATTTATAAATTATTGAATTGTCATATATATTTTTTATTTATGATTAATTTTAAATCTAATGTAACTTAATGAAGTTTATAAATACTATCTATCCTTCGTTTCAGTTCTTCCACATCTCTCTTATATATTATCATAAAACTACATTTCACTTCCTCGAAACTTAACATTGAAAGTAAATTTGTTTGACCAGAAAGGAAAGAAAGAAAAACTAATGCTTTCGGCCGATTGATCCGTAATTTAATAAAAGAGCGAGTGTAACGCAGACTTGAGCGCCAGTCGATTGGAATTTTATTCGAAAATTCACGAACAACTTTTAAGTTGATTAACAATGAAAATTCTTCAAAGAAACCAAAGTTTTTTCCCAAACAGTTTCGTCTACAAAGAGTGCTAGGCAAAACAATGTTTTGTACGATCGAAATAAATAGAATAATTTCGTTTTTAATTTAAATAAGCATTTAGATTAAGATAATATCTAGCACTATTTACGGACATAACTGGTAATTCAATTACAAACGTTCGTTAATCATTCGAATAAAAGTTTTCCGACTTTCAAACGAAAGAGGCGCGTGTAACTTTGGATAGAAAGAGGTGTGCGGCTAAGGGAGCTGGCCCGTGTTTTCAAGATGAAAAGACGAAAAAAGGTCATTTAATCCTCTTTCTCGGCTTTCTCAACATCTTGTTTCTCTTCAGCCTCTGTATCTCCCTCAAATTTCGGTCCTGGCGCTTCTTCTCCTTCAAGTACGATCTCTTCTGGATCAGGTGCACGTGGAAGGAAATCTTTGTCAGGATACATAGATTCAAAGATGCTCTTCGCCTTGACAAAATTTGAAAATTTATGATAACGTATAATATTTTTATCGTTTGGGACTTCAAGTTAAAAGCTCAATTATGCTAAAACGAAATTATAATTTGAGAAAAAATTAACCTGATTAACTGCGAAATCAAAATCGAGCTCTAAATCTGGTCCTGAACACAGATGAAGGTTACTTGGTGTGGACTCTTCTAATTTAATATCACTTGCAGGTAGGTTTAAGTACAATGACCATAAAACTTGAGGCTTTAGACTTTCTGTAAACTCTTCTCTATTATCTTGATCACCTTCCTGCATACAAAAAATTTGTTTTTTATTTTGAATCAACATGAGTATAGCAGTTAATTGAAAAAACATGAATATAACAGTTATAAAAATTTCGAAATATTTTATACAAGAGTAAGACAAATATATTTTTAGAACTATATTAATCTTTAATAAATTAATTCAAAATTTGTAATATCTAAGAAATAAGAAACTCTAGAATATAAATTGCTAAAATATCTTCCAATTTCTTTTATAATCAATTTGTTTGTACCAGGACATCTGTAAAGTAAATTAACAAAATATAATGTAATCATGTAATCAATGATTAGACCTAACCCCAAACAATGATATAATTTTCCTATACTTCGTAAAAATTGAAAAGTACACTTATCATATTATAAATATAGATATTTGTCCATACTATAAATATATACCTAATACAGGAAAAACATACCTGAATATGTCTTTTATCTGGAGAAACAGTCTGCGTATGGCTATGAATAGATGAACGAATGGCTAATGGATCAAGCGGCTCAGCTCTTAAAAATTTATCGACAACATAGGCCAAGTCTTCCTTTGCATTTGTTGTTCGCTTACATGTCATGTGAACCATAACTATTTTGAAATAAATTAAAAAAGTCCCCAAAAATTTGGATTTTTGTATTATATAAATTTTTCATAAATGTAATAGTTCTACATACACAATCCTTGAGGGCAAGCATTTGTAGATGGTCCCAATTCAATCAGTGTAACAGGTTCCTGATCAGGTTGTTCCGGAGGATAATATAAAAGTGTCAAATTTTCCTTCTCACCTTGCATAATTGATCTAAAACAAACATTTGAAAAGAAAATTTTATCAGAAAATACTACTTTAGAAAATTGAAAAATAAATTAAAAAAGAATTAGAAGCAGAAATTTTTTTTTTGTATATTATAATTGATATAAGTAGGGCTTTTTGTTACTAATATAAATTTGTTATTGTTTATAAAATTATGTAGTTTATTGTTTAAAAAATCTAGTACTTTATACCTTGTCAAGTTCAATTATACTAATTACATATTATTACAATTATTATCTAATATAATTGTTTCTTCTTGCTTTTTCTAATTACTACCTGTTCGTAATGAAAATTCCACGTGATATCCGTTGCTCTCCTTCAAAAGCTACAACTTCTGGTGGCAGATGACCTTGACCAAGAACTAAATGTTCCAAACTTATTCTTTGTTTGCCACTAATGATAGCTTTGCATTTATTTTTATTTATTACTACACCATCAAGCTGCCTTTTTAAACAGTAAACTCCTCCAAATACTGCACATAATCTGTAAATAATGATAATAATTTTTTAAATCATTTATAATATTTACATATTAAATATTATAATTGTATGTATATTATATGTACATTATTATATATATATGTAAAAATTGTACCTGCAAAAGCACTGAGGTAGCTCTCCACTACCATACATAGGCCAAAGAAAGGGTGTATTTCCATATCGTCCAAGACTATTCAAAAAATGTTTCGTACGATTCACACCATCTCTACAAGAAGTCTTTTCAGTAGCCATAGCAATTGCTTGAACAACATAATGTTGCACAATTGGTGTCAAATTTTTCGTGTTTAAATATTCTAAGAAGGTTTTATCACGGAATCCTGTTAATAGATATTATTTAATAAAATAATATTAACAAATATGATTAATAAATTATAATATTAAATTAATTCTGTTGCATATACATATATGTATATTATGTATATTAAATAATTTACATGTAAGCAATACCATTTTATGAACAATTTCTCCTAATGTGAAAAAATATAGCAAAATACAATGCTCATACAATCTTTTTATTATTTATTTATTATTGGTAATGGAATTTAAATTCAATAAATTTTTTCTTCATTATATATCAAAAAAGGTTGCTTTCATTACATAGACCGTTATATTGTATTGATAATGAATTTTTAGTATATTATATGCATATATTAAAAACATTATGAACTTCTAATTATTGTGTTTTGAAAAGCAAGTAATCATTAAATAAAAGATGTACAAATTGTCCAGAATATGTTAAAGATGTGTTCTTAGTAACAAAATATTATTCTTAAACATCATATTACAAAATTAAATTGAAATGAAACAAAGATACAAATAATTACCATCAAATTCTGGGCTATCTGCACCTTGCTCCATGCATGAAGTGAGCAGTTGCATTAACATTCTTTTCTCGACAACACTAACAGCTTTATTTGCAAACACATCAGCTCTTGAGCAAGGTACTTGTGTCAATTTCCCATCCATGAATGTAGCTACTCTGGACACTGCACGAAATTCCGCATAACGAGCAATGTTACTGGAGATTAAGAGCTCAACCAGTTCACCTCGTGCAAATAATAACTGTTTTAGATAGATAAAATGTCGATCAATTAATTGTAATTTTTAACATAATATATTTTTATACAAATAGAAGTAATGACAATATTAATTTTGCTACAATAATTATTTTGAAAAAGGTATTCATTCTATAATTAATAGGCAAATAAAAAATATTTAGATAAATAGAATGAAGTATTTAAATATTGATATGGTACTAGCTAAATGTATGAAATAACATTTTCATAATTTAGATTTTACCAACATTACATACTTTTTCTTTATTTATCTTGCATTTAATGTAATGGCAATATTCTTTATCTCCATACCTTTGGCGCCAAGTCAATATTAAACTTTCTGTATTCTTTTCTTATACGATCTATACTCCATTGTTTAACATTCTCTTTTTTTTCAACTTTATCATCATCAGCTTTTTCATCGCCACTTCCACTACCATCTCCAGTACTATCAGTCTGAGTATCTTTTGAAGAAACTACTGGCAAATCGGCTTCACTATAATAAAAATATAATTAAAAAGAAAAACAGGACACAAATATGCATGCATTCATGAAAGGAAACTTACTTTGAAATATACCATGTTTCCTCAATATTTTCAACAGTTGAATATTCATTGCTAGTTTTTAAAAATTTTTCTTCAGGTTCCAAATCAGCTTCAGATAGGTCCTTGGTGGTGTTTTTGGAAACTTTTAGGTCTTCTATCCATTTCTGTAGCCCATCAAAGTTAAATGTTGCCCACAGAC
The DNA here is from genome assembly GCA_014737395.1 of Bombus waltoni. Taxonomy (NCBI): domain Eukaryota; kingdom Metazoa; phylum Arthropoda; class Insecta; order Hymenoptera; family Apidae; genus Bombus; species Bombus waltoni. Next base: position 460,430 of record JACXII010000031.1, read on the forward strand.
CGCCATAATATTCATCGCTACAAATAAAAGACTATTTCATTATATACTTTTTTTTTAATTGGAAATAATTGTTACATTAAAACATTACAAATAAGTCTGTATTGTTTATAGATGCTTAGTTTCATAGTAAAAAGTTTAATAATTATTGATGTATATGTGTGTATATTTTATATATTTTTTTATAAAGAATCATCTCCTTCAATAATGAGCCATTCATAGGAAAGGAGAAAGGAAAGAAGGATGATTTCTTTTTTTATAAAAAAATAAATATGTAAAATAAATTAAACGAAAATCAAATTTATTAGATACATCTGCATACATTAACTACAATCTGGTTTTGTATTTTATTGTACAGTACTACTCCTCTTCATTTTGTATTTATGAACATTACCTTGAAAACTAAAAAAAAAAGATTTTCTTAAATTTGCTTAAAAAATTTTGAAGAAGAACAAAATCCACTGCAGACAGTATACAGTAATGTGGTTTTTAGAGTAGAATTTCATATGTAGCGATATGAAGAGCACTTTGAATCACATAACACATTCGTACATACATACTCACAGATTTTTTGTATTAATAAATATTCATGAATTTTTTAATTTTTTACATAAACCAAATTCCTAGTTTTAATACGAATCCAGCTTTAATTTCAAATTTTAATGAAGTTAGATATATATACCATAATAAATTTTTTATATAATATATATAATATTTTTTACAATAAACAAACATGATTTTGAGTCATCATAGAAATTTCATATTATAAGCATATGTACCTATGTATGTATATACAGGATGTATAAAAAGTAAAAAAATCTAAGTCTTAAATTCTCAGGCTTTAAAAACTTATATTGAAGGGAGTAAAATCTGAAAATATATTATTTAATGAAATATAAAAAAATATATTGTATAAAAGCAAAAAATGATCATTGATACAAAAAGATCACAGCAAGATTCAAAATTTTATTTGAACATAATTGAATATTTGAATATTTATACTTTTAAATATTTGATTTGTTGGAATAATAGACATATTTCAACCATATTTGTATATTTGGGATGGGTGTGAGTTTTTAGATGTGATGGCTGCCCTAAATAAAGTATAGGAATAAGTGACAATTAGAAATATGTAAACCATATACAACTACATATTATGAAATATTTATATAAGATGTAGCAGAATACGTAACGATTTATACGGGTACAAATATACATTGTATATAGTATATTTCCTGATTAGTATGAACAAAATTTTCCATTAAATTTCAAAGGAGAATTTCGGGAAAGTTTTAGATATTAAAATCCTATATAAGTTTTTAATTCTATACATACATATATTAAAAAGATAATACTAACTAAAATTTTAATTTTTAAAAACATTTTTGTTTGTAGACCTATTATTTATATAAATGTGTCTTTTCTTAATTCACCTTTGAGAAATTGTATTTATAATGCAAAAGTGCTTAATTATCTGTAAGACTAAAACATATCAGTCTTCTATATGAACTTATTGTGACATTAACTTATATGAAAAAAATATAATATAAAAATATTTCAAAGAATTGAGTAATCTTTTTATTACTTCCAAATATAAATTTTTAGTCAAAAAATTATAAAATAAAAATCGTAACTTTGCAAAAGATTAGAAGCATAGAATCTTCTTGGTGATGTTGAACAAAGAAAATAATGTACTATATTTACAAAAATAAAAATTTACTTAAAAGACTAAAATTTAGAATTTAATATTTTCAGAATAAATTCTGTAATGAACTAAAAAATTCTTTTTATGCCACTCAGAAAACATTTTGCATCAATAGGTTGTACTCTTAAGTATTGTATCTATTAGCATTATTTTCCATTTATTAAAATGCAACACTTCTTTAGTAACTATGATTTTAAATAGAATAGAAAGTTTTTGATTTTATATAACTTAGTTAAGTAGAAAAGAAGCATTAATACATGTAGTACTGAAATATAGTACATAACTGTTTATATCTATCTAAAATATATAGGTTAAAAAGACTGACTATTTAATTGGTTAAATAATTTAGAATGACCCCTTTATACATTAAGATACAAAAGATATATTTAAAAGATATATAACAATAAAGGATTTTCACAAATAAGGCATCGTTATACAGAATATAAATTTATATAACTGTATTATTATGTAATTATATATAATGCATCACTATACAAACTGTATTATAGAATTTAGGAAGATATATACATAAATATGTATAATCCAATTAATAATTTGAAAATCCAAAAATCCAGATGTTTAATTATATTACTTAAAAATTTTTTTAATATTAAAATGTTAAAGTTATTATTACAAAAACTGCATATATTAATTCATTAAATGCTTGCAAAATTAATTTTGAACACTAATTGTGTGAAGAACTGTGTAAAAAAAATTCTATTTTATTACATAAATTTTCGTTCAAAAGGGAATTACATGTTTAATAAAAAGATACAATTATTTATAAATTATCATATTTTTATTTTATATCTAGATTTGATAAATGTAAAAATAATGAAGTTATAAGTGTAAAAATAATTATTTAAATATAATTTTTTAAATGAATATTTCTACTATATACAAGAAATTTCTAATTAAATACTGAATAAATATATTTATTTAATTAAAATCAGACACCTTATATAAGTATATAAAAATACATAAATATTTCCTACTTAATAATACAATATGGAACATGAAAAGAAATAAAGAACACGTAAAATATAAAAAAAACATAAGAAAATATAAGCGAACAAGGAAGAGGAATATAAAAAAGAAAAAAAGGAGCAAACAAAAAGCAAGAAGTAAGAAGCGAGGAAGCAAAAAAAAGAGTAAGATCGAATGAGAAAGAGAAGAGAGAAATCCGACATACCTGTCTAGGTGAAGGACCTTTTTACCGATTCTACTTGCAGCTGCTGCGACAATAGACTCCGTCATACCTATAAATTTGATAAGCCATTATAAACATTAAAAAAAAAGAAGCAGCAAAATAAATAAGACGTATATTGCAAAAATCAATACCCGTCCCCACGACGACGACATCATATTCATTTGGCAGATAGTCCTCCATGGCTTCCAGCTGTAAATTGCAATAGAATGTAGGATTGCGAACACAAATTAGTTTTGCTATTCAGTAAGAGAATGACTAAGAAATCAATTCATTTCTAATGAATCCCTCTCAATTACGTTGAGTGAAGGGCCACTCCCGTCGTTTCGCTTTCGCTTCGAACTTTCACTGTTTCACGACAGTCTCGAAACTCCAGTTTGACAGAACAAGACGCTGCAGACCGTAACTGAACTGACCGCTGATTCGTCGGGATTTATCCTTGAAAGACAACACAACTAGATACTGCATCTACTTAGTGATATTCTGCACCAAGAAATACATAGATAAAGATATTCAACGTTAACTTCGATTGTGCCCCGACATCACCGCCATTATTAAATGATGTGGTCTCTTATAGAACTAACGATATAAAATTAATATTTTCTCTGTTAATATATACCAGATATTAAACAAACATAAAATATAACAAATTAGTAGAATTAATTTTATATGGATGAAATATCTGTAAAAGAACGTGGATATTAATAAATTAAAAAATTTTTACAGTTTCTACAGAATATAATTACATATTACATGAGATTAATAACAATAAAAAATATTCTACAATTTTGTCAAGAAAATTATACTATTAATATTATTATCTCTAGTTTTTATCTACATACAAATATATAGTTTTAAACATTATCTTGTTATTTACTTATTCAAGATATAAACAGAAATCGTTGTACATTAGAATTTGTTACACATTTCTCATATTGAATTTATTTTAACTAGATTTGTAAAGTTAAAATTCTTTAAAACTTATTTACAATTATAATTACATTGATATGATACATGATTGTCTAGAATGTTGAACAATTTACATAATTTATTAAATTTCTGTAAAATTCATTTAAATAAAAATTGTGATTAGACTATTCACAAAAACATTTTTATAATATTTAATAATATACAAATATTTCACACTAAAATAATAAGGAAAGTCCTTACTTTGTGATGTTTGTAAATTTTATTTTTTCTCAATTCATTCTAGCATTTGCAAAATAAACTTGAAAAAAATAATATAAGAATACATATATTTTACGTAGAAATTATATTGAATTAAAACAATCTCTTTTTATATTCTTACAATTTTATCTGTAAACATAATAAAAAAACTTTTAACAAAAGATTATTTTACATACTGTTTTATATGACATGGTTTAATAAGTTATATGTATAAAGAATTAACACCCAAAGAAAATATTAATAAAAAATATTTTTTTTTTAAATACATTTGTTGTATATCCTTATGTAATATGTAATAGTGTTAATATTATATACAAGATAATAAAAAATAAACTCACTAAGAGCTTAATTTTATCTAAATTTTTTTAAAACTGTTAAAACAGTATTATAGAGAATCACCCTGGCATCTCTACCCCATAAATAATCAATATGATTGAATTTTGCATATTCAATCTCTTTTGTCTCTATAACATTTGGCAATCTATCAGTAAGCCTTTTTATATCTGCAGGATCATTGAGAAAATCATTTTTACTATAAAATATTACAATTGGTGTTTTTACTTTTTCAAGATCATATGTTGGTGGTTGTGTTGACCCATAAGTTTTCAGATTTTCTGTTGCTCCATAATCAAACTTGCGAAATGATCCTGTTAAAAGAAAATAATAGTATTCAATTTTTGTACAAAATCTTTATTATAAAAATTTATTAATTTATATCAATAGATAATTAATATAATCAAAGTAAATGAAAGCACTAAATATTATTAAATTAATTATTAAACAATTACCTGATAGTATATTTTGACTATAATGAATAATTTGTTTCGCAGAAGCACCAGCTGGAAAATGTCCCAGAATTAATGGTAGCATAGACTTGTCTAGTTGATCACTACCGAATCCAGCAATTAATGAAAACCAGCACACACAGAAACCATTAGTGAGACCAACTGGAGCATTTCGAATTATTGTACCCAAGGCTTGAGCTTGTAACCTATTGCGGGGAAACCACTGATGTAGATTGCAATATGAGGATCCCCACTGAAACATACTTGCTATAGAAATGTCAATCATAAATAGCAGACCTATTGACCAGAGGTGGATCTATTTATATGTCATCTACACGTGCAAATACACGATATATCAGTATAATACCAGTACTGTTACATTAAAAAAATTTTTAACATATGTATCCTTAATACCAAATTCGTTTTTAATAAGAATCAAATCTTTTAATATAAGTGATGCATGTACAAATAATATCAATTCTTGAATCATTTATTATATCTCTTATTTGGTGAATTTATGACAAACTAAATGCTAAACTAATGCTAAACATAACTATTATTTTATTAAAACTAACTTAATTTTTTTGTTTCTATGAATATTTGAATACTATTCAAATTATAATTTATTGGAAGAAAACAGCACATCTTATTAATTGAAATAAGAAAAAAGAAGTACTCTAAAAGGTTTTATTGCTTATTTATCCACGAAAAGTTTTACTATGTAGTATTTTTGTATATCATATTTACAGTTATAATTACAGTTATATATATAATATTCAAATGGAAAATCCTACATTTCTAACTCATTTTTTACTTGTACAATTAAACCCCATGCTAATTCACCCATATTCAGGTATTAGTTAACTATATGTGATATAAAAATTCCAAATTCAATTTTCTCAAAAATGAAGTTTCAAAATAAAATATTAATAATCATTCCTTTTTTGCTTATATCATGATTTTCAATACACTTTGTATATTGTACCTTTTGTAAAAAATTTTTTTGAGACTTGGTACATAATACTTGTAATTTAACCACCTCTGGCTACAATAACAAGTTATTTCATGTATATTAAGAAACACACCTCCATTAATCCATAAAAATGGACAACACACTTAAGTAAAGGACTTCTGTGATTTGCAAGGAATGCTATTGGTGCTAAACTAATCATTCCTTTAATTTTTCGATTGTATTCAGATTTTTCACTGGCCATTACATAAAATGCAGTTGTGCCTTGACTATAACCCACATAATAAAGTTCTGCATATCCAGTATGCTCCAAAATGTAGTCTATTGTTGCTGGTAAATCATAATACCCAATTTCATGCCAGCTAAAAGAATAGTAAAATTATTAATTACATAATTAATTTTTCATATATACAGTGATGCCTGCTTAGTGTTTACAGATTTGGAACTTCATCATAAATACCATCTGGGAAGGTAGAATTACAGAAATTAACCTGTTTTTCTCTTCCAATTCACGTGACTCACATTGTGTGTGAAGTAGATTGATCAGTAGTCAAATGACTCATCACTGATCCAAAATCTAGCTTTAGCTATATTTTGCTACATAAAACAATTTACTCTATGAAACCAATTCCATAAATAGTGTATATAATGCATCACTAACCAAGATACAAATGCAAATACTAAGCAAACATGATTCTGTTGATTAATCTATTTTATACTTATTTTTACCTTAAATTATTATTTATTCTATTCTATTTAATAATTGTTTACATAAAATTACCTAAAATCCCAAAATTCTTTGTCTTTGGTTGTATATTTTTTATGTTTTCTAGAATATGCATTGCCTCTTGCATTTACTAACCAGACATCATAATTATTGTCACATAAAAGATATGCTAAAGCCTTTTCTGGACCCAATAACACCCAATCAGCTGAACTTGATAGAAGTCCATGATGAATGAGAACTGGTATTGGTTCTTTTGCCTTGACTCCATGGCTTCCATACTAAATATTAGACATTTATTTGTAATGTTGACATAAATCTTATCATAATTTAATATAGTTTGAATAATTTTTAACTCTTTCACTACAGCATGGCTGAAAAATTAAAAAAGATATTTATATCAAATATTATACTTAAATTGTATTATATTACATAAGACTAGCACAAAGTAATATAAATTGATGAATACTGAAATACCATTGATATTTATCTATAAGACAACACAGTATTTCCACATACATTTGTTTGAATAAAATATTTAAACACAAGAAATCTATCACATAATGGCTTTCAGTAGAGAAAGAGTTAAATTTTTAATCTCTCAATGGATTAATTTCTTTATGATAATTAATAACTTCGTGATAACTTTTATATTTATAACTTACCTCTATTGTATTTTCATTACTTAAATTTTGTTTATTACTCCCACTTACATTGCAATCAGAACTTTGATGAGATTTTGGTAAAACTCTATGTACATCTAGACAATATCCATCTTCTGTCCAAATATGATGTGTTTCTGATTTATAACCATGGACTGTAATTAGTTCTGGCTGAAAAACACTTTTTTATTGTTATTTTGTTATTTTTAATTATATATAACATTTATATAGTAATCATAATAATAATGTAATATGTGATGATAGAATATTAAATTATGTTAATGTTAAATAATAACTGATATGAAAACAAAAATAATATAAATATTTCTTTCTGGTATAATGAAAATATTATTATAATTACTGCTTCAAAAAGATATCATACATTCTATATACAAAATAAATATGCAAAATATTATTAATGAATAATTCAGTAACACTTTAAAAACTTGTATGTACTAATATGTACTAATATGATGTAATATGTTATTGCTAACTATGTGTCATATTCGAAAACATTGAATGATACACGAATGGTGAATAAATACTAATACTAGAACTAAAACTAAAATTAAAATTAAAACTAAAATTAAAATTAAAATTAAAACTAAAACTAAAATTAATACTAATATTAATACCATTATTCATATTCATAACAATCATAACTAAAAAGAAAAAGGTTATAAAAAAGGGAAAAGGAACTTACTGTTGTCATATGAACCTCATCCTGATTGGCTGCTGCGCCCATTATATGAACAGCTGATAAAAGAGACTGGATTTCTTAACAGAGAAATTAAGTACCTAACTTTCACCAAGAATTACTCCTTATTATTTTTCTCTATGTACGATTTTATTTTCCGCAAGCACTGATTAAACGAGAAATTCAAGTTTTGTGAGATTTTGAACACGGTCTTGTATAAACGTCGAAAGATCGAGAAATATCGAAATGAATTGCGCGGTTTAAGTTTTCGAGATATAGCTATAACAAACTTGCACCAACATCGACATGTTCACGATGGCACACCGTGTTGTACTGTCGTTCTATGCCATAGATTACAGATCCATGTTTCACTGACCATTACACACATTGAAGTAACAGCAGAAACGATTTATGCGCATGCGTACCAATTTATTAAAATTTTATCATATTGTCACATCTTAAGAAAGATTAGTGTTAATGTTTTTTAAAGATGATAAAGATATCATCAGTACGTAGGAAAGCTCCATATTGTTTCTTTAACTTAATTAATTTTTTTACTGTTACTAATAAAACTATCTCATGAACAAGGTCGAATATTTAATGCATAAATTCAGGAAGGAAATTTCCTCTCTGCTATTATCTTTGTAAACAGAATTGTAATTAGGATTCTTCAATTTATTGACTAACAGCATGATAATCGATGTTAAAGTTATGTAATTATACTGACCTTTAAAATCATAAATTCATAATAGTACAGTTACTTGTTTACTGAAAACATTATTTCAGCTTTTAATAAGATTGTTATTAATAGTATTTATAGGATAATATAATCTATAATCACAATACATAAACAGAACTATAAGTTCAGAACAGAATTATTTTTATGACGTACAAGTGGCTGTAAAGAATATTTACACATTATTTTATTTACTATAATATTTATACACTTATTAATTGGGTTCAAGTATGTTAGATTTTATATCATTCAATAATTCTTCCATACGAGTGCAAAAATTTGATGTAATGAAAATAAATTGTAGTACTTGATAAAAAGATGCTTCATTGAAAAGCAAGAATATATACAAATATTTTTTGTAGCTGTTGTATATAATTAGCTGCATATCTTTTGATTCATTTTGTACTAATTTATATAAGTATTTAAAAAAAAAAGGTTTTTGATACTGAAATATAAATTAATTAAAAATTATTTTTATTTTTAACGAAATAATAGTAAATATGAATATTGTGATGATATTAATGATCTTTTTGATCTTTGTCTGATTGTAAGCTTCTTTCTACCTTGCTTTATGCAATCACTTAACTTATAACTTTTGTTATTGTCTGCTTTTGTATTTTAACATATTGTTTATACAATATCAGTCAATATATTAATTTTTCAAAATTTTACATATATTTTACATTCACTTCTGTATGTCACATATACATATATACATACATATATACTTAATTAAAAAAATTAATCATTTCTTTAAAATATGTACACTGCTGTCATATTTATCATCATATTATACTTTATTCTTATAATTCAATTTTTGTTTATTATTTTTAATAAATAAGTACATAGTGCACAAAATGAGACTAAGACTTGTTTTGAGCCATTACAAATTTTTAACTGATCCATACATTTTCAAAAATATTAATTTTGAATTTTAAAAACTTCCAGTTCGAATATTACTTTTGTTTCAAGAGTTATATTGCAGTTAATATAGACAGGTACGTTCACAAAATAATTAATAATAATGTCGGATTTGTAAGTGAAGTAGAGGTTCGGATTAGGTTAGGTTAAAGTTAAGGTTTAGGTTAAATTTGGAAGGTTTCCCGAAACTTAAAAACTGGTATTTTTTGATTCTACTGTTCGATTACTAGAAGCTGAGTATCAGAAAATATAGATATCAGTCAAAAATTTTTCGTGCCCTAGAATGCAGTTCAACTCAAAATGAAAATACATACATTATTTCGATATTTTTACAAACAATACTGAATTTAACACCGAGTGTCAATAATATATCATTGATATAATCACACATTAAAAGGCATATTAAATTTTAAGAATCTTCTTTCTCTCTCTCTCTTTTTCTTCCTCTTTCAAAAAATGAATTACTTAGAAAGTTTGTTATTTGTATATAACATACTCTCATCTGCTCTCATATATATGATTCGATATTGAAATACATTCTTAAGTACATCTTTTCCGTAAAAATGTATATAATAATGTAAAAGTGTATAAACAACAGTTTGCGTATAACATTACTTACGCAACGTATATGTTTCTTAATTAAATGTTACGTAGATAAGTCCTTGATAAGTTTACTCATTTCTTGAGTAATATTACATTTGCGACAATACATAGAAAAAAATCGACAGATAATACCGATTTGATAGATCGAAAATTACTATGAAGTCGAATATCGTCGGATCGATTAATTCGATTAATCGATCATTTAGAAGAAGGCAGTAAAAGAGTAGTGTGCAGTGGCTCATATAAGTGTTGTACATTTTTGAACAAAGGACAAATTAAAACGAGGTTATAGTGGAGATGGTTGGTTGTGTATAATTTGGGCAAGAAAACTAAGTAAAAACTTCAGACTCCCTCTTTCTCGTAGAACGATGTTGACCATACGGTGACGAGGCCAGCCAGATCGGCGGAAAACTACGTCACCAGTGACGGATTCCCCCGAAACTGGGACAAAGTGCAGTGTACTCTGGCATTGCGCTTTGCCGGAATCTCTCTCACTCCATGTCCTAGTATCCTCCCCCTCTTTTCCTCTTTCTCTCTCTTTCTCTTACTCTCAGGATTGACCAATCATCTCGTCATCCTCGAATCCTCGATCGAAACTGACAGGTAAACATCGAAATTTTCAAGAATATTGTTGGATTACTTATATTTATTGTGTTTTTTCTTTTCTATTATTTTACTTATTATTCATCGTTCCATTGTTTATTAGTAGTAGCGTATTATTAGTATGGACATTATGTTATTGAATTAAATTGTAACGAAACTGAATACTGCATTTGTCTTCATAAAAATTTCTAATGTTACATGTATATTGTGTAAATTTATGTATAATACATTGAAAATTTAAGATATGTAAATTCGTATTATTGAAAAAAAGGATAAATTGAATTATATTTGTTCAATATTGTAGGTAATCAACGACGAATGGTGCAGGTTCAACAATATAGTTTCTGGAGGGTTCAGTATCATGTCAGATGGGGTTGATGCTGGTGGTGGGGAAAACGAGGTAGATTCCCATTCCTGTTCGCACGCCGATGTTGGAGAATCATCAAATCCGAGAGATGAGGAGAATTTGGATCCAGATAATGAAGCTGCCTTAAATACTAATTACGATAGTGGTGATGGTGCTGTACCAGCTTTTAGGTCTGTCATCTTCATGTAATTAATTCTTTGTATTTAAAAAAATTCCAATAAACGTTTAGATAATCAAGGTGTTAAATAGCGTATCAAAGGATCCATAACGTGTGGACAGGTGTGAAAGGTGTGAGAACTATGAAACTATAAATAAGACAGCATTCTGCGCTCATCAGGATCAATGTTTGGCTAGTGCTGAGCCAGGAGAAAGCACAGAGAATATAGAAGCTACTGAAAATGATGGAGATGGAGAAGAAACACATCCTGGAATTCGTTCTCATAGGAAAATGTTTGAATGTGATGTTTGCAATATGCAGTTTTCCAATGGAGCTAACATGAGACGGCACAAGGTATAAAATAAATCTGCTTATATTTTAAAATTGCTAAGATTCTAAAGCTAAGCGATTTTAATGTAAGAAAAAATGAGTACTATTTATAGATGAGACACACTGGTGTGAAGCCATATGAATGCCGTGTATGTCAGAAAAGATTTTTTCGCAAGGATCACTTGGCAGAACATTTTACAACACACTCTAAGACTCTGCCTTATCATTGTCCAATTTGCAACAGAGGTTTTCAAAGACAAATTGCTATGAGAGCTCATTTTCAAAATGAACACGTCGGCCAACATGATATGGTCAAGTCTTGTCCTTTGTGCAATTATCGTGCAGCAACTATGAAGTGCCTCAGGTTACATTTTTTTAATAGGTCAGTATAATAGTTTAATTATTTTAATAACATCATATTGTTTTATAATAACATTATTTTGCTGTTAAGTGCTTAATATATATTTCTATTTTAGACATGGAATCGATCTAGATAATCCAGGACCAAACAGTTCAAGTTCATTGATGAATAGCTGTGCTCCAGGTGAAGCTATGCCTTCTGCTCCTCTTTCCGATAGTGGAGACAGCACTGGAAATCGTTCTGCAGATAATGCAACACCGCCAATGCACTTTCTAACACCTCACATAGAAATATCAATTCCTTATCCAGAACAAACTACAAATCAACGAAATCCAAGTCCTGCTCCTTTAAATGGAGATAGCCCGAATAGTCCTCAAAGTGCAGACAGTAATAGTAATGCTCCAAGTAGTAGTCACCATCAGTTACCAATTAACAGTAGTGGCATTCACAGGTATAAAAAAGATTTTACAAATTGATTTTCATTTTTGTTATTTTAAATTTATTTTAAACGAATTTTTTAATTAAGGAATCTTGGTGGAAGTGAAGAGGCAATTACACCTTCTATTTCATTAATTCCTATTAAGCAAGAACCAAACAGTAATGGAGCGGAAGAAAATGGAGCAACATCCAGTAATCTTCCATTACCATCTTTGATAAAGGTCTCTCCATTAAAATCCCTTCTTCGAGACGACTTACGACGTAAACTTTCATCTGGCTCAGGAAATAATAACAATAACAACAATAATAATAATGGTAACTTTATCATCTTATTAAGTTATTTTTATTATTAATATCTTAATATAACTTACGGTTCTTAAATATGAATTACATTTATTTATGTTTTGTTATGAAAATATTTATCTTAGCTATGTTCTCTGACATTTTTACTATTTTACATTTTAAAATATATAAAGATTAATCAGGAATATGACAACCATAAGTAAACTATTTTTGTATTCCTGGTAATCGATTTAATTAATATATACGATTATTGCATGTATTATTATATATTATTTAAAGTAACTATTTTCATATAATTGATCTAAATATAGATAAATTGATTTTGTAATAGGTAATAATAGTTCAAATTCAAATCCCCATTCAAGAGGAGAACCTCCTAGTTCGACAAGGCCCGATCAACGAAGTAGTGGACTTCAATGCGCTCACTGTAGGATTACCTTTCCTGATCAAACATTATATTTTCTTCACAAAGGTTGTCATAGTGAAAGCAATCCCTGGAAATGCAATATTTGCGGAGAACAATGTTGCAACTTGTATCAATTCAATTCGCATTTATTAAGCAAAAGTCATCAATAATTTTATTGAAAGAATAATATTCTTTTAAGAACTCTTAGAACCTCGTTTATTTAAATAATTATTATACAATATAAATTACTTTGCTATAATTTATATGAACAAAATCATAATCTTGAGTTAAAAAGAATTGTTTTATGCTATAAAGCATGTGTACTACAATGTTCCAACTTAATATCTTTATTTTGATATGCATATGCGCGCGCGCGCGCGTTTGTGTGTGCACACACACACACACACACACATATATATACATATATACATATATATGCAGATATTGATTAAGTAGAAATCAAGCAAACGAGGTTCGAGAAATAATTTTGCAATCTGGAAAAAGTCGTGCCTTCATCAAAATACCTTTGCCAACGCTCACATTCGTCCGAAACGTGCTAATTTGTGATGGTACGAATGATCCGTCCATGGAGCTTTACTAAAATGTATTCCAGAAGCTCTATTGATAGTTTTAGATATAGTTATGTATATTTAGATAGAAAAAACAGTGACTATATTACCAAAATGTGCTCTTTTTTTCTATTCAAATTCTTTTTACGCACTGTTTTCTGTTTGGTTTTTTGTAAAATTATTTGTTAAATTTTATTAATTTTATATTTATGTAATGTGTCCTTATCATAATTTTACTTAGTTTTATTATAGAAAGGATTTTATGATCATTACAGAATGTTGTTACTTTGGTTATTTGTATGTAGAAAAGAATCACGAATAATCAAGGAAAATTACTTACGAACTGAATTTCAGTTGTCAATTTATTACTATGGTGTGAAAAAAGAACCGAGCCGTGTGTTACATTACATATAAATACAGATATATAAATAGGAAAAGGATATGACAACTAAAATATTGTATCAGCATAAGAAATATTTTATATAAAAATATTTGTACAGAAAAGTATTAAAGTATAAAAGAGGTATGCAAATAAGAAAGTCAAGATATCATATTTCAGAAATTGATATGGATATCAAAATAAAAATCATTATGTAGTTGCTGAAGTTAAATTTTACACAAAAGTATATTAAACTAAAAGTTAATTGAAAACTTAATTAAAATAAGATCAGTATTTAATTATGGTCAAATGAAAATTAAATATTTATTTTAATATAAATAACTACAAAAAAGTTTATTTCATTAATAGTTGCGAAATATGATTTCAAGACCTTAATAAATGTTTTGTGTACGTGTGTATGTATGTATGTTTAATACAGAATATTCAACTTATGTGCATAAATTTGTGTTATTATACTATGTTATGTAATATACAAAAATTTTGAATCACAGTTATTACAAATTTATACTGAAATATTATAGTTAGTTTCAGAAAATAAAAGTAACAAATTATAATAGAATGTGTAATTAAATTGGGTACTATGTACATATTCTATATTAAACAAGTACATTAAGCGCGATACGCACGAATATTGTTATCAATGGTTGTAGTTATTTAAAAATCGTTCCGTAAATTGCGTAATATTTAATATAATTATTATTATTACTATGTTATTACCATGATTATGTTATTATTATTATTGTCATTATTGTATTATTTATCGACACGTAAGTTATTTATTGTTACTTTGCATTCCAATATATTAAGTTTTAAATATGCCTCAAGCTTGACGATGCTTCTTTATTTCAAAATTTATTATTTTTCGTATTTTACTAATATATATAAAAATTTTATTGTTATATTTTTGAAATAATGAAGCTTTTCCAATTAATTATTTTTGTTAACAAAATTTTAAATCATCTAAATTCTACTTTAAGATATTATTTCTATTATAAGATATTTTACATTGATCATGATATATCATGTGTTACGTGATGTGTTTTTTTGATACAAAACAATATTTTTTAGTGCTAAAAGTAAACATTAATGAACATATAAACGATTATTATATTTAATATCTTAAATAAATATTACATAACTTTTCTTAAGAAAAAGAATTTTGAATTAGCATCGTCAATGTAAAAATTTCTTAAATATCTTTCTATAACAGACTGCGTGTTCATCATATTCTTGCTCGATCATACAAAAGTGAAATACAGAAAATATTTCTTATTAAATTATTCTGTCTTTAAAAGTAAAGAAAGCAAAAAAGCCTGTGAACAAATAATGTTTTTAATAATAACTATATTCGTGAAAATATAATTAAGGAAAGAAACAAAAGAAGTATATATTCAATTATGTAATAAATTATTCTCTATCATAATGTGCTAGAATTAAATTTATTTTGAAAATACTAATGAATTAATGCTCCATAAATTATAAGAAAGGAGCAGTATTAATTAGATTATTTTATATATACCCGTTATATATATACATTTATATATAGATTTTTATCATTCTGTTTAAAACTAATTGATTTCTTAAGACATCTAACAAAACAGTAAAATAAGAATATAAATGAATTTTTCATGTTTGATATGTGTTTCACTATGTTTCAAGTAATATTTCAAATTGCATCTTAAAATTTGCTGTAAGCTATTTCTTACTTTCTTGATATATTAATGTGAAAAGCTGTTAAGATTTAAAAATTAATATATAATCTCAACACATGCGAAGAAACTACATATGAATATATATTTCCATTTTATTTTACCTTGTGATTGTTTATTCATCTTCATTTCAATAATTAATTAATTAGTTAAACTGAATTTAATTGAATTTAATATAATTATAATTGAATTTTAATTGATTTAAGTTCTATTTCGACAATTGTTAAATTATTGATGTTTTTGTAATAATTTAGAAAAATTTTTAGGAATTTTTAATTAGATATAGATGTAATTATATAGGTACAATTGGATAGATACAATTTTTAATTATGATTTAAATAGTCTCTAGTATTTACATGTCCAAACTGATTTAATTTATATTTATTTTATACAAAAAATTAATTTGATCTGTAGCAAAAAAAATTATATATTTAATGTTATATTGAGTATTATTTAATTCAATTATACAATTCTTATTTCAAATAACAAGTCAAAAAAACAATAATTGAGAATAAAAGTGGCTTTCATATAAATAATTTAAAATGTTACATATTATAAATTCAGAATATGTTATCTAACATTGAACGTAGAATATTTAAACATAAAGTAAGCAAAATAGATTTAATTGAAAATGGACCAGAAACATTAAACTGTATGCCTTTACACTGTGATTGTGTTTAGGAAAAATACATAATATTAAAATTGTATTCAAATGGAAAGGTATTTTCTCTAGTCTTGCAAAAATATGATGAATATTGCATAAAAATACTTAAGACATTACAGAGTTATCCATATTATCCTTGTTAACTTTCAATTTTAGGAAAAATGCAAATATGCAATTTTATTCATTCTTATAAATTTATGGGTGTAATAATATATTTAAGAATATGATAAGCAAAAATCTAAAATTGTTGATGTTACTATATCTATGGTGTAATGGGTACAATTGAAATATATCATTACTATATATGTTATATGTATATCTATACATAAGAGTCTCTCAAAAGCTAAATTGATCAATTCCACTTTCCATTAATTAACTTTCTTTATATGTATAAGTAGACGATTTTTAATATGCAATTCTTAAGAAAAAAATGACTTACTTTTATAAGTTCATTAATCGAAAAAAGAAAACATAAATAATAGAAAATTTTAAGATGAATTTAAAAAATAGTGTTTGTAATATCATCAAATTTCTGTACTTTTCAGTTTATGGAGTTCATTACTGTGGCTTTTGACTATACACACACACACACACACACACACATGTACATGTCCCTTTTATTCTATAGTTTGCAAATACGCATAGCAGTGTATACTTAAAATAGTTATCCTTATTTAAATTTCGTTATAAAAGTTTGTTATATGATTATTGATATTGCAATATTAAAATATTAAACAAATAGAAGTATTTTGGCAAGTTATTTTATTAAAAATATTCAAATATTTGTATTTCCTTAATATTTCATCTAATTTGAAAGTGATATTACTAGATATTAGTTGTGATAATTTAAAACTAGTTTACTAATTTTATATGTGAGGAGGGGGGGGGGGGAACGAGGGACGAAACACTAGAAAAAAAGAGCAAAATGCTATTATGGCGGTAAACTATTGGGCGTTGTTCTTAACACCTGTTGCTTTTTATTGGCTTTATGATTTGAATCAATAATTGATTTAGAGAAGTTTCAAATTATATGCACGAATTTAAATCATGGTACAACGAGGTAAGTTTTTTTTCAGAAATGTATTTTAACTGTATATTTTACTTAATTATTGAAAGAGGGAGATATATCTATTTTTCACACAAAATGTGAAAAAGATGTAAATTAATAAAGAATGATTAACTATATTTCATTTCATTTTTCAATATATAAATGATTTAGGTAAACACGCCATTTTGAAACGCAGACCTATTTGACAGTTCACTTTATCTTTTTCTATCTTACAATTATTCTTTCTTTTTTCTTTTATTATTAATCTGTAAATAAGGTCATATATTTGAACCTCTGAATAAAATACTTTTCAAAAACACATTATGTCTTAAATCTAAAAATAATTTAAAACATAAGTTTTTAGGTTATATATGTTACAATTACTTATTTTAAGTAAGTTTTAAATTCTTCTGATGCTTATCATTTTTATTATTTAATTATATAGCAAGTGTTTCATTATTTATTTTATATTATTTTTAATATATAAATCTTTTTATTCTCAGAAATTAGCAATGGGTAAAAGTGAAGAAAGAAACGGAAACACAATACAAGCAGGAGAATCAACTTTTCTTACAAAAACATCAAGTGAAGCTAGTAAAATGTTGGAAGCTGCTTTATTACAAATGGATGATATTATTTCTGGTAAACTATGATTATTAATTTGAAATAATTTCAGTTAAAGTGTATGAAAATATATAATAATTAGTTTAGAAATTATTACAGTTATTAGCAATTAGAAGTATAGCAAGATTTTTCATTGTTTAATTTCTTTGGTTTATTAGAATATATCATATATGAAAAGAGATTATTATATGAGTATATTATATTTAAAATATAAATAATAATTGGTATTAATTAATTTTAATTGACACATGATCATTAATGTTATAATATATATATATATATATATTAACAGGTGTATGTACGGAAAGTAACAATGAAGGTAATGCTGAATGGAAGGATTCTGTTAAAGAAGCTACAAAAAATCTTGTGACAGCAATTAAGAACTCTCCAAGTCCTCCTTCTCCCCCAGATACAGATACTACTAAAATTTTACTGCAATGGATGCAACCATTGGATGGGGTAAACATTTCGATGTTTATTTCAATTATATCCTATTTTGTAGATGATATAAATAAAAGAACTGAATTAAAACATAAATTCTGTTATATAAAGTAATATACTTAAAAGATATAATTTGACACACTTTGGGATTGCTAACAGAATAAGTCAAATATCAATTAGAACAATGTTAAAACAGTAGTAGTATCACCCATACTATGTTAAGCATTCTGCACTCTTTTAAAGTCTCCTTCTTCACCAACAGAATATTTTGCCACAAAATTTGTTGTACCTAAAATGGTCTTAATTAATAATTTGTAAAAAATGCAAGAGAAGGAATAAGTTGATAATCTGCAATGCTTTCATAAAAGACAGCTTATGATACTTTGTTTGGCTTTATTTACATAAATAGAGATTCAACTCTTCAATGTTGCATATATTTTTTTAGAAAAGATTTTGAAAAGTGATTTAATAGACGTACTTACAAACATACCTGCAGACAGATTATGACACAAATTACAGTACAAAATGGCAAAAAACGTTAAATATTTATAATTTGGAGTAATCTCATCTCAAAATACTATTTGCTTATATGTATTATATTTAGTATATATAATAGATTTCAATTTTTAAATAAAAATTGTGGCAAATAGTGTAATCAATAAAATCCTATTTGTTACAAATATTATAAAAATCATGATTTTCATCCTAGTTCCATGTTAAATTGGAAAATTATACTCTATTAGATTGTATCTAAAAAGCAAATTTTATTTATTTACATTTATTGCATTATATAGATGTAAAAATTTTTGAATATCTATAAATATGTAAAGTGTAATATATATGTATATTTTATAAATTTATAAATTTGAACATATACTTTCTTTCGTTTGAAAACAAATATGTATATTTAAATCTACACGAATAATATAGATTTCCGAATATGACAAATTTAATCACGATATTATTTTGATAATGATGTTAACTAGGAAATTTTTTTGTATTAGGCATTTCGAAAAATAAAGAATGATCTATGTATAGATTACGTCACGTGACTACTTTCGTCTTGAGAAATTTTAGATTGGTAATTTTAGTTTCGGACAGAACCGCGTCGTGATCGTTTCATAAAAATTATTTATTATTGATATTTTTATTTGTGCAGTCTAGTTTGCATTATAACGATTGAAAGAAAAGAGATGAAGAGAAATATCTGATTGGAAAGAATTAGTTAATAACTTTAAGACTAAAAGATTAATAACGGATTAAGAAAAGAAAGAGCTTGCAAAAGATCCTATTAATAATTAAAAAAAGACAGCAAGATTAGAATTAAATGATACTATTAGAAAGAAATTCTTATATTTGTAAATTATATATAGTTAAAAAAGAATTTCTTTAGCGACACTTTACATTATTTGATTAAACAAATTCTCTGTAAAAATTTATTTAAATCTCTATATTGTATTATATTTGAATAGAAAAATTGAGATTGGTGAAAGAAATCATAGAACTTTTTAAAGGATTAGTTACATAAATTGATGATCTAGGTTCAAAGTCATTGAAGATTATGTCGAGGTCAAAACAATTGGATAACAGTTGGACTCCTTCTGAAGAATATGATTCTTCAGGAACGTCAA
The DNA here is from genome assembly GCA_014737395.1 of Bombus waltoni. NCBI lineage: Eukaryota > Metazoa > Arthropoda > Insecta > Hymenoptera > Apidae > Bombus > Bombus waltoni. The sequence continues at coordinate 480,676 of JACXII010000031.1, forward strand.
ATTCTGAACAAGGAGAAGATGAGTTTGCAAATATTAGCTTTGTTGAGCATCAAATACATGAATCTGGCAATTGTTTTTGCCAGGTAATGGATAAGGGAATATTTAAAAAGAAAGATTAAGATATTTATAACTTGATTTTCAATTCATTTATTAATATCTGAACTATATAAGATTTTCTGAAAAATTAATCTTTCCAAAATATAAGATTGTAATTTTATTAAATATAAAATGAGATAATGGTTCAAAATACATGAAGAGCCTTGTTAATACTATAACAAGTCTTCAAATTGTTGATATATAGTTTATATACAGTACTTGCTATTAACAAACACGCACATAAGAAAAGCTTTTAATATTTTGTAACAAGCATAATATTGAAATGAGAAATCGTGTACATTAATAATGTTTCTTTTATATTTTTTTCAAGCTTGAAATAATTTTTAATGATAGAAATATGTTGTAACGATGTAGTAGGTAGAACACTATATAATTTTATTAATATCTATATATATGCATATAATATTTTGGGTAAATATATATATGTTTATATACAAATATATAAATTTGTTTATAACATATAATATATATATCACAATTATGTATGATTATAAAAACAAAATATTTATCTAATAACTTTTATAATTATAAGCGTTAGTATTATATTAATGATAATTTTCTAATTTATATATAAGTAGCCTTTATGTATATATAATAAGAATATAAAAAAATAGAGTATGTTTCTAAAATGTTTAGAAGAGTCATATCATTTTCTTAGAGTTGTCCATTAGGTAATGCTAAAATGGTTAATCTGAGGGGAAGTGTACCTAATCTCTGTGCATCCACAAATTTAACACATATTGGGACTTTTCCACCTTTCTGTTCTGCAGTATATAATATGAGGTCTTTGTGTTTTTATTTTTTATTACTATTTGCAAATTTTAAATTACTGATTTTACTTAACATGGTTGAACAGCTTTTGTTCAAAAACCAATAACTGTCAAGGCAATAAAGAGTGTAAAGGAAATCGAAGCAATCAATTATTAGAATTAGGAAAGAAACGACGATTGAAGAATAGAATAGTACATGAACAAAGAACTAAATCACAATCAGATCTTCTTTTAAGAAGAAAAGACTTTCCTTATTGTTGCTCTCTACAACACTTTCAAGCTGTACAAAAATGGAACGAGTGTCAGGCAAAGACTGAGGTATATTGATATCTACTAATAGAGAATATTAAAAAGTTTTGATAATTAAAATGTGTGCAATAACATGTATAATTTAAATGATTAATTAGAGAGTAATCAATATGAATATCCTATCATAAACTTGTTACATTTAATATTGTAAATATTTATATCTTTTAATTATTAACCAAGTTATATTAATTTATTTGCACTATGGAACTTGAGATGAATACATGAGGTTGAGATGAGATAAGATTCATATATCTCAATTAATACTTAATATTGAATAATTTAAAGCAAGGAAAATTAAATTATTTGTTTCATTCAATGATATTATGCTAATAAACGAATTATGTTACAAATAGTATGTTAATTGTGAAAATATGTTTTGTGTTGATTGATAATATAATAATGATTAATAAATTATATCTTATACACAATATCAAATTATATTACAGGAACGTTTAAAAAAATTAGAAAATGAACGTGGGACATTACGTATGGAAGTGTCAGTTTTGTCAGACCAAGTAGATGCACAATCTAACAAAATTCAAGAATTGGAAAATATGCTTAGAGAGAAGAAGGAGTCGCTCAGAAGAATGGAAGAAGCATTGCAAAAAGTAATTTGGTGATTTTATTTTATATAGTGATTATATTTCTGTTAATATTGCTTTTATTCTTTTATAGCATAATTTATATTATTTCTATAATTTTATCCTAGTTTTTTTACTTTGTTTCCTTTTTTGTTCCTATTTTATTTTTATTTTTACTTTATTCCAATAGTCTTAATTTTTAAAGGAAGTACTCTCAAGAAGTGCTTTGGAAACACAGAAATTAGAGCTCTTGAGTTCTTTATCAGAAATGAAGCTTAAACAAGCAAGTTTAGAGCATGAAAATCTTGCACTCCGTAGTACAAGTCCTGTATCAAATGTAAGTTGACAAGAATTTGTATAAAATTGGATACTTCTTTGCAGGAGAGGTATATAAATAGTTATACTAAATTTGCGATAAAAATAGAAGAATACATTATTGCTAGCAATTTATTGCAGGGAGAAAAATTTGGGAGGCATACCAGCCAATATAGTAGTCTTCCTAGGCCACCGAGTTCTTCAAAGAAAGGTGTAGTGTTCGGTAAGGTACCCAGTTTAGTTTCTGGAGTACACACAACAGTACCATTCGCCGTTAAAGGAGCCTCCGCGAGATGCCTGTCTGCGCCTACTCTAGGTTGCGATTGATTATCCCTTTAAGCATGCATCTTTAAATGTTCCTTCCAAAAAAATAATTGTTCTTTTTATATGACAGGCAATCGTGGTTTTAAAATTTAGATTATATTAACGTCGATTAAAATGAATTTTCTAAGATGAGGTTTATGTTGAGTTTTGCATGAAAATGTTGATTTTATTTGTTTTGATCTATAATGTAATTCATGTGTAATTAACATATATGATGTAACAATACCATGTATTTAAAACATTTATATGTTTTGGACATTAAGATATTTATTGTATCTTCAAATTATTTATTTGCTATTTTACATTTATTGTTAATATACAGCATAACATTACATTTATAATGAGTCTAGTTTGATGATATTAAATTTTTTTTATTATTCTCATTTTAGCTGAAGAGGAGAAAACAATCATAGGCGATACAAATTCTCAAATAGAGTCTATTCAAAAACCTCTGTTAGAACTTTCAATGGAAGAAATTGGAGACTGGCTCGCAAATTTAGGATTAGAATGTTACGCGGGTGAATTGAGGCGATGGGGTGCTACTGGATCAAAATTGTTAGAATGCTCACAGCAACAATTAGAAAAAGAATTAGAAATTAAAAATATTCTTCATAGGAAGAAATTATTGTATGCGATAGAATCAGAAAAAAATGGTGGAGTTGAATTTTTTGGATCAGATAAGGTAATTTTTACAATTTAGTGATTGAATTGTATAAACACATAAATATTAATGAAATTATAGATGGATAATGCAGCAGTTTTGCGATGGTTGGATGATATTGGGTTACCACAACATAAAGAAGCTTTTCAAAATGGTAAAGTTGATGGTAGAATGTTACACAGACTCACCACTGAAGACCTTTTAAATCTTGGAGTTACTGCACAGTTACATGCTGCAAGTCTTAGACGAGGAATTCAGGTACTGTTAAAATGTCCTAATTTTACTTAAATTATTGCAAATATTACACTAACTACAGTAAATAAACATTAGCATAGTATTCAACCGTGTCGCAACCTTCGAACATCATAATGGGAAAACCCGCTATTCCCATATTTTACCGCAATGAGCAATAATACTAAGGAGCATCTTGATTTGAAGGATGTATTATGGCAATTAAGGGCCTCGACAGTAAAGAAAAAATGTTAAATCTTATAACGGTTCCTTAGGATTATTGCAGGTCTGAGCAAATATGTTTAAACGGTTGCTGGCCATCCCGACCGAAGGATGAATGAAAGCATCTGGTTGGGTCGTGGGACGTAACAGATAGATATCAAATTTAAGAACAAAAAGAAAATATATCTAATTTAATAGATATACTAAAATAAAGATATATCCAATTTTACAGATTTTACGAGAACTAAATTTTGAATTTGATAACCTTGAAAGAAGATCTACAAATGGTAATGGAGCAGAGGGTGGTAATGTTCATCTGTGGACAAATCATCGAGTAATGGAATGGCTTAGAGTAGTTGATTTAGCAGAATATGCACCAAATATGAGAGGATCTGGAGTACATGGAGGTTTAATGATGTATGAAGGCAGATTTACTTCAGAATTACTGGCCACATTACTTAGTATTTCTCCAGGAAAAACTCTTCTTCGTAGACATTTAACTACACATTTCAATCAAATTCTTGGAAGAGAAATTGTACAAAGGAAAAGAGAAATTGAGAGTAGTCTTGGATTCGTTCCACTTACGCTTACTGCTCGTTTAAAGGTAACTTCAACTTTTTTTCAGCATAGATAAATTATTTCTTAGATGATGAACCATCATCTAATTAGTAGTTTGTGATTAAATTACTCAGGACTCATACAACCTCCGTTTTATTCTAAAAAAATGGGAATATCTTTGAAATCTTTTGCACTTTCTTACCTAAAATGAAATTATTACCATTCTGTTGTTTTATCCAAAATCATAAAATTCTCTATCTTTAATCCTTATTAATCTTTAAACTAATAGGAAATATTTAGAAAGAGCAGGATCATATATGTATTATAATAACATCAATTCAGTACAAATCTGAAAATAAATAAAAACTGAATCTAAAAATAGAAATATATTAGCGAATAGTCAAAGTTACAGTTAATAAATAAAATTAGCTTATGTTCTTTAAATAAATGATATGTAATCAAACTTCTACTAAATTTTAATGTTGTAATTAAATTAGAATGAAACTGATTTAGGTACCCAAGAAATCTCAGTTTACTTTAAAACGTAAAAAAAGCAAGAATGAAGCAGATTATGGTAATTTGGTCTGTCCTTTGGATGCTTCACCACCAGGTACTCCATCAACTCCTACTTCGACACCAGGCAGTCCTAACTTGAATTCACCTACATTCTAACAATAGTCACAGATCACAGTCTTGTAAGTTTAACTCGACTAATACTAATTCAAACATTTTATTAACTTATATTTCATATTTAACAGATGATTCATTAAATATATGGTTTCATGTATCATATAAACATTCTTTTACATTATATTTGTTATCTATTGTTTAATATTGCTTACTATATTAAAATAGTAAACTTAACTTCATTATTGAATTTTTATATTTAAAATCATTTAAATTATAAAAATTGTGAAATTTTAAGATAGTAATTGAAATATTTAAATTGCAAATATTTTAGGATAGTACTTAAAATATTTAAATTGAAAAATTGTATATTAATAATATTTTTCACAGATCTAGTTAATAAACATTTATTTTATTAAGAGCTATTATTCAAAAAAATTTTAATTTTTCTTAACTAATTTTGAAAGTCAAGAAGTAAGAAAGAATTGATTCTGTTGTTAATAAATAATACAAAGATATAACCATTTTATCATCACAGAATTTTATTATAATTTTTTAACTATATGTTTTTGGATATTGTCGCCCAAAAAAACTCAGTTTACTAACTAATATATACAAAATAGTTATATGCATATATTATATCATATTTAAGAAAAAATATATAATAAATAAATTATGACTTTTATATTAATATTTTTATTATTTAAAAAAAAATGTTTAATATTCTAATACACTTTTCTGTATTTTTATCATATTTTATTATATATTCTATTATAAAATACAATAATTTGTTTATTTACGAGCATTTATATATATTTCATATATATTTATTATAATTGTTATTTCTTTATTTATTAATAAATTAGTTAATAAATTATTAATTAAATGCTTAAGGAGGTAAGTTAGTATAAGGTCGTCCGGAAAGTTCTTTTCACGTTCGACGCTCGAGGCCTTATCTCGTTCTGCTTAAGTAAACAAACCGTCAGATTATTCAACCATCAATCGTGTGGTCATTATTTATCCTCTGGTAAGGCAAGAGAAGAGTTCTCGACGTTAGTAGAAAGTGTATCGAGTGTTTTTTTGCGTGGTGAAAGATGGAAGACCAAAAGATGCATTTTTGTCACGTTATGTTTCACTGCTTTAAAAAAGACAGTACGCCTAAAAACACTGCAAAGGAGATTTGTGACGTTTATGGTGATCGGTCTGTAACTGTTCAAACAGTCCGGAATTGGTTTAGGAGGTTTAGAGCCGGAAATTTTAATCTGAAAGATGAAGATCGCAGCGGACGTCCATCTATCACTGATACTGACCTTATCAAGGCCCACCTCGATGAAAACCCAAGGTCTAGTGTTCGTGAGATAGCAGATGCTTTAAATATTCGGCGAACAACGATTCATCAGCATTTAACAAAGCTTGGGTTTGTTAATCGCTACGAAGGTTGGGTTCCCCATCAACCCTGACGGAGAGCAATCTTTTGAATCGAATGTCGACATGCGATTTACTAATTTAACGCAACAAAAGAGAGCCATTTTTAAAAAAGTTAATTACTGGGGGTGAAAGTTGGATTCTCTATGACAACACTGCGCACAAGAGATCTTGGTCGAGTCAAGATAAGTATCCTCCAACGGTAGCTAGACTTGGACTTCACTCGAAGAAAGTGCTGCTTTCAATTTAGTGGGACTGGAAGGGTATCTACTACGAATTACTTCCGGAACGACAAACGATTAACAGTGAAAAATATTGCACCCAACTCGAAAAACTTAAGGAAGCCATTATCACGAAACGTTCTGAAGTGGTGAATAGACGTGGCGTTGTGTTCTACCACGACAACGCGAGATCACACGTTTCTTGTTTTACCACATCCTCCATACTCTCTAGACCTTGCACCATCGGACTATTATTTGTTCCTCTCTCTAAAGAATTTTCTTCACAATAGAAAATTCAAATCAATAAACGAAGTGAAAAATGGCCTCGAAGAATATTTTAAAAGTAAGCCAAGAGAATTTTTGAAAAATGGCATTATGAGGCTTCCGGAAAGATGACAAAAGGTGGTAGAAGAGAAAGGATCATACATTATTTAAGAAAGGTACACAGAAAGAAAGAAATTTCACACTTACCTCCGGTTTTTAAAAACGAAAAGAACTTTCCGGACAACCTAATACATTATTTTAATCACTTATCTACTTATTTCACTTTATCATCTATTCACATATTGCACTATATAATTTAATATATTAAATATTTAATTATTTAAATGTATTGAATACTACCATATCTTTTCCAGAGCCAGGAGATAATAGACAGAGAAGAGTTATTGGTTGCATCTGACAAATGTAATTGTGCCTGTAAATAAGAAAACTATTCTAGGGACCATTGTTTCATCTTCTTAGATTAAGTCTTACTATTTAATCTTATATAACAAAAATTTTTTTTAATTCAAATAGACTGTTGTCTTAATAGAAATGATTTTTCTAGAAAAATTACGTTTTCAATATATTTATTTACTTTTCTATTGTACAATTTTACAATATCATACAATACTTTCATATCATGAAGAGAAAACAATATTTGCATAATGGGAACATTAAATTTTATAAAAATTACAGTACAAGTTTTAGCCATTTAAAAATATGAATAATTAATTAGCATGCATATTTATGAAGAATAAAACATAAACTATAATAATATTTATATTACCTCTGCAGTTTTATTGTGTTTAATTTTAATAATATTTTTGTTTTATTATATTTTTGAGTAAAATCAAATAATGAAAATATTACAATATTGATCATTTTAAATTTGAAAAAATTATGTATACCAGTATTAATTAATTCGAACTTCTAAACTGTAAACAGAATAAAAGTGTAATATTTCATAAACTTATTGAATAACATTTTCTTGGATTTTATTTAACTGAACGATACTTGTATATCTTATATTGTTCAATATTATTTTCTAAATCGTAAAACACGAATAAAGTAAAACCTGTTATACCCTAAATGAAGAACCTTATAAGGTTCAAAATTGGATAATAAAAGTTAGTTAAAATTTATTCGTTCTTAGTTCAATTAATGATAATTAATTATTAATTCCATAGCATTCTGAAAGTAAGTATAATTCATTTATTTTCAATTATAAGTCATTTAAGATATAAATTAAATAATTTAAGATAATTGAGTAAATTCATATTTTACATTATTTAATTATATATTCGTAGATATTAAAAGTCTAAACAAAATTGCATCGATTGAAAATTTATATCACTGTTCCAATATTTAAATAAATAAATGAGAATCACAATCTATATACCAAATTCGATTTATATGAATAAAATTATTTTGTATAATTTAAATATAATTTTTATTTCGTTGTTAATCTAACCCTCTATCATATATATATAAATAATTTATATTTGTAACATTTTATTGTTAACAGAATTACTTATTACGTAAATATATTACAATATTCAATTAATTTTATATATTCATGATTTGTACATAAGTACATATGTATGTATGTACATATTCATTCATTCGTGTTTTCATTGCATATTCATCGTATACACCCGTGCATACGTGTTAATCCGAACTCCAAACTCACATTGTAAATAAACAGTATACTATGGGCAACTGAAGTAACAAAATGTGAAAAGAACGTATAACTGTATTAACAATGGAAAACGATCGTTTAGCGATCGTTTATGTTGCAAACGAAGACAAGGAATTAACCCTTGCAATTACTTATGGACAAACAATTGAAGACCTTTGTATTAAGGTAAAATAATTTTAAAAAGCTATATTTCTTCATAATTTTATTTCTTATTATTTTGAGGTTAAATGAATATTTTATTTAGAATTTTACAAGATATTGAATAGTTTAATTGGTATTTTGTAAATATCTATTAAACTTGAATGCATGTGTTGAGTGAAATTAAAATTGAATTAAAATTTATTTTTGACTTAAATTTTTTAAAGATCTAATATAAATTTTGATGAAACTTAGACTTAATAAAAAATTAAATGTAATGTGTACAAGAATATAATAACAATTTCTTAAACTAAATTTATCATTCTATTTAGTTTTAGCAAATATTTAAATTTGCATTTTAATTTACATAAAGAATCATTTTTTAGGTCTGTAAATCTCTTGGTATAGGTCCAGTAGCCAGGCATCTTTTTACTCTTAGAAATCATTATACAAAACTTTGGTATCCATCAGCATACCACTTGGAAATGAAAGATAAAAACAAATTTGACTTTAGGTTAAGATTTAAACCTTCAAGTTTACATAGACTAAAGCAGGTTGACATAAAAGCCTACGATTATTATTTTCAACAGGCACGTTCAGATGTTATGGATAATAAGGTACCAGACATTGTTTATGAAAGACATAAACAAGAATTAATTGGCCTTGGTGTTAGTGATATGTATAGGTTTGTATAATGTATTTAATTCAATCACTTTATTTATTTATATTTTCATTTAAGTGTAATATAGAAATGTTTTATATTGTTATTTATATTATAATGTTTTATATTGTTATAAATATTTTTATAAATATGAAATTTGTAAGAATTATTATTTTAATTAATTTGCTTTTTGATTCTGGTATGGGTTTTATTAATTAAATAAAGTTCGAGTTTTGTAAAACATTAATTCAGCTTTTGTTGTCTTTTTATAGAGTAATGTTAGAAAAAAGAGTGTCAAGAGAAACAGTGGAATCAGAATACAGAAAATATATTCCTAGAGAATGTATAAAACGTCATGCATTTTTTATTAAAAAACCAATTCAGAATGCACTTCGTAAAATATCTGGATATGATGCAAATTATGTTAAAGAACAGTATTTGAAACAATTTGAATGTATGGCACCAAATTACCCATATGAAGAATATGAAGCTTTAATGGATAGAGGTCTTCAAAATCCTCCAACAAAAATTATTTTAAGAGTCAATGTTGACGAAGTAAAATATTGTGAAGCAATTACTAATCCATGGACTACATTATGTGCAATTGAAGATTTATGTTTTGTTTCTATAAGGTTTTAAATTTATTATCAAATATAATAGATAAATGTTAGAAACAAGATTTAAGCGTAATTTTTACACTTTTTATTAGAAAAATGTCTTTTTGTATTAGAGACTGTATTATGCATTATAATGAATTCAATCTTTAATATTTTTATACTCAAATCTTTTTTATTATTCAGTAGTTTGCTATGCAATTGTCTATAGAAAGAATAAGATAGAGGATACTATCGTTTCAGAAAAAATATTTGTTTGTAAATTGTATTTAATATATCACAATTGAATACGTTATATTATTATCGTTAATTATATTTTTGTATATTTTGTTTTTAAGGAAAATTTAAAATATTATCTTTTTCTGTAGAAATAGTTTTCTTTTTTTTCTTAGTAAAAAGCAATATTTCTTAGTAAAAATAGTTCTTGTTTTTCTAGATCTTGTTGATATAAAATTATAATTGTCGTTTACCCATAGTCATAATTTTCGTGTCGAACGATTATTATAAAAATTATTTTATTTTATGTATTGTAATAAAAATATTCTTTCTTAAGAAGGTTTGCATTCAATTCATTAAGATTATATAATAAAATGTGTAAATTTTATATAAAATACTTATTAACATTTTGCATAGCACATAGTCCATTGGTGGTATACAATTTAGAATATAGTATAATATTCTTAAATATACTATTTAAGTAAATTAAATGTAAAGAAAACTCAAAAATCAAATTTAGTAATACTACTATTTTTCTCTTAAATATTGAAATTTCTGTACTAAAATTTAATCAAAATCTTTTCCCTTTGAGCATTGAACATCTTAATATAATATTATAATTAACACTTTTTTGTTTGTAATATTTCAGTATGTTAGATTTTAATATTTCTATTATTTTCTAGACAAGATAATACAGTGGAAATATCAAGAAAGAATGGCATACCTTCATACTTAAAATTTTCAAAAAATGCACTTTTAATGTCCTTTGTTTCTGGCCTGGATGGTTATTATCGCCTAGCAGTTAAATGGACATTTAATTTATGTGGAGAAATTGTCACCCCTTCTTTAGAAAGATTACATAAATTAAAATGTCATGGTCCGGTTGGGTAAGATTTCATTTGTCTAATTTAATATAGTGTTTTAGTATAAAATTTTATAAAAGTATAAGAGCATAACATTAAAATTTTATTTTAGGCAAGAATTTTCATATATGAAACTCCAACAAAAGCGTGCTAATAAACCAGGTTCTTATATACTTAGAGAGAGTGAAACAGAGTACAATGTATATTATTTAGATGCATGCAATAAGGAAGGAAAATTATTTTCAAAGAGGATAGAAGAAAGGATTGCATCAGATGATTTCACCATTACTGGTGTTTCTAGTCGATACAATACATTGGCACAATGTGTCTTATCTTTCCAAGATCCTGAAGGACAGCCATATCTTTCAGAATGTTTACCACCATCAGAATATGGTAAATTAAGAAGTTTTTTAGTTTTATTTTTATCTGTAGTAATAACGTTAGTAAGAGAAAAAATTAACTTGTTTTTTTAGATAAATCACCACTATTACTTTGTGCTCCTGAAAGTGCAGTTAGTGAAGTTGCAGCTGATGAAGAAATAGTTGCTTCAGTTCTGGAAACTGGACCTCGTTGTGTACCTCAAAATCAGTTAGAAATTTACAAACCTTTTTTAAGAACTACTGGGATTCAACAGTATTCACCAACAACTCTTCAGAGAGCAATTTGGAGATTAACTAAAGGAAAAAAATTAGAAGTTGCTCTGAAAATTTTAAAACAAGAAGAAGAAATAAATTGTATAAAAGAATTTTTGGAACTTGCTGGAAAATGGTCCCAATTGCGTTCAGGCGCTCTTGTAAGGTGAATAATATTTTGAATAAATTGGTACATAAAATAAATATAAATTGTAATTTCCTATATTTTAATATTATATGAAATAATGTAATAATTAAAATATCTTAAGTTATAGTATAACAAATATTAGTAATGTTTTTAAATTTATGTATATCATATTGATACTACAATGACTTTATATGTTGTATTAGATTGTATGGTTTAACAGTAACACCATCCATTGGAATGCTTCTGGAATTGGTACGACATGGCTCTCTTGATGAATATTTACGTAGTTCTTCTTCTCAAACTATCAAAACCGTAGATATGGTAGAAGCAACAGCCTGTTTAGCTACTGCTCTTTGGCATCTTGAAGAGAATGGTGTAGTTCATGGTAACATTAGATGCAATAAACTGCTAGTACATGCCCATACTAATAATAGTTTTGTAGTAAAACTTGCCGATCCAGGAATATTTGCATATACAGAAACAGATATTCACTGGTTACCTCCAGAAACTTATAATGATCCAGAATTGGCTAGACATAGTTTTCAGGCAGATGTTTGGGCTGTTGGAACAACAATTTGGCAAATATTTGCTAGGTAAAACTTTTTAATAAACAAAATTTACCAATCTTTTGTTATTTCATTATAATTTTGATTTAATTTAATCTTAGAATTATTTTCATAATATAAAACTATGTAGTAAAATAAACTTGTTTTAATAGCATAAATTATAAAATACTTTAATAATATAATAATTTATCACAAATGCAATTATGATTTAGCATTGATTTAACAAATAAAAGTAAAATTTATGAAAATAAAATTTAATATGTGTGTGTGCTATTTAATCCTAGGGGAGCAACATTACAAGAATTCCGAAATGCTGCTATTATGAAGAAATATTATGAATCTGGAAAACGCTTACCTATTCCAAATGGTTGTCCTATGGACGTGTATAGGTTGATGCTTGAATGTTGGGGAGATTCAAGTGGTTCTAGAAAACAACCTCAAGCAATTATGAGAGACATTAATCAAATTCTGTATCAAGTATATAATTCTCGCAGAAGTCATGCGTATGCAACAGCGTTCCCTAAAACATTTACTCCTGAATTGAAAAAATTTGTGCAAGATAACTCTGACTCCAGTGATAATAGGTCAATAAATAGTGAATCAAGAAGTAGTAGTCTTTCTACAGACAATACAAGTCTTCGATGGAATGGCACTGATGATAGTAAGAGTTTATTTGCTATAGTAACATTGTTTTAACAAAATTTAAAAATTTATTTTATTTAAATTTTAGGTGTGCAAAGTTTAATTAACGCCAATGATAATTATATAGGCAGTACAGAAGACCTCTCTGCATATTTAGGTTGGTTAACTAGTGCAAGAAGAGATTCAGAAGGGTGTTCAATTTCTCAAAATAACATTCCTAACATGAACTGTATTGAACACTCCACTCAAGCTCTGCGAATAGGACACCCTGGTGATTTAGGCGAGGTAATAAAATAATAAACTAATTGATTGAATATATTTCAACATCTAAATATAATTTTGCTACTTACAAGTCTAAAGAATAAAAATAATTTAAACAAATCGTGTTTTCTAAAAATTAATAGCTTTAATTAATTATAATAAAGAAACTTAACACATAATATTAACATAAAACTAGGTAATGAGAAGAAATGAATCTGAAACAGGAGAAGATTGTGGATCTGGAGGAAGTAGCAATGGTTCTTTAGGTCAAATGCGAGGCATTTATGAATTAGATATCGATTGTAACATAATTCTACAAGGCAGAATCGGTCAAGGTTTTTATGGGGAAGTTTATAGAGGTACTTTGGAAAGAGAAAATGGGAAAGATATTGAACCACAACAAGTTGCTATAAAAAAATTGAAAACAAGAGCACTTGAAGCAGATATAAGAGACTTTGAAAGAGAAATTGCTATAATGAAGGTTAATTTAATGATTCAGTTAACTTTTAATTTATTTTTTGTGCAATTTAATACTAATATTGCAATATTAAAACTGTAATAGATATTAATCAAATAAAATTGCAGACCTTGAAACATCCAAATGTAGTGGAAATTCTTGGTGTAATATCAGAACCTGAAGTTTGTCTGGTAATGGAATATGTAAAACATGGTTCATTGCAAAGTTATCTAGCAATTCACAAACAAGAATTGACACATAAAAGACTATTAGGATTTGCTTTAGATATTGCAACAGGAATGGATTATTTAGGTAGTATGAGTATTGTTCATAGAGATCTTGCCGCAAGAAATATTTTAGTTGCAGACGAAAATAAAGTTAAAATCAGTGATTTTGGATTAGCTCAAGTTACTGGAAAAAATGATTACTATATTTTACAAACTGATCGAGGTCTTCCTATTAAATGGTAAGTTACAAATATAACGAAATTATGTGTTCTTGAGTTTCTATTCTATTCTAGAAAACCTTTTTCTTTAAGGTATGCTCCAGAAAGTATTAGAGATGGAAAATTTTCTACTCGATCAGATGTATGGTCATTTGGTGTAACAATGTATGAAACATTTGGCTTTGGGGAAGAACCACGTTTACCCGGCCTTGATTCGAGTACAGACCGTCTTCAAAATGAACAAGAAAAAGGAAGTACTGAATTGTTGGCTGCATTAGAAAGAGGCACTCGTCTTCCTTGTCCATCTACCTGTCCACAAGCAATTTATGTAAAACTTATGTATCCTTGCTGGCATTTACAAAGCCATCAGAGACCAGATTTTGCAACTCTTTGCAACAATATTAAAGATCTTCTTGCTCAATACTAAAAAGCAAAGATAGAAAATAAAAAACACATATGAAATTAAGTGTAAGTTAGGCAAGTTTAACTTCAAATTATGCAAACAATTCGTACAATTTTAATTTTAATAATTTATGGAACTTTGGCATACCTATTTGTCAAAGTTAAATTGAACTTTTTAAAATTTATGGACATTAAATAGTAATATATTAATTCAATTTTAATAATTAAGTAAATATTCAAATTGGTACGTTTTACTTAGAGTATGACTTAATTCAAAAATTTATATGAAATTATTATTATAAATTTAATTGTTGTAATTAATTATTTAAAAAGGAAGGTATTAATGTATCTATTTCGTGTTGTCATATATTATTTACTTTAGCATTACGAAATAAATTTAAATTGTGAATTTGTAAAAAGATACAATTTTAGTATAAAGTAGAATGAATTCCACAGAATTCTTTCCTTGTGTATATGTATATATAGGAGTTCCTTTTACATACAAGTAAATACTTATTGTAAAGAAATTAGTATCTTTGCTTTTTGTAAGAAATAAATGATCATTTCATTAATTATATCACAAAATTGAGATTAAGATGAAAAAATAATATTTGTAAAAGTTAAGTAACTACAATCATACATATGTTTAATACAATAAACATTAAAAAATTTATTGAATTGGTATATTAATTACAGTACCATTAAGAATTAAGCTTAAATAAGTAAAGTACGTATAATATATTATGTGTTACTGTGGTTTGTTAATATTGAAAAAAAAGTAATACATATATTCACGATTTGGATTTTTGAGCACAAATTTAATTGATCTCTTTCGTAGAAAATTTTATTTCTGTAATATATATGTGTACATTTATCTAATACATGTATATCTACATATAATATTACACAAGTGTACACATAGTGTTACAAAAGTTAAGATATATGTATACTTAAGATAATTTTATCTAAAATCTGTATATATATATATGTAATTTTTGTAAACTATGTAATATGTTTCTGTCAAAGAATTTTAAAATTTGTTTTGTAGTCTTAATATTTATCTATCTTTTGTAAATATTTTCAATCAAAATATTTCGGAAATCTTTTAATATAAACTAAATGCTTTTTAATTAGGACTACATAGTATTTTTATAAAAACTTTATTACATTGGTGAATAACTCTGTTTAATATTAAAAATTTTAATATCAAACAATTGAAATGAAGTTTTAAGCTTTCAATCGAATTTTTATTGTAATATATTGAAATATTCTATAAATGCTAATACAGTTACGAAAAGTAAGAAATAAATAAAGAAGTGCTTATATTTAATTTTTTATTTCGTTTTCATAATTACAGGATGTGTGTATATATAAATATATATAGATACAACTATGAACTTGAATTAGCGTTCGGTCCACGTCGACGACTGTAAGTTTGGACCACGTTAACGAATCTTCGATTGTATTGAATCCGCCTTTTAGCTCGACCGGTTTTCTTTTTACTCTTTTCTTGTTTCTCCACCTGTGTAATGGAAAAGAATATTTGAAACATCCGTATAATTTTTGCTTTTTATGCGTAATATTTTCTAGAACACTTGTCCGAGTGATAATTTCATAGAGTACTGATGAAAAGAGATATATTCATTCTTTTCTTTCAATCATGCTGTTGGCTCTAATCAAAATAATCGATAAGTTCTTCCTAGAATGAAATATTCTATGACTTTTTAATTGACAAAATCAAGATAATTACTGATTATCCGAGTCCTTGTCAATATACGATGATTTTTCATGATATATCTAAAGTTTTGCTTCTTTCTACATGAATTCACCATATGATAGTATCTTTGAAAAAAAAAAAAGAAAAATATTTTTCAATAAAAAGTTCGAGTTCAATAATTATATAAAGCGAATATGTTTATCGTATGATATCAAAAACATCGTATCGGTACAATTAGTATTCCGAGAGCAAAGTGTGACTTTAAACTGTATATTTTTTAAGAATGTTTTAATCGTTTTAAAAATTAACAGAGGAATGTGTGTTATGCGCATAGATATTGGATTGTCTTACAATGTAGAATCAACGTGTGTAACATTGCCAATTATCGATTGTTTTATATGATAGATGCATATTTGGATAGATAATAAGATGTTATTTAAGTTGATTTTAGAATCTAGAATATTTACTTTTCCTTAATTATATATTGTATGACTTAATTACCTTTGGAGTTTGAGCTTTTACTTTTCCAGCACGTGCTAAAGATCCATGGACCTTACCTTAAAAATTAAAATAATACTTGATTATCTATGTTAAAATAATTTTATATTTATAAACTTAAAGATTAGTAATATCTAGAGGTATGCGAAAACGTTGAGTCTGATTCCTGAAACCATCTTGAGATTCTGAAAATATGGGGATTCGCAAGAATTTTGAAAATTTGAATCAAGGTTCAAAACCATCTTAAAACAAATATTCAACAATATGTCTTATATTAATATATTGTTTCTGACAATAGTTTCAAGCTATTAATATAACAGAAAAAAGTAACTTTTAATTACTTAGATAGATGCTTACAATACTTTTCAACAATATGGGATTTTCATAAAAAAATTAAATCAAGCATATAATACTTACAGCTCAAGAAGTCTGTGAATTACAGTAAATGCAAATATAGTGTCTGTCTATCCCATAACATAGTTGTATGCAAACTAGTCTCAAAATGACGTTCAGGTTTTTGAAATTCTTAGAAACTCAGATATTTCCCGCATCCCCAATAATATATAAATTTCAAAAAGAATAAAAATTTTCTTAGTTGTGAAAACTTACCACCAGGAAGGGAAACTGTTAATTCTAAAACATTTGATGTAAGATCTCCAACTAAAGCATCATTTTGTAATAAAAGCCCGGAACAGTACAAGTTAAATTCTGTATTTGCAGCACCCTTTGTCTCAACAATTTTTCTCTGGAAAATAATTAAAATAAATTTTAATTATTGTTATCTTATATTTAATTATTAAAGGCTCTAGAATTCTAATCTTTTATCACTTCACAGGAAATAATATTATTTACCTAAAGCACTTTTAAAACATTTACTATGGTGATAAGATATTAAAGAATATAAAAGATTATATCATGATCACTATATCATAAACAAGAGTGTTTAATTGCCTTATCACATATCAATATTACTTTCTCTAAGAATTTCAAACTTTCTTTAATTTATAACTGTTGACATACATTCACGAATGGTGCTCAATAAAAAATTTATTTGTCCACCAGCTCATAAATTTGTCATTTAATATTGCGTCGTTGCTCGTTCCAGAGACATAAAGATCAGACTCCAGATTATCATTGCGACGCAAATGATTAAATACATATCAAGATAATATTATCAGTTTTACATATACATAATAATCGCTTATATATAAAACGATTATTTATATTAATTGAATTTACATATTATATATTTATTATAAATAATTTAATTATTGTAATTATCCTTAAAATATTATATTTTTGTATATATGTATATTGATTTTGTAGGCACAACTACATGTCAACCTCCTTTTAAAGTTCAAAAGACAGGAAAATAAAGTCATCTATCTATAAATAATTTAATTATATATACATTAATTTGAATTACTGAAAACTATTTGTGTTTTAAAAATAAAAATATTGTCAATAGAATATTGTGATAAAAGAAAACATATTGTAACAAATTAGATTCTGTAATAAACTAATTACAATAATAATATTATTATTTTTTCTATCATACCTTTATATCTGCAATAGTCTCATTTTCATGCGACTCGACCACAGTTGTATGTTCTCCTCTGATGTGTAACTGCATGTTTGCACTATCTGTAAGAACATAATTTAATATTTTAAGATAATAATTAATATCTTTTTGAGATATTTACTTTATATGAAATTCCACTTTATTATTAATTAAGCTATAAGCAATTATGAATGTACATATCTGTCTGCAGATATAATGCTATAATTCAATAAAATAAATATATTTAAGTGAATATAAATGTTAAAAATAATTATACATTTCATATCAATTAATTAAAGATATGTATGTATAAACTACAAACGTGTACGAAGTGATTACACAAAGGATGGATGACTAAGATTAACACGTGTTACTAAAAGAACCATATTTAATTCTAAAATAGTTGTTTTTGTTAAAAAGACATTCTAGCTAATATCAAATATAGTTATAAAAATACTGTACTTTAACAAATCAATGGTGTAACAATACTTATTACACTGGAAAGAGGAAATGCGAAAATTTATACTCACCAACGACGCAATAATGATTAACGGGATCCTTATGTTGAAGTTGTTGGAGATTATAAAGAGCTATCGATAATTCGATAGCAAAGCGATTAATCGATTTTGTTTTGAAATCGTAAATAACGATTTATCGATATTCTGTTAGTATTTATTTTACATATTATTTAATAGCATATTGCAAAAATATTGAAGGGAAATTATGATTGTTTAACAATAGAAGGATTAATTATAATATGACGTGTACTGTGATAATATTTTCATAAATATCTACTTTCATATATAAAAATATATAGTTCACATATACAGTAAAATTGTTATTAATTTTAATTAACATCGAAAAATTTATATTTGAAGATACAAAAATTTGAATAATATTTCTTAAAATACTGAAGATTCTTAAGTAGACATAGTTAACCAATCAAATTTCGATTTATATCTTTCACAACATGGAAGACGTGTATACATAATGTAGTGCACACACAAGTACTTATTGAGTAAGAACATTTTCAACTGTTGTCACGTTAGCCTAACCTTACATTAGAATTTAATGTAGAATTAAATAATAAATCTTAAAAGCATAATCTTGTTTTTGTTATAGTTAAGAATAACATTATAGATCCCATGGCATTTCCACTGAACGATCAGATTTATACAAAATCTTTTACACCTAGAGAATATCAAGTAAGAGAGAATTTTCTAAATTATTTAAAAGATTTTAAAAACAATATTTAAAATAAATATTATTGCAGGTAGAATTATTTTATGCTGCTAAGGATAAAGACATTATTGTTTGTTTAGGTAAAAATTATGAACAAACTTTTATTGTTATAAAATTAATCCAAGAATTTGCTACAAACAATAGAAGGTAATACTATATTGTTATAATTAGTTTTTCTTCTTGGAGAATTCTTGCATTATTTTATTAAATTTCTTTTAAAATTGTTTATTATAAATTGTTAATTTAGATTATTAAGTGAAGGGGGAAAACGATCATTGTTCATATTGACAAACAAAGAAAAATGTGCAATAAAAGCAAGCTACATACAACAATTGACAGATTTAAAAGTATTATTATGTGACACTTGTTCACTTACAGAATTTATAGAAAACTTTGAAACTTCTCATGTAAGGAATATTAATATCTTATAAGTAATATGTTTATCAACATATATTATTATTATATTATTAACTTCTTTTATTTCCTATAAATTATTTCTAATAATTTTTTTAGGTACTAGTTACAACTGCTAAGACATGTGCACAATTACTGACAGATAAAAAAATTTTACCAAGTCAGATAAATCTAGTCATAATTGACGAGTGCCATAAATCTATAGATAATAACAAGCTAAAATTTATTTTACAAACTATTTTGACATGTGAGAGTGTTCCTAGAATCATTGGATTAGCTGTACCATTGTTTAATTTAACACAAGAGCCTGGAAGATTGGGATTGGAAATAGAAAAAGTAGAAGACACATTTCAATGTGAAGTTGAAACAGCTAGTGATATATTATCTATATTACGGTATGTATATTTTAGTATGATAAATCTTGCAGTTAGGGTAAGAGATACAAAAAATTGATTAGTATAAAAAGCTTTCTATTAAGCCTTAAATTGAAGTAAACATATGTACATTTTATCTTTGAGATAACTCTATATTAAATTAAAAAATCTTTTAGCATAATACAGAATAATTAATTTTTATAATATTATATCTTAATATTATCTTAGATAAAAAGGTATTTAGAATTCTATCAGAAAGATATACTTGCAATTTTTAAATGCATATATGGAACAAAATATAATCTTAGGAAAATACATTTTAAAGTATCCAACTTTTTTCTTTACATTTTATTTTTATTTGTAATTAAACAAAAACTAAAGTTATCCTAATTATATGATTCTAATATATGAAATTTCTACTTAATAATGATCTTTTTTTAAATAGGTATAGCCCTAAACCTAAAGAATATGTAATAGAATATGCCAAAAATGAAAAAGGAAAATTACATACTACTATAGAAAATTATATATTGCATGCTCTTGAATTTTTACGTGATCATCGTCATGATTTAACTGAGATTTACAATGAAGAATTTTATGAAGACATCCAAAAAATACCAGATCCTACAGAGAAACCTTTTGAGATGATGCAAGACTTTTTGTACATATTAGAAACTCTTGGTCCATGGTGTGCAGATCGTGCTGCACTAGCTCTTCTAATTTTAACAGAAAAATTAAAAGTAAAGACACCTTATGAAAGACATTATCTGTTATTAAACATGATAGCATCTGTTTTCACAAAGATACGAGCTTTATGTGATAATACATTTGAAGTTTTATCTGAAAAAGAAAGAATATATAAATATACTACTCCAAAGGTTCATAGATTATTACAAATTTTAAAAACATATACACCATATTATAATAAAGATATTAATAACACTGATAATAAACTAAATGAAAATATTTCTCAAAAGTTACCAGTAAATAATAGGGAAGGGTTTACTAGAGATAGATTTGTGCAATCTAAAAGATCAGATTGTAATTGGAAAAGCAATGAAGAAAATTGTAGAAAACCACCTAGAGCACCACGACACATGCGTGGTATTACGGATCCTGACTTACTTTGTGGAGTAATTTTTGTAGATAAGGCATTTGTGGCAAAAGTGTTGTTTTATTTGTTAAACGAAATATCTATGCATGATGAAGACTTACATTTTTTGTCACCTCTTTATATGATTGAGAGGAATGTTGAAGATATTAGTTATTCAAAAGATTTAGAAATAGAACATAGAAAACAAGAAGAAGTTTTGAAAAGATTTAGGATACATGAATGTAATTTATTAATTTCGACTTCAATTTTAGAAGAAGGTTAATCACTAATTTATCTTGTTATTACTACATAACTTATTTTAAATACTATTTTATTAATATTATACTAATATACCGTTTTATGTTTGTTAGGTATAGATATTCCCAAATGCAACTTTGTAATGAGGTACGATTTTCCAAAAACTTACCAGTCATATGTACAATGTAAAAGTCGTGCAAGAGCTACAGATGCATTATATGTGTTATTAGTATCACAAGAAATGTCAAAGGAGTATATATGGCAGCTAGCTCAATATCATTACATAGAAAAGGTATTAAATTATGGTATATTCTTTTTAATTACTTTAATTATTCTTTATGGTAAAATTTAATGGAATATATGAACTGGATCTGATGTTTGATTAATGACTATATTGTCTGCTCGATTTAATTTAGTCATAAACTTCAGTGTGTACCAGTTTTAATATCAGCCATTTAATGTGGTTCATTACCTGTGTCCATTCCAGTCGAAAGTTTTAATGGAAGAGCATCAATCTATTTTGTAGACTTTGTTAGTAAAATGTTCTAATAACGAACCGTCTGAAGAAGAAGAAAACGAGGCAGATATGTATGCTGCTATGATACCACATTATAAACCGCTTGATGGAGATGATGCACCTAAAGTTACTTTTAATTCTGCTATATCACTAGTAAACAGGTAGTATAAAATTATGAATAGAAAACAATGAAAACGTTTTAAATATTTTATAATCATAATTCTAGAAATTATTTCATATTATTATAAAATTTTATTTGTTTAGATACTGTGCAAAATTACCTAGTGATACTTTTACAAGGTTAACTCCAGAATGGTCCATTCGAGAAATAGATGTTGATAATACATTTATGTACATATGTTCTTTACGACTTCCTATAAATTCTCCAGTAAAATATGTTGTATTGGTAAATATTTTTGTTCTTTATAATGGAAGCATAATATTAAATCTTTTCCAATATGTATGTATGTGAATTATTGTAAGTTACTATTAAGTTATTATTTCAGTCATATCCTATGCCTAATAGAGCTATGGCAAGACGAATGGCTGCTTTACAATTATGCATTGATTTACACAGAAAAAATGAAATAGACGATAATTTGTTACCCATTGGGAAGGAAAATTTTAAAGCTAAACCAGAGGACGCAGAAGTACCTGCTCTACCAGATGAAAGTAAAGTGGACTTTTCTGAAGCTCGACCGGGAACAACCAAGCGAAGACAATATTATTATAAAAAGGTTTTATTCATAAACGATAAAAATTATAATAATATATACTTTATTTAATCCTAATATTAAATTGTGCTTCATAGACAGCCGAGGCATTAACAGATTGTAGACCAATAGTTGGAGTTCCTTCTTATTTATATCATATTAATTTGGTTTTGAGTTGTCCTTTACCTGAAGAACAAAATACAAGAGGTCGACGTATATATCCTCCTGAGGAATCAGCGATTGGTTTTGGTATAATAACATTAAAAGAAATTCCTAAGGTAGTCATAATTACGCACACACTCTCTCTCTCTCTCACACACACACGCACACACACACACACACAATGTGTAAATTGTTTGTAATATTAATCATTAACTTTTCATTTTAGTTATGTCCATTTCCTATTTATACTAGATCTGGGGAAGTTCATGTAAAATTAAAACTTAGTAAACAGACTATAGTTCTAAATGAAATGCAAGTAGAAAAAATTGCTATTTTTCTTAATTATACTTTTACAAATGTATTAAGATTACAACAATATTTGATGCTTTTTGATCCTAATGCTTCAGAGAACTCGTATATGATTGTACCTGTAAAATTAGGTAACTGTGAACATTCTTAAAAATATTATCATTGTTTATATTATACTTGATATTATATACATACAAATCTATTTTTAACAGATGAACAATCTGACGCCATTGTAGATTGGAATTTCTTAGAATGTATATATAAAAATCGAAATGCAGGACCAACTAAAGTTCCTGAAGAAGTCAGAAAAAATTTCAAGTTTGATGCATCGAAATACCATGATGCAGTAATTATGCCTTGGTATAGAAGTCAGGATCAACCTCAGGTATTTTAATGAAAATCTAATACGAACGAAGAAAACGTTACAATTGAAATACATTATATTTCCTTGCTTGTTTTAGTACTTTTATGTTGCTGAAATTTGCACAAATTTAAATCCCAAATCTTCTTTTCCTGGTGATGATTATAGCACTTTTGAAGAATATTATCTTAAAAAATATGATATACAGATACAAAATTTAGATCAACCTTTACTAGATGTGGATCACACATCAGCCAGATTGAATTTTTTAACACCAAGGTAGATATGATGCAAAATATATGATTATATTTATAATTGTTTTATTTATAATTTATAATATTTATATATTATATATGTATATATTATAAATATTATAAATTATAAATATATATACACACAATACTTTTATTAAATAAATATGAAATAAAATAAATATACTATATTTATATCAAATATTTTATTTTAGGTATGTTAATCGGAAAGGTGTTGCTTTACCAACAAGCAGTGAAGAAACGAAACGGGCAAAACGGGAAAATCTGGAACAAAAACAAATTCTTGTTGCTGAATTATGCGCAATTCATCCTTTTCCAGCTTCACTTTGGAGACAAGCAGTTTGTTTACCTTGTATTTTATATAGAATCAATGCTCTATTACTTGCTAATCAAATACGGTGTCAAGTTGCACAAATGATAAATTTAGGACGGGAAAATTTAAATCTTGGTAGATATAAAATTATAGAAATTACTTCTGGAGTTTTTGTTTTTTGATTTTAATATGAAAATATTTTAGATTTCGAATGGCCACCATTAGATTTTGGATGGAGTTTAGCGGAAGTTTTAAAGAAATCTAAGGAATCTGAAAAAGCAAAGTTAGCTAAAAATGAAACTATTCAACAAAATTCTACAAATGATGCAATTGATAATAAATGTCAAAATATACCTAAAGATATAATAGACAGTTTACATAAATCAGATAAAGAAGACTTCAATGAAAATAATTACGAGTTTCAAATAAAAAATGATAAGATAATCGAAATAGGGGAACAAATGTCAAATGACGAAAATGAATTAGAAATTGGTACTTGGTCAAGCGATATGGCAATGAATTCTTTGGATTTTGAAACAAACAATTTAAAGTCATTTCCCTTAAATGTAACTGTTTTACCAAATGATTTTAACTGGAGTGATATTCGATACGGATCCCCTGCATGTGAATCAGATTTCGACGGTTATGAATCGGACGATATTTATAGCGATGGATTTGTCGATACTTCTGATGAAAGTGAAGATGAAAACAGAGGGTTACGAATTGCTTACATGGGAGAAAATGTTGCAGAAGCTGTAGAAGACGAGAAACAGATGTCTAAGCAAGAAACCAATAAAAAAATTTTGGATTTGTTAGAAACTGAGAAAAGTTTGGATGACGTTTTATGGTCGTATACGGAAGAGAAAGAGAATTCTAAGCATTCAATTACGAAGCATAGACAAGCTCATTACGAATTTGCTAAAGTAAGAGAGTGTGAAATAATGCAAAATGGATCTTTTATATCCTGTGATAATGAAATTGCAATCAAAAAGAAAGCTTCATGTAATTTACAATGTGAAGAAAATTCACCAAATTATAAACACAAAGATTATGTAGAAACTGTAGTCGAAAAATTCACTAAAGAAATATTAAATAACAATGATACTGTACAACTGATAAAAAAAGATTCCAATCCATTGAAATTTACATATCATTCAGATAGTAATCTTTTTAGCTTTGATTTTCAACCAGAACTAGAAAATCATGCGGGCCCAAGTCCCAGTTTAATCTTACAAGCTTTAACTATGTCCAATGCAAATGATGGTATTAATTTAGAACGTTTAGAAACTATTGGTGATTCTTTTTTGAAATATGCTATAACTACTTATTTATATTGTACATATGATAATATACACGAAGGCAAGCTTAGTCACTTGAGATCTAAACAGGTATACAAAATTCGAAATATTAATTAACTTTGTTGGTTATAATAATTTATTTTAATATAATGAAAACATTTTAGGTCAGTAATTTAAATTTATACAGATTAGGGAGACAAAAAATGTTAGGTGAGAGCATGATAGCAACAAAATTTGAACCACATGACAATTGGTTACCTCCTTGTTATTATGTTCCGAAGGAACTTGAACAAGCATTAATTGAATCTGGTGTACCTTCTACTTTGTGGAATCAAGCCGACATTCCAGCTTTGCAAGCTGTAAATCCTTCTGAAATAACTCAATTAGTTCGAGAAACGGAACAAAAGTTGGGTGTCATGAAAACTGAACTTGATCGGAATGAGACATCACTTTCGAATAATTTAGATAACATGCGTTGTTTTATTCCGTATAATTTAATTACACAACATAGCATTCCTGATAAAAGTATCGCAGATTGCGTGGAAGCATTAATTGGAGCTTATTTAATTGCTTGTGGATCTAGAGGTGCATTACTTTTCATGGCTTGGTTAGGGATTCACGTTTTACCTACAGAAGAAATTACTATTATACAAGAATCAGAACCAAGAGAAAGAGTTCCAGGTAGTACCCCTTATATAAAAGGAACGAACGAAAAGGGACAAACAACATGGACACAGGTACCTGTAATTGATTTATATAGCTATAAATGAATATCATATATAAAGCATGTCAATTATTGCAGATCCGTTATGGAAAATTGGAAGAACCACAAAATCCCTTACTTCGATACATTCCTGATCCAGAACAAGAATTAAAAATGATGCTTGATGGTTATGAAGAATTAGAGAAAAGCATAGGATATGAGTTTCATGACATTAGTTATTTATTACAAGCATTTACTCATGCATCATATCAACCTAATAGGCTAACAGATTGTTACCAACGTTTAGAGTTCCTTGGAGATGCTGTTTTAGGTAGCAAATGATTGGTTATTTTCATTCTAGTATAATTTCCAACAGTGAAAAATTTAATATAAAAAATTGTAATTCTAGATTATTTAATAACAAGACATTTATATGAAGATGCTCGTCAACATTCTCCAGGTGCTTTAACAGATTTACGATCAGCCTTAGTTAATAATACTATATTTGCATCTTTAGCTGTAAGATGTGGATTTCATAAATATTTTCGACATCTTTCTCCTGGTCTAAGTATTGTCATAAATCGTTTTGTGAGGATTCAAGAAGAAAATGGACATTCTATTAGCGAAGAAGTAAGAAGCTTTAAACAAATTTGCTTATATATATGCATTACATGTATGTCTATACTTCATTACTATTATTTATTTTTTTCTAAGTATTATTTAATTGGAGAAGAAGAATGCGAAGAAGCTGAAGATGTAGAGGTACCAAAAGCATTAGGTGATGTTTTTGAATCGCTAGCTGGTGCAATTTATTTAGATAGTGGAATGTCCTTGGATGCAGTATGGAGCGTCTATTACGCCATTATGAAAAACGAAATTGGTAACTTCTTAAAATATCTTTTATCTAATTACAAAGATGAAATTTATGAAAAGGAACAAATATATGATATTTTACTATTTCAGAACAATTCAGCACCAATGTTCCTAAATCTCCAATTCGTGAACTATTAGAATTAGAGCCCGAAACAGCAAAATTTGGAAAACCAGAAAAGTTGGCTGATGGACGAAGAGTTCGAGTTACAGTGGATGTTTTTGGTAAGGGCTCTTTTAAAGGAATTGGCAGAAATTACAGAATTGCAAAGTGTACTGCAGCAAAATGTGCTTTAAAAAAGCTGAAGAAGATGCAGAATTATTCAAGAGATAAACTATGATAGCATATACAATATTAGATCAAAATGAAAACATAAAATGAAATTAATTTCTGTATTACTGTTAAAATATATTTCTATAAAATTGTATCCATAAATATTTATGAATTTGTAATATATACAAATTTTATGTATTCTAGACCAAAATAACATTGCACTGATGTTATTGAATGGATTTATAAATTTCACGAATTAATAGAAACGATATATATCGAAGTTTATTATTACAATTAACGAAACAAAATTTTGGGAAAGAAGCGTAAATATATTGTTATGTTGTAAATATTTAAACAACAATCATATAAAAGGTACTTAAAAATTCCAAAACCATTTTTCAAATATGCTATATTGAAATATGTAGTTCTGGCATTCGATGTATTATAAGTATTATTAATGTAATCAATTCTAAGTAACTTTTTTCTATGATATAAAATATCTTTCGAGCATCTTATTAGTTTATAAATTATGCAATTTATTGTTTATTAATTTTCCTCAAAATTCTAGTCAACACATTATTTCTTTTTTAAATATATTTTCATAATATTAAAAAGATTTAGAACCAGTGAAATTTTTTATAATAGAAAAATACACAATAAACATTGTATAGAAAGATTAATATGTATTATGGAAATTAATAGCTAAATTTAAAAAGTAACTGTGTAGAACATTAACATCTTCTTTCTTAATAAAATTGTTCCCATTATAATTTTTTATACCTTTAAATTTTTATCGATATCTAATTGTTAACAATTATTATTTATTAAGAAATTGACAACGTCGATTTAAATTACGAATGAACGAAAATTACGAAAAATGTATATTCTAAAACGGAAATTACATCATGCGGTCATAGTTTTATACGATATGATAAGTTTAAAATTGTTATATAAAGTTTATATATTAGTATATATATACATATAGATGGTACACATCACTGTATCATATACATATATCACTTTTTATGTTAATCATTTTTCTGCATATTTGGATGTAATATAATCATTATGTAACTAGCATTACTTTTTCTTTTTTGTAGAAACGAATATTTGTCAAGTAATATTTGTAATAAATATTTTTAATTACATAAAAAAAGAGAATGAATTTTAAATAGTACTATAAAATTAAATTTTTTTAATATGATACAATATTGTTTTTATATGTATATTTAAATATATTAAAATTTTTAATTAGAAATTTTTAATTTTAAAGTTTCACGATAGTTATTAGATGCCATACATATTCAGTTTTTCGAGATTCGATTGTGTCTTTAATAATGTGTTGGTTCTGATATTTTATGAACATTGTAGTTCGCGTTTTCGAGGAAAACCTGAAACAGAATAGAATTGCAATGTTCACGAAACGTTGGAATTAAGACCAATATGCTATTAAAAACACGATCGGAACCCGAAGAATCACAAATATATCATTTAATTAGAAATGTTTGCAAAATATAATATATATACAATTTAATATCTTTTTATATCTATTTAAAATGAAAATGTTAAGAGCCAAACTGGCTATAAAACAGAGCTATAGCAGGATCTTCGCATTTGCATGTAATTAACACGTCTCGAAATTTATCTAAGATTTGTAATAATTGCGATCTACGAATATTTTCTAAATACATAATCTCTTCTAAATGATGACCTCCGTTAAAGTAACCAAGACGGCATAATCTGTCAAGTAATTTTCTATCATCAGAAGGAATATCATACTCTTCCGATTGATAATTGTATATTCCATTTTCTTTATGAAGTGTTATTGATAGTTCTTCATTTATATCAGCCGAAGTACCTTTTGGAACATCACTTAAGTTACATGCACTATTACTGTCCGTGATTTCATTTATGTTATGATTCAATTCATCTTTTGCATCCTTAAAAAATATATGATAGATTAGTTTATAATTTAAAAAATAAATTTCTTTAAACTTACCAATGATACTCGTCCGTGCACCGTTGGCATATACTGTACATATGTATGTAATTGTAAAAGTAAATGATTCTTTAACAGCCATATTATTATTTTTACTAATTGTGTTTGTTGTTGTGACTGGCTCAAAGGATTTAACTGTTGACTGATGGAAATTGGTAGTGAAAAATCGCTGAGAACCTATTACCAGTAGAAATTTAATTTTATATACAATTCGAATAATATCAAATTATATAAATAATTCTTTCACGTACTTGTAAAAGACAAAGTCCAGGAAATTCTTCAGAAAATACCTCTAATAATTGATTTGTAATAATAGCATCTGGTGATACAACATAAACATTGCTTTCACAAAGAGGATAAATTATAGTAGCTTTAGCCCAATATATTAAATGCCCGGTCAATTGAAAAACTTGAGTTAGTGTTAAATCAGAATCAGCAGCTAGAGTTTGTAGACTTTTTAAAGGACTATACATTTGGATTAGGCGTTTAAGTGCAGGAGAAGAATCTATTGGAAGTGAATCTAATAAATCTAAAGGTTCAATGAGTAATAGTATACCGTGATAAGGCCTTAAACTGTTTAAACACCTGCAATAAAGTTTAATATTTAATATTTACTTCAATTTGTATCATCGAATATAATATTAACCTGTCTATTATTTCTGGATTGATAACAAATCCTTTTTTGTGAGATTGATGAACCTTTTGTGGGAGACAGAAACGTACTTGAATCCATTTATTAATCATAATATTAATTATACCAGAAGTAGTAAGACTACTAAACACAGACTTCAAATCACGTGAAAGTGAACTTCTTTGCAATATTAATTCATATGGTGATTCATCACAATCGCTTTCACCTTCTGATCTATAAATATATATAAGAAGTTCTAATTGTTATTCTTTTATCACACATATAGTTCTTTATACCTAGTAGCAACTTCATCATGAGTAGAAACCATAATCTTTATTTCTTCTGTTAAAAATCCACATCTCTTTTCTTCATGTCTCAAAGCTATGCCTAACCTAAGATAAATAACACTTGAAATTTTGTCTTTAATATATTATGCATTTATAATATAATATATGACAAACCTTCTACTTAAATCATAATAACATTTTACTATAGAATGGCTGGCTTGAGCTTGAAGGGCAAAAACTATATTAAAAAGCATTGAAGAATTAACCTCTTTCATTCCATGAGATGGAACTAAAGTTGGATGTCCAACAAAACGGACATCATTTACTTTTAATTCGAACTTTTGTTCACATAATTCTGGTTTAACAGCAAATAACGTAGATAATACTTCATCAGTTACTCCAGTCAAATTTCCATTACTTATGTTAGAGATTGGAAAAGGTAAAGACTGTTAATAAAATTGATTGAATGTTATTAAATTACTTTATTTTCGCAATGATATTATGTGATATTGAATTAATAACATTTGTCACAAAGAACTAGGTCAGAATATTATATGAAACAGACCTGTAACAAATCCTCTGTGATAGTTAAAGAATAAGGATTTTTTCTTCTGGTACATCGATTAGAATCTCGTGTATGTTTTGCCACATGTGGATATCGAAATAAAAGTCTATCACCTTTACTATCACTTTTTACAAGAATTATACTCAATGGATTTATCTCCATAACTGCTGTTAATTGATATAGAGGTTATATGAAATCTTGTCATCAATAAATTATTAACCAGAAAATTTAATTAGTTAATATATATAGTTAGTAAATATATTCAATTTCAAACTCGAAATAATTTTATATTCGAGATATAAATACCATTTTTCTGAGTAAACAGTTTGTGACATATTGCTCATTACGTTCTACCGGAACCATGCGGTTTAGATATTACGCTATTCTTGAGTTTAACATACATGCATTTTGGCTTAACAAACATGGTTTTTAAAAGGTTCATTTAAGAAATTTGTACTGCAAATTCAAAGATATTATATGATTATAATTAAACATTTAATTGTATGTTTACGTAGTCAAATTATTTCTCGTGTTTAATGTACTGATTACAGTGGTAATGTGTTTATACATTTATCATTCTTTATCCTGTCTTTGAATACTATACGATTGTTTTGTCTCTAATCTATGTCCATTATAATATTTTAATAAAATTTATATTTTAATTTAAGAAACAACAATCTAATCATCTTACATTAATTATTGTAACTAACAGAATATCAAAAAAGATATAGAAAAGCCCAAGAACGACTTTTGGAACAACGTCTGATTACATATACACTCATACTACTGACAATACATCTAAAAAACTTATTTTATTCATGTAATTTATTCATTAATGCTTATTTACATTCAATATTTTCGAAAGAATTAAAAATAGAATCTGTAAAATTATTATATGCAATATACATGCAATTTTTAAATACTATAAAATTCTAATGTATCATATATAATTCTCTCTCTCTCTCTCTCTATATATATATATATATATATATATATATATATATATATATATGTATGTATGTGTGTGTGTGTGTATTATACTTTGAAATTGTATCTTACTACACTGTAGCTTTTTCCAAACTTTAAATCTTGTGGTCACGTAATTATCTCCTGTAAATATGCAATAAAATACATTAAGCAAATAATTCTAAATAATATAATATATTTTACTTTTTCAATATTATGAAAGACATAGTTTAACTACGATTGATAAAGATAATATTATTATTTTTTTTTAAATCATACATGTACATTATATGTAGAACATTATTGCATGAATAAATAAAATGATATTATTGTTATTATTACAGGCGCAAGGAGTAGACTGGCTGAAGAAATTTGCTCCGTCGTTCAATACGACAACGCGTGCGCTTTTCTACCGGAGAAGCTAGTAGTCGTTCTAATGGTACTTTCATACGAGGGTGTTGCTTAACGGTGAGAATGTACTTTTCAGTGTTATTGTTGCTTCCTTCGTACTTAAAAATAAATAAGACAATGCATATCATATTGTTTTTATCGTTCACCTATTTTTTCAATTAAATTGAAGATAATATAAAAACCAACATTAGGAATCGAAGGTGTTAATTAATCACAAAAGAGAAGCAAAGAGTAAATAAAATATAATAAATTTATAAATATCAAGTAATGATCACCTTGCTAAATATATAATGAATGTTTATCTTATAAAATAATTTATCTCATATTGTTGGCTGTTCCTTAAGTAAATTAAAAATATAATTAATCAAGCAAAGAATAAGTGGTTTAAACAAATTTCGTTTCACTTAACGATACAATGAAAATTAGTGATTATTAATTAACTATTTCTGTAATGTTAATGATAGATGAGAGGTTTTGATTTAACAATGAATAATTCGGGTTGTGCGACTTGCACGCTCGAACCGCCGCCTGATATTCTTCATATACCGCCACCGCCGTTCCCAGCGATTCTCCAACAAAGTTCCGACTTTTATCCGCACACGGATTTATTATCGTTTCCACCTCATCTCAATGACAGCCCTTGTAAACATTTCTGCGATCGCCGCTCCGAAGGTGTTCAATACATAGAAATGCCTCAACAAGGTCTACCATAAAATTTATAATTATTTTACACTCACTTATTTATACTCGTTTAATCAATTAATTCATTTCGTATTTATAATTCGATTTTCTATCACATTATATTTTGAACATTTTCAATTTAAAAAAAATGAACAAAACGGAAAGATACGTGCTTTGTGTAAGGATAAATGAATATATATAATTCATTAAATTTTTAGGAACAGTATTTGACGATACATGGTTGCTGGTTCTAATATCCTCCTGCATTGGTGTAATTTTCATAGGCATCATTCTAGCGATATTACTCTTGAAATGCAAATTGTAAGTCTCCTTCCGATTTATTTTTTAAGAATAATAAGACAGAGAACAATCAAAGTTATCAGTTAAATACAAATTGAATATGCATAAAAATATTAAATCATGACTATATTTTACGAAATATAATATCAAGTGAATAAATTTCATAACCAAAACAATATAGAATAACAATAAACTTTTATTCTGCAGCAATAGAAGTGGCAAGAGCGGCGTAATTTCCATACCAAACACAACATCTGGTATACAAACAAAAAATGGGAGGATTCAAAACGAAGCTGTTCTTTACCCCTGTGCAGCTGATACTATGCAAGATAGCCGTGTTATGTGGGCTACCCTGACACCACGGGGTACCACCAGACACTATCTAGAGGAACATACCTACGAAACTATCGGCGGTGGACAATTCCATAAGCGTGCCTGTTCAACTACGCCAACTGAACATGTAAAACTTAAGGCAATTTAATATTACGTTTGTATACGTAGTTATACTTTCATTCAGATACACGGTTCTAGAAAATTTTGTTACGATTCGAATAAATCGGATAAGCCATCGATAATAAAAAATAATTGTAACTTTAAGCAATGATAAAACGGAAACAATATACGCCGACTAATGTAAGAATAAAGGAAGAATGTACAATTATTTATTCCAAAAAATTGTATATTCCTTGAATGAAGTAAGGAAACATTTAAAATATCTGAAGATAGATTATTGATTTTGCAGACTTACGCAGATCCATCGGTAACTACTCCGATTCAAAATCGCCTGAAGGACGACAAATCCTTTGATAACACTGCGTTTGTAGATTACGAAGAACCTTCGTTAATAAAGACTGACTATTATCAGCTCAATGATGTTTTGGAATCAAATGATCCAGGCAATATTTTAATATTCACATTTTTATTGATAAATATAATTAGCGTATTTATAATTTAATTTTGATCTTGATTATAGGTATACAAAGAGGAACATCGCGCCCACGCGTCAGTTCGCCGACACGAATCGAACATCCAAATTTACCACCCCTTAATCTTCACCCTCATAAACGTTCCTCTCGTAAAGGATCTGCTACACCACAAGCTTCAGATACATTATTAAGAAGTAGTATCACATCATCTACATATATTCCTACTATATAAATTTTACGTCCAATCTTTGTTATACATACATATTTAAAGGCTTATACATATAAGCGACATAAACAACAGTACATTTTGTATACGTTACCTTTACATCTAGTCATTACAAATAAGAAATAACTGCCAGTCAAATTAAAGCGACCTAGTTGTTAGCTGGTATATGTAAATTACATATACTTTCTTCTTTAATTAATTAAAAAATTGAAATCATAGTAATGTGATCGAGTTAGTATATTTAGATATATAATATTCTGTATATGTTAAATTTGTATTGTGTATGAAATATCATATATCTAATAAAATTTAGGGATATATGTAAAAATTAATCTTATTTCATACATCCATGTATATTTTATTTTGGCCAAAAAATTTTATCATTTTCACGAACATTTTCATAATATTAATTTATTACAGATAGAAGTTCAGATATAGTTAAATAAAGAAGATATTATGTAAGTATTTTTGTACGTATTAAGTATTAACGATTCTAAATTCCCTGTAAGCTTTGATTTCATAAAAAAAAAAAAAAGAAAACAGATTGATGAAACATGTTAGTGTTTTGTAAATGTGCTATATTTCATATAATTATATACTTATGTATGAACAAAACTCACAAAATGTAAATATGGACAGTTTGACATAGTCAAATTTACAAATCGATATTGTTTAAGATATGATTCAGGCTTAAATACTGAAATAAAGTGTTTATAAAATAAAACTATAATTGGTAAACCTAGTTTTTATTATACAAATATTTTCAAACGTAAAATATAGTTGTATATAAGTAATTTTATAATTTTACATTTATTCGAAATAAAGCATTATAATACATCTTCTTATTATTGTACAAAGAATGTGCAGTAGCTAAATATTACAATTTTTATAGATGAATTTTATTATTAAAATAAATGTGATATTCTTATTAAGAGGAAATACTATTTATTATGATATTATTTTTTCAACTTGTGTTGACAAATTACTGTTTCTCTTTACATTGAAAAAAGAAATCAACATTCCACTTTTAAACAAATATGATAGTACAAAAAAAAGATTATACTGCGTAACTCTTTTGAATACTATGGTAAGAATATGAATAACATTACTTCTCCATATAAATGTTCTCAGAATATTTTCAGAATGTCTTCAGAATATTCTACCCAGTGATAAACTCTTTTATGCTAAAATATTTTGTAATTTTTGGAAGTTGTTGTAAATTATTCTGCTTATACATTGTCAATAGTTGTTTAAATAAATATTTTTTTTTATAAAAGCTTGGACTTCAGTATTTCATAAATCATCTTATTTCGAAAATATGGCATATCCTGCTGTGTAAACGTGATCTTTTTATTTCCACAAATATATTCAGCAAACATACAAGAGAAGACTCCGCAGTCACTTCCATTCATCTGTTGTGGGATATTTTTGGCACACTCTAATTTCCAGCTACTGGTATCATAAGTTTGTTTCTTTTTATCCAAACTTTCATCTTCCAGATATTGTCGTAATGCTGACAGACACTTGGAGTTGTTGCCACCCATACTATCGTAATAACGAATAGACTTATCCCTAAAGTCAATTATTGACATACACCAATGAATGCCTAAATGTATAGGAACAACTATAATATCCTGTGAAAAAATATCAATTTTTCTAGTCCATCTTCTTAAGGATGAATGTCCACCTGAGATTAATTTCGGATAAAAGAACGTATTCATAGCATGTACTTTTGGATATTTATCATTACTAGTACTTCTGGCTATTAATAAATTCATATAAAAATTTATTACTTCATCGTTCAACCAATTCAAATCAGCTAATGTATGAATATCTCTTCTTGTTATTCCTAAACCAAATCCTTCAACGAGAACTTCATCCGAAGGTCGGGAAATAAGAGCACTTCTTACTTCCTGTAACATTTCATCCGTTAAAGTAGGTAATTCTGGCTCTTCTAATTTTTCTCTTTCCAAAACAGCCTCACATATTCTGATAGATCGTGCTAGATGTTCTTCTAATGCAGCTTCTCTTGCTAAACGATTATGTTTAGACAAAACACAGGTCATTCTTTTAAGCTCTTCTGCTTCTTTATGACGTTGTTCAATTCGTTCATTATATCTTTTTGTTACTTGAGGGACAAAATCCTCTCTCATTACAGCTTTTGCTGCTAATCGATCTCTTAATGTGTTTGTAGTTATGCTTTCAGGATATTTATTTTGTGCAGATTTTTCTACAATCGTATCTTTTTTAGGACATTGTGTCTTATTGTGAATGGAATGTATTGTCCCTTCTTTCCCATCATTATCTACATTGATACTTATTTCTCTATCTTTTCTTTCTCTAATTGGAATACTCCAATGCATTTGTAATGTTTTATCATGTTTTCTACAAGCTGGCTGAGTTTTAGGAAAAGGAGACAAAGAACCAGATTTATCTAAATCTATTACTTCTATAGGTTTCTGTCTAGATCTTTTATCTTCATGTTTATCACATATAACATCTATCCTATGTGGGAGAAAGTTTTGTAATAACTCTTCATACTGATTTTTTTCTCTTAGACGATGAGTTTTAAATAATGTTGAACATTGTTGATGTGACACAACATTTTGTCCTCTATCACTTTTAGTACCAGAATGTCCCATATTTACTTTATCATAACATTGGTGTGATTTTGATGACGAAAAGGTTGATGAACAACATGTCAGTGACTTGTCTCTACTATTACATGTACCATTGAATCTATTAGATGATTTAATAGGAGAATATTTATCTTTAGAAATAACTTCAATATCGTCATCGCTGTCATCATTAATCTCAATGAGCTCTTCCTCCACGTTAATGGTATTGTAATCACAACGATGTTTTTTAGGAGTAACAAATTCTTTTTCTGAACTAAATGAAACAGCTCTACGCTTTCTAGGTGCTTCATCTACCCATCCAAAAAATTTTTTTAAAAAATCGAATAACAACATGATTGTTATAAAAAAACAATTGCTTGTAGCACAAAATCCAACTGTCTTTTACTAATATGGCCATTCAATATATTGTAAATGATGTACCTTTTATTGTTTCTCATATAATTCTGAAAATTTCATCAAAGTTTCATCAGTCACGTAGCTAACTAACATGTTATAATAATATAATATAATATAATATAATAGGATACACAAGTAAGTATCTAATGTATAAAAAGAAAAAAGTTGTTGAATGTAATACTTACAATATATGCAGATAAACGTATATATCTGTATATATACGTGTGTGCATATGCATGAAAATTGAGATTAATAACCACTATGTCAGAATTGTTAATTCAAATAACCTAAAATAGTCTTTACGATTATTTGAGATATTTTAATATCAAAATAAACAAATATAGAAAAAATATTTAAGCATAAATCATTAATTGTAAATGAAATAACTATATATAAATCACAAAATGCAACTGTACCTATAATTAATTTGATTTATTATTGTAAAGTTTGAGGTTTCAGGTTAACAAGCGGTATTATGAATTTTGTAATATTCCAAAGAAATATAAAAAAATTCTACACCTGACGCTACGTACTTCACATCCAAATTTAAACAGCAAGTATACTAATAAACTATGTGTTCAATTCTATTATATTAATGCAGAATATGGATTGACAACTCCCGCGTATTTCATGGAAAAATTTACGCCCTTCGGTGTCGTTTTCAAGAACTACATGTTTAAATTCCTTTCTTTCTTAACTTATTGCGTGAACTTGGTTTTAATATATTTATACCCAGCGATATCGATATGTAAATTAGGAATGAGATTTACAGTTGTCTATGGTCATATGACTGTGATTTGTACATATATATATGTATGTATATCTGCTCAGAAAACTGAGAATTTAGTTGGATGTTAATTTAACTGAGAAGAAAATTTTCGATTAGTGATATGAAATTTGATCTGCTATTGAATAATAGAGACCTGGGAGGAGGATCCTAGATTCACGAAGAAAAACTGGAGCATAACTTTCAAAAAGAAAAGAATTTTTGTGTCTCGAACAGTTAGCTAACAGTTTTAAAATTTTCACGCATTCTGACCAGCAAAATGTTTTACGCTCCATGGGTACCAATACCACATAAAATAAATCCTTAGATAAGCATGAAATACATAATAATCCTTCCGAATTTATTCATACAAAAATCATAACTTCCTTTAATTATAAATAATAATATTGATGGGAAGATATATTTTTGTATTATTTTAACATAATTAAGTTATAAAAAGACATATTATATATATATATGTAAGTTAATTGTATAAAGTTATAGTAATATAGTATATATACATATGCAATAAAAGATATACGCATGCGATTTTTAAACATAACTTCATATTTTATATTTATAAGTAATTTCATGATTCTTTTGTATTCTTTCAGATAATGCAAAATCTTATCATTATTCAATACCGCTACTCGCAGAAAGATAGTAATTAGATCTATAGGTTATCATATATATATATGAGGAGGTCTTCATATATTTACAATCACTATATAAATAATATATTTGATAAGTCGTAATCGTAAAAAAGATAAAGATTTAGTAACAGTACAGAACTCATTACATGTAATGAGTAATGTTAATGAAGGATTTATTGCTGTCCATGTGGGTATGTTATTATTTGCTTAAAATATTTAAAATGAAACATTCGAGCACAATTATAACAGAACTAGATAAATTGGTCTTAATTAAATGAAATGTTTATATTTGTAGTATTGTAATAATGTATATTTTATTAGGGGCAGGACGACATTCAGAAGCTCTTAAAGAAAAATATCGAAAACTGTGCCGTCAAGCATGCAAAGCTGTAAATTATTTTTACTTATATTTTAATATATTTTAATATATTATATAATATAATCCTAGGAAATTTAATAAATAACAATATTTTTAAAGGGCATACAAAATTTAAAGGCTGGTGGTAGTTCATTAGATGCTGTGGTAGAAACTGTAATAGTATTAGAAAACTCTCCTTTAACCAATGCTGGATTTGGGTCAAATCTCACGTTGGAAGGAGCGGTAGAATGTGATGCAAGTGTAATGGATGGTACTACATTACAATTTGGAGCAGTTGGTGCAGTTAGTGGAATAAAAAATCCTGTTTTATTGGCAAAACGACTTTGCGAATATCAGTCAATTAAAATTGCATATGGTAGGATTCCACCAAGGTAAATATTAAAAGCTGAGGTCAACTTGCAGAAAAGCAGCCAGAGTTTAGGTTTTGATGGCACTTGTTCTGATTGCTTCATTTATATACATAAATAACAGAAAAAATAAAAAACATGAGCAGCCTGAATAACTTTCAGAAAAATAAGGAATCTAAAAAGGAGGAAAAATGGAGAAAAGCTTTAGAAACCTAATAACATTTATAATTAATATTTTTAGTATAAATTGTCCATTAAGCTATACATATGTGTAATTTTTCATTGATATTTTAATTCCAAAGAGGGTTGTGATTCAAATTCGGCAGCGTCGTTGTTTTGTCTCATTTGTCTCATTCTCATTGTCTCATTTCCATCTTTAATGTGACCTACATAAATTTCTCCCTTTTAGTGACTATACATGATAAAACATAAATGCCAGTGTCTCCATTATATATTAAAATCCTTTTTCAACTTGTCTATTTTTTTGGGGCGATTTTTATTTTTTAAAGGTCATGCATGCCCAACTGCTCATTCTTTTTATTTTTCCCACTGTTTATATGTATAAACAAAATGATTAAAATAAATTTCACCAACAAGACTCCTTTTCTGTAAATTCAACAACGCCAATATTATGAAAATTTAAGATAAAAAATAAAAGTAAATTTATAATATAATAATAGTAATAACTTTTTAAAAATCATTTTGTAATATCAGTTTTTTAGTTGGGAATGGTGCACATGTATGGGCACAAGAAATGGGAATACAAACATTACCGCCAGAACAATTAATTTCAAGTATGTAAAACTTAATTTAACATCTTTGCTTGTGATTTTTCTATGGCTAAATGTTAGCTATTTATTGTTTTATGTCTGAAGTAAAATATTTAAATATTATATGTAACTCATTATTCAGGGCGATAAAAATGAAACTTTTAGGAACTCTTATTATATGAAAATTTAAATGTTTATGACAAATGTTTTTTATATTTATATATATTTCCATTGATTTTAGTAATATTCTGTTATGATTTTTAGCAAAAGCACAGAAGATGTATAAACATTATAGAAGAAAAATAGAAAGTTCTAATGTAGATGTTCACAAGGTAAATTGCTTTTCAATATCTTTGTACATTATTATTTAATCTTAAATTAATTTAATGGTTTAGTATACTAAACAAAGAATGGATACAGTTGGTGCAATATGTGTTGATAAAGAAGGAAATATTGCTGGAGCTTGTTCTAGTGGTGGTATTATTTTAAAATATCCAGGAAGAGTGGGGCAGGTACAACATTTTCTTTTTTTATTATCAGCATTGGTTGCAGATATTTTATAAGCAGATATAATAATATTATTATTATTGAACTATGACATTAAGGCAGGAATGTGGGGATGTGGAACATGGGCATATAAGGACAAATATTCTATAGGAACAAGCACATCAGGCTGTGGAGAACATCTCATTCGTACTTTGCTAGCACGAACAACTGCAGAAGCTATATCACATAATTCTTGTCCTATTATCAACTTATACCATTCTATGAAAGCTGATTTTATCGGTGAAAATTTGTAACTACTTTATTATCTTTCAGTGCCAACAAATCTTGTATATTAGAAAGAATAAACTAAAGGTTTATGTTATTATAAATAAACAAAAATTTCTTTCAGATTCGAAATTTTTATCTGGTCTTGAACAGAAACTTGGAGGTGTTATTGCTATCCGATATGCAGCCCAAGAAGGAGTAGGAGATTTCCTTTGGAGTCATTCTACAAATTCAATGATAATAGGTTACATGAATTCAAATGAACAAACGCCAATGGTATGATTGCTTATTATTCAAAATAAAAAGAGATGTAAATAATATCTTCATATATTTTCAGAGTCATATGGCTGTTCTTCCATCTCATGAAGTTGGCAAGAAAGCAACTGTTGAAGGAATCTGTTTCAAAATTACATAACATGTTAATGAGTATATTATTTGTGTTAAACTATGTTATTATATAAGAAATAATATACAATAATGTCAATATGTACGTTTTTTTTATAAAATGTTGTAAATTATTTCTCACTTTCATGTAATATACAAAAAGATCTGTTCAAAGCTGGTTAGTAAAGTAGTTTTTCATACATAATATTGCATACCTACTTCATATATATCATAAGCAATTTTAGATATACAAAAGAAAGAACTTATTTTATGAAGTATAATGTGTATGTCTAATGCTATAATAAGAAATATAAATTAAAAGATAACAATTAAGAAAGAAACAATTAGCAAAGAACAATAAAAATAATTTTCATATATCTTTTAGAAATATGATCCAAGATCTAACACAATTTGTTTAACTTAGAGTTTAGAAATAATTGTACAATATAAAAAATTTTCACTTAATTGGAGCATTTTTAGTGTTTTCGTTGCGTCTGATAATAGAAAAAAATATATTGGACGATTGATATTATAGGCATCATCCGTTCTATATTTATATAGGTTTGCGACATATGAAGATCAAAATAGGCGTTATACGTTGTACTTGCATAATTCTTCTTTTATATTCTTATATACTTTCTTTTCTATCAAAATTAAGACGCGACACCTCATACATATATTAAATTAGTAAGAAATAAATGGTTAACATTTATGTTTTTTTATTCTCATAACCTACACATACATTGAGTTCTATTAATTTATTAAACAAGAGTTACAGCAATTTCTCTAGGTATAAATATATATAAGATCAGATCATATGAGAAGAATATAAAATCAGTCATTCCTTTTTGAAGAAATCCTGATATTTTCAAACTAATATATTTTTCGAAAACTCTAACTATCCTGGTTTCTAATATCACGAATTTCTGTTTCAAATATTATCTACATATATAACTACATAACAATCACCAAATATATCTATATTAAATAAATATATAATCTACCTATCTACTATTGATATAACAAACTCAGACATGTTTCAATAAATTGTCTATTTCATACTAATTTCATATTCCATTTTTAAAATGCATTTGTAGCTGTTTGTATAGTATTTTGTTTATAAATTATTTTAATACAAGAAAGATCTTTATTATTATATTTTAGAATGGATAAATGTTTATAAACTTCCAATATCGTTGAATCTTTTGAGCTTTTCGGGAAATATGTCTTTGAATAAAACTGGATCTGCTCGGAATTCAACTGACTGTAACGGCATTGTGCCATAAATTGAAGAGAATCTATTTATGCATTGTGTACGTTCTACCATATGTGTTAAATCTGCAGACAACATTTCGGTATTTGTGCATTCTGGACATCGAAATTTCTTTTTTGGTGTCACCTATGATAATATTAAGTATTTAATATATTATTTATCTCAAATTAAAAAAATTTTAATACACTTACTTTTATGGGTGCTTTACTTGTAATATTTGCTACTAAAAAATTCATGGCTATATCTTCACAATTCATATGTTCATCAACCCATTCTTTTATATCACCGGGCATAGCAGTGGTATACATATAATTCCAATACTGAAACATTACTCAAAACATTAACATGATCTAATATATTAAGTTACAAATAGAATCTAAATTATACTTAATTTTTTTAGAAATTTATATCCGGAAACATAGGAATGCAGGAAATTTATGTTGGAAATATCTTTTTCAGGAAGGAATAACAAAGTCCAAGAATTAAGAAATTATATTTCTGGGGTCTGAAATAAAAATATATTGGACTCTAAGTCTCTCTAATAAAATACGTGTTATATTACTTTATGATGAAATGCAGCTCCAGTTAAAACCATAGAAATACTGTTAGTCCATTCACTTTCGTATTTCCAACAATTTGTACCGTTATCCCACATATGAATTCTAGATGGAAAACCAACTATTCGGTCTGGAAACTCTCTCCATACCTAATAATTACTCATACGTATTATTATTCTTACTTTTTTAATTTTATATAATTTTTTGAAAATTGACATTTAAATGTAATAGACATACCTCATAAGCAAATTCTACTTCATCAGCAGTTAACATGATAATATCATCATCTATTGATAGAACTGCTTCAGTTTCAATTTCATCATAAGGATAAAATCTGTTGGATAGTTTATTTTCTTTTGTTTGTATAACTTTTAATGGTTTGTTTAACTTTGGCCATCTAGATGCTGTAATACATAAACAAAATTTTTAGAGACCATCCAACCAAAGAAACACATAACAATATTAATATAAAAAATACAAATTTACAATGTGGAGGATCCTTCTGTTGGTTATTCCATATAACTAGAACTTTAGACAAGCTTGGTACTTTAACAAGTTTATTAATTAAAAGAAATAACAATTCCAATCTGTCGTACGTCAGAATTACAGCGGTAAATCCTCGAGTTTTAGGCGCGGTAATTGGTAAAAACAACGGAGACATAATAGCCTACATTTATAATAAAATAATAGTTATAATTTGATTTATTAGTAATTTATTAATTATTATAGTTTATACTTTCTGTATGAGATGGTATATTCCAAAATGTATAATCTCTAGCTAAATGTGGAAATACACGATCTGCGAGTATTTCCAATGCAGTTTCTGTTATTTTTTCCACAGACATAAAGTATTTTTCATACAGCCATGCACCTTGTTCTTGAAGTTCTGTAATTCGTTGTGGAGATATCTTTTTTAAAACTGATATTATTGATAAGATATCGACTTCACGTACAAATATAGCAGCCCTAAATAAAGAATATATTTCTTGTAACATCTTTTTCAAAACAGCTAATATATAATTAATTACCTCTTACCTACTCCAATCAATTATCCCATGATAAGGCATTGTAAGAGAATCAGCTATGATTATAGGTATAGAACCTGCTGCCATACATTCTAAAAGCGTGCTCTGGCCAAGTCTTGCACCTCGAATTACTAAACAAAATGTTGCTGTCTAACAGTAATAATAAAATATAAAATAATAAATATAGTAAACAAATATTGTTTTAATTATAGCAATTATTACAATTTTACATACTTGAAGCACATTAGGATACTTATAAACATCTTCTCCTGCACACCGAATTGCACTGTTCATAGAACTATAATGCAAACATGTACCTAATATTAAGATATCCTTTGGC
The DNA here is from genome assembly GCA_014737395.1 of Bombus waltoni. Lineage (NCBI taxonomy): Eukaryota > Metazoa > Arthropoda > Insecta > Hymenoptera > Apidae > Bombus > Bombus waltoni. Next base: position 525,286 of record JACXII010000031.1, read on the forward strand.
GACAGAGATTTAACTTCCAATAAATCTTGTTCAAATGCAGAATTAATGTTCATTTGAGATGAAATAACTAACCATGGTCTAGAATATATGTACATATTTTTTATTTTAAATAAATGAAAGAGAATTTTTGTAAATATTTTATTACCTTATATTATTAAAATTTGGTTTAAGATTATCCACGAGAGAGCTATATACTGGTAAACTGATATCAAAGTCAGATCTATACGTTAATGATGACATTCCTGCACCTGCAATCATTGCTTTTCCAACAGGTACATCGATGACTGTATTGTAATCAGGTACACTTCCAGGTACCATATTAAATATTAAATGATTTTCTCCATTATTCCAGCTGAAATATAAACAATAAATTACAGATATCATACATTGTTTATTCAAATGTATATGAAATAAAATGAAACTTACAATGGCAATGCTTTCAAGGCTTGAGAAACTTCTTGTAATTTTAATCTATTCTGATTTAATGTATCAATTGAAGGGATGAAAATACATGCTTCATATGGATTTGGTGTGTAAAATTTACTTGAAATAATAGTATTTAAAATTTGATAAAATTCTTTTGTTATCTGATTTGTTATGGGCCTTCCCAAGGAATCTACATACATTTTTGGTGGATAAACATATACTAAAAGTTTATTTCCTTGACTACCACAGCGATAAACATTAAAACAACTAAAGTATGTGCAAGAAATGTTTGTAGTATCTGCCACTGGAAGATCTTCATCAATTACTTGGATCGGCAATGATTGTAAATCATTAAGAATAATAGCATTATATACAGAGCGTTTTTGGGTACTCCCAAATTTAAAAATATGATATGCAGTAATTAAAATTATAAACAATGTAAATATTAATAAACATATCACGAAAACGTTATGATAGTGATAAGAAATTCTATTCACTTTATGTGACATTCTTGTTGATAATACCATATTGTTTGGTATTATCACTATAAACTCACTAATTTAAGATAGTTTAAGATTATTTATCATATAAGGTGTCATTTGTTACCATTATTCTAACATGTATAGATTCAAATATAAATACATTAAACAATTAACTATTTAACCAACTAATTTTATCAGCTCAGTCAGCTTTCTATCAATATAATAATATTTCTATTATCTCTTCTTAAATAGATAATTTTTTATTTACACACACAATTGCACACACGTGCATACATGCCAATATAAATTGTTTTTGAGGTTATATTTTGAAATACTCGTTTACATTTAGTGTATAACTATTTTTAAAAAATTAATATCGTAGACTTTATACTAATCTATGAGTAATATACACCTCGTATGTATGTAAAAAACATTAATAACTTTTCGTGTATAATTTCATTACAAATTACCAGTACAAAAATGAATTAAGTTTTATATACAAAATGTATACACGTAGTATATGACATCAAAAATAATATCGAGCAACGTTTGAATAGAAAATGTATTAACGAATTTTATGTATTAGTCTCTTAGTGCATATAAAATGAAAACATAATCCAAACTTAATCCAATACCCATTAATTAAAAATCCCGCCGCAAAATGGCCGAAACCCACGTGCATTTGTCACAGTGAATTCACTCACTGTATGAATCGTAAATAGAAGCCAATTTGGCGTCAAGGTAATCTGTCAAAAATGCTAAAAGCTCTCAACTTTACATACACATAATTTTTGAACCGCTGAATTTCTAAAGTTAAGACTTGCATTTTTGGATTCTACACATTGAAAACTACTACATTGTAATAAAAAGAGGAAATAATTTTATTTCCACTAAACCGAAGTTCAGTCAAAATGAATCCTTTAACGTGAGTATTTTTATAATATAATTCAATATAAATGTACTTATTTAATTTAAAAGAAGGCATAACTTTGTTTGCACATATTTTTAGAAACGTAAAAAATATAAAGAAGCTTGGAGAACAAGAATTATTAAGTAATAGGAAAACATCTTGGCATGATCAATACAGAGATAGTGCTTGGATCTTTATCGGTGGATTACCATATGATTTAACAGAAGGTGATGTTATAACTGTATTTTCTCAGTAAGTTTTAAACGTTCAAGGTAATTTATAAATTTCTGTTTAATGAATGTTAACTGTAATTATTATTATTATAGATATGGAGAAGTAGTAAATATAAATTTAATTCGAGATAAAGATACAGGAAAACAAAAGGGATATGGTTTTTTATGCTATGAAGATCAAAGAAGTACGATATTAGCTGTTGATAATTTTAATGGTATTAAGGTAGAAATATTTCTGAAATAAATTATTTTGTATTAAGTTCTTTAATAACATTAAAACATAAAACAAAAATTACATTGATTAACTTTAATAACAATTGTTTTGATTTGATTTCAGATCTTAGGCAGAACAATAAGAGTTGATCACGTAGCAAATTACAAAGCACCGAAAGATTCAAAAAATGTTGATGAAGAGACTAAACGTTTAAGAAAAGAAGGTTGTGCTCCAAAAAATATATAGTAAAAATTGTGATAATTAGTATATCATTATTAGATTGCTGATATTTATGCATTGACACTAAATGCAAATATGCCAAAATAAACAAGACAGTGAGTATAAATGTATAAATATATGAAATATAAAAAGTGAAATATATATTACAAGATATTTAGAAGAGAAAACATACTTTTATTGAAGTTTAAATACTTTATCAGTGTCAGTAAAAAAATACAAAATTTGCATAAACATCTGCAATCTAGTCATTGCTATTAGTACAAATTAAATCCGTATAAAATACTAAAATATAATTGTATGTATTAAGCCTCTGTGAAAGTATTTAAATATTATTTTTAAAACAAAGTTAAAACAGCAATTTAGTTGCATTTAAATATAAAGTTAATGGACAACGTCAATTTCGTTAATATTTTGTATTTTTATAAATTCTATAATCTTTTCATACACACACACATACATATTTCAATTGTTAACAATTTAAATATAAAAGTAAATATATTCAAAATTGTAAGTAAAAACTGTTAATTTTATTTTCATAATATAGTCATTTCAAAATATTTAAATTAGTTGTGAAGTATATACGCATATACGCCATAGAAATATCAAACAACAATTGTCTTAGACAAATGAGAATCTACGGACTATAAAATCATTTAATCTCATTCTTTGTATTTTAGTTCTATAGCTCAAGTAATAATAACATAATAATATCAAATTGCATTCTTCCACTAAAAAATTATTTTGTAATATTATATAGTTTGCGCAATTCTCCACGTAGAATGTATTATAAAATCATAGTAAAGATTTTAATTTGTAGAAAATCGTATGAATTTGCATTACTCGTTGATTATAAATTAGAAAAAATATAAGTTGCTCATAATAGTAATACAATGAAGAAAGTCGAGAATCCGATTATTATAGTACTGATAGATATATTGCGATTATTATACTTTGCTTATCAATAATTACAAATAAAAGATTTAAACAATCTTCGTCTAAATAAGCAACTTTTTATGAAATCATGTTCTTTGAGTAGAATGATATCAGGATGAACCAAATTCACTCATCCATTTTTCATATTTTTCTAAATCTTCTTGAGAAACGCTCTTATTACACCTTTCAACAGCTTCATCAAAATCTGCAGCAGATACAGGTAAATCTAGTTCTTCTTTTGGTAATTGTCTAATCTGATCAGGTTTTAAGCCTGCAATTTTTTTCCGCATCGACATCATGGACGCATCTCTGTACATAAATATGCTCAAAATGCACATGTATATTACACATATAAAGTTCCATACATATTAAATATTTTTGTTTACCTGCAAACGTTTGTAATATCTGCTCCAGAGTAACCTTCTAATTTTTTTGCAATATCTGCTAAATCTACAGATAAATCTACTTTTACTTCTCGTAGATTAATTTTTAACAGCGCTTCTCTACCTTCACCTGTGTATTTAAATTTTTTGTTAGAAAATTAATGTATACATCACATAAATTGCTTCTATGAAATTCTAATTAACTTACGATTTGGTAATGGAATATAAATACGCTTTTCTAATCGTCTTCGAAGAGCTTCATCAATGTCCCATGGAAAGTTTGTTGCTGCTAACACCATTACAACTTTACTTGGATCTTCGCTAAAAAATACATTTTATTTTATGAACAATACATATAAATCAAAAGTTATATATAGAATTATTCTACCTATTGGAACTTATACCATCCATTTGTACAAGAAGTTCAGATTTTACTCGTCGTGAAGCTTCATGTTCAGACTCGGATCCCCTTCTAGAGCACAGAGAGTCAATTTCATCAATGAAGATTGTGCTAGGTGCGTAAAATCTAGCCTGCATAAAAGTAGATATAATGATTAAAAAGTAGTTGAAAATAATTTTTGCTTAAATACATTCACTGTTTTATCAAACAATGTATCATTACACTGTCAATAATAATTACCATTTCAAAAAGTAGACGAACAAGTTTTTCAGATTCTCCCCTGTATTTTGAAGTTAGTGTGGAAGATGATACGTTAAAAAATGTTGTTCCACATTCAGTGGCTACTGCTTTTGCTAACATTGTTTTCCCAGTTCCTGGTGGACCAACCATAAGTACTCCTTTCCAAGGGCGACGAATTCCCTGAAAATATTTTATTATGAGAAATATCGAATATACAAGATTGGTACATATACTTTAAAGAAATCTGGCATCCACATTGGAAGAACGACAGCTTCTTCTAACAATCGTTTTGCCTCATGCAAGTCAGCTATATCGTCCCAATGAATATTTGGATTTTTTTGAACAATATCTCTTTCTGTAACATTTATATAAATACATAGTAATTTTACATTAAGATCGTTATTATACTATTATATATCTTACCTAATAAATCAACCAAATCTCTATCATTTCCAGATGGTTCAAATTTACGTTCCTCTACTTCTACATCTACTTTTTCAGTTTCCAATTTTTCCTGAAAATATTATTCATGCTTTATAATACTATCATGTTATATATATGGAAATAATTGACTACAAAAATATAAAAATGTAACTTACTTTGTTTACGTCATCTTTTCTCGATGCTTTTCTCTCATCTTTTTTAGAAATTTTGGCATCTGGTCTTTTCCCAGTAGTTACAGATCTTCGTACACTTGTCCGATTTTGTTGTTGCTTTGGTTGATTTTTTAATGGTCTAATATTTCTATGTGAACGAAATTTAACAGTATTAATATAATGTAATTTGGTTGAAACTTGGTTGAAACTTAAAAGATTATTTTTTACAATAAACATATCTAAATATAATATTACTTTTGTTCAGCAGGTGTCAAAGGTGGCCATACATCTGGATCTCTTGCTGGTGTTTGATTCCATGAACTATCTGAATTATTATAGGTCCATAAAGTTGGATCTCTTGTTGGCTCCTCAAATGATAAACACGAAGTACCTAAATGTTTGTTTTATATTTTTATTACGTTATTGTACATATCCTCATTACAAGTCTTTTTATAAATAATCATACCCAGTAATCTTTCTCCATGTGTATCGACTTTAAAAAGTTGTAAGGTATTTGAAGTTGCTTTTACTTTTTCAAATTCTTGAACAATTTGATGTTGCACAAGTTGCCATTTAGCTTTGCGCGTAGCATCTGCAATGCTTGCAAGTAACCGATGAATCTGTTGAACAACGCCTTGGTAATAAACTCCAGACGTATCGTAGTTTCCAGTCAAAGCCATTTCACGAGCCAGTTTGGTATTTTCACAAATTTCGTTGATTGAAACTGCCATGATTTTTTTGAAATGCATATATACATATATGAACCTGTACATAGATAAATATTTACAATAAAAATGATAAAATCTCAAACAAGAAATTATATATTTAGATTTAATTTAGTTCAATATTCTTAAGATCAATTCAGAACAAATTATTTGAAAACATTACATTAACGCTAATATTAATATAAAAAAATAATTGTCTACTTTATTATATCATTATATCAAAATATTTAATATAAATAAACGTTAGGAATTAAATATAGTATGTTTCAATGAAGTTAAGTATATTATAAATTACATACAATAAATACATTAATTTCTTAATTACTAAACGGAAACAAAACCAATACTACAATATTTGTTATTCGTCGAGATAATCTTAATGTTACACCTAAATATGTATGTATATAAATCAAATTACTTTTATATGAAACGATCTTTTAAAATATTAATTAATAACTATTACCTTAAATATCGAACCTATCTAAAAATGAATAGTATGAACTCAGATCCGAAAAATAATGTAACTCATGATTAACATGCTGTAAATTAGTAAAAATAATTGAATTATCGTACAATTATTAAAAAAATCCTACTAGCTACAAACAACACAGTTATTTGCCGTATAATTTACTCGAATTTGTTAATAACGGTGGCCATATTATCATTTAGAAATCGCGGTTTCTTTTAAATTCTTGTCTTTGCCTCAAAACTTTATTAATATCTAACGTATCTCCTCAGAATTTCATTATTCTAGTTTCTCTACTTAAATTTTGAAGTATAATTGCATTTTAATTGAAACGTTATTCTAATGCACAATATAATATGAAAATCGATACTATAATAAGGCAGAAACTCTAAACCAAGAAGAAAATAACAGATTTTTAAAATGTTGAGCATATAAACGCAATGAACAATAATTAAAAATGAAAGGACATCATATGTAGTTTATATGTGTAGTTTATCATGCGTGGTTATACGGAACTGTATATCTTTTATAACGTCGTCGACAAATAAGAGCAATATACATAGGTATATCAATATTATTATACATTTTATAATAAAGTGTTAACACGATACAAAAAGACAAATTTTGAATTACTAAAGAAATAGAAGATATAAAGTCTTTTCAAATGCAGGATATTTCTGACGATTGTACAGGTTAGTATTATATAAAATTATCTAAATAGTATTAATTTAATTTGTGTAGTTTACATAGTTAATTTAACAAGTATTTCTCTCGTGTTAGATATGAGATTATTACCAATGAACGAAGTGCTCAAACCACTAGCTTGGTTAAAAGGAACATGGAGAACTAAAAGTCCTGGATCTGGTAAATATCCAACAATCGAACCCTTCAGATACTGCGAAGAGATGTCTTTCTCTTCTATCGGTCAACCAATGTTAAATTATTCTGCGCTAAGTTGGAAGCCTGATGAAAAAACTCCAATGCATTATGAAGTTGGATTTTTGAAAATAATACCCGATACAAATAAAGTTTATATGCTGATGTCTCATAACTTTGGTGTAACAACAATAGAGGAAGGAGTTGTTGAAGATAAAATGATTAAATTGAAAACTACTCATATAGGAAGACCAACAGAAGGAACAAGGAGACCTATAGTAATGGAGGTATAATTATTTACTTAAAAATTAATTTGAAAGATTAAAAGGATAACATTTAATTAATCATTATTTTAAACAGCTTCGAAGACAATTTGCCCTTGTCGGAGACTGCCTGGAACATACATTATGTATGGCTACAGAAAACACAGAATTACAAGAACATTTACGTGCAGTTTATATTAAAAAATGCAAGGAGGACCCTTGAAGCTGTACAATATAATTATGATAAACTGTACAATACGATATATGTGGATATTGTGATTGTTAATAAAATCTTTAAATTCTTTTAACAGATATTGCTATTTTATAGAATTGTAAAAAAATGTTGGTAGAAAATATTGAAAAGAGAAACAAAAGTATAATAGTACGTAATGGTCTGTGTTACGCAATAGGTATTAAGTGATATAAGTTTGAAGTTGAATAATAATTGTAATAGTAATTGTAGAGGTAATATAATTATAGAAGCATTTTATGAAAAATATGTATGTCAGTTTTATTTTGTATTATATTAAGCAAAAATATTTTTAATTTAAACAATAATGTTTACAAAGAGTAAAAATTTATTTTACGAAGAGTAAAAGGCTGCAGTAAAAAGATGCATAACATTTAACAGATACGTATATACATGTCTGGATGATATTAACAAAAGCGTATAAAACTTTTTATTTATTTGTAAATATTATTTTAAACAAAGAAACATTTTAATTTTGTATAATTACCACATTAAAATATAATGTTATATAGACATATATATTTTATTGTTGCGTGTCTTAGAGCGGGAGTAGGGACAACACCTGCGTGTTTACCTGCTGTAGCATCCCCTATCCTACCATTGTACGACGTCAAATACGACAGTTGTTCGTAGTGCCGAACCACAGAAGGATCGTTACAACTATTCTTGTTATGATTGTTCGAAATAAAATGAGTTTACATTACATATTAATATGTAACGTATTCTTTCAAGTATTATTTAACGAATTTAGTGACTATTCGTCTTAATTATTCAATGAATAAATAGTTTTACGAAGTAGCAAGATAAATATCCACTATTTACAAACGTGATGTCTATTTAATACATATTATATAGTTATATAGCGTTTATCACTTTTGCAAAGCATTATATTCTTTGTAAACGATGTTTACAAAAATATCAGTTTTATTAAAATATTTCGTAGTATGCGCCAAGTATCGAACGTCGATACAATCGATAACTTTGAACTTTGAATTAGTTTCAAGTTAAATTGTACGTTGTTATCGATCATGACATCGTTTTATGACAATTATGATTATTATAAGAAAATGCTGGAACTACAGGAAAAATTGCGAAAAAGGTAATTGAAATATACATTCGTTCTTTCGTATAGTTATCATTGTATAGGTTTGTAAACAATTATTACAGCGAAGAAGAGAGAATAAGATTAGAAGAGAGATTTAAAATACTCGTACAAGAATCTCGTAATAGGTGAGTGTTTAAAAGAAAGTTATTTATTTAAACGTGTTATTCTTCAATTTCTTATTCCTACGTACATATATTTTATACAGATTTTCCTAAATTCTTAAAGCAGTAAATTGATTTATTATGTTTACAGTATATGCTATTGGAAAGTGATTAAGAATATGTTTAGAAATACACATAGATTGGCAAGTAGCTGTTGTTATTGATTTTATTTCCGTTTTACGTAATAATAACACGATAGAATTTCGGAGATAATGTATTGATTTAGAAGCGACCTAGTTTTGAGAAATGTCACAATCAATACTAACTTTGTCTTACAATTGATTTGGAACATAAATTCCGTGTTCTTTGTGTTTACGTTTTCCACTTTAACACTTATGCCTTAACTTAACCTCTGTATGTAAACATCGATCGGATACAGCAGTACGGAATTTGTAGGATTTACATAGACATTCCTTTAATTTGACACTGCAGTTTTCATATTTTGACACACATACTTGTACACAATTATACATATATAGATATACTATGTATATATACATACATACTAACGTATGTATCTATAGGAAGGACACGATCTTTTGCCAGTGTCACGCAATGTCCTTCGATTATGCGAACGCATTTAACAAACTATGCCATATAAAATATAATTAACAACAATGAAAGATCTTTTTGCTTACGATTATTCATTTCTTTACTTTGGTAATATTCTTTAAAATGGATTGCTTTTTTTTTTCAAAGAAACGGGGATTCTATTTTGGAAAAATTACGAAATCATTGACATTTCAGGCACGATGCGTGTATAAATCGATTGCGTTTAAGATATATAGAGTTTTTAGAAGAACAACGTACAAGAGACGAAAGAAATCATAAACTTCTCGAGGCATTGGATAGAGTAGATAATAGCCTAGCATTGATGACTGCAAAAACAGATAGACTTAATGTTCTTAGAGTGAGTTTCTTTATGCTTTACAATCTAAAATTCAACAAAATCATCATCCCACATATACACACATATATAGTACATCCCACATATATTGTAGTTATATCCGAGACATTGAATAATTTCTCGTAATTTACGTGCGTTTCGTTTTCATAGATTATTATGTATTGGTTAAATAAAAGATTTTTATGCGAGTTAATTCATACGAACTAAGATCGTACATTTTGTTTTTCTTTGAAAGCACTTGTAAGTACGATGCACATCAACTTACATTAACGCACAGCAACTTACATTAACGCACAGCATGTGACTGTATAAATGTGAAATACTTTGAAATATCGCGCGTGCGATCCGAAATACATATTGCAACGTGGAACGTCTGGTTATTTTTCAGAAACAATACGAAGCTTATCTTCGTCGTATTTATACAGTCCCTAGCCCGTCGACGAATATTATTGATGATGGCAATGTAACGAATCAAGGCGAGGATAGGTATTCAAGGAGAGATGTCACCGTGGAACGAATCTCGCCCGAAGTAGAAAATACTTTGCCAGCTCAGTCGCTGCGGTTGAACGGTCAAAGGAACCGATCGATCTCCCCAACTGCGTCGAAATTAGCTAAATCAGCGCAAAACATCTGTTACGACTATTATCAACGAAATAACGCGCGACCAACGGCTTTAAATCAGCAGATAAACAACACGAATATTTTACCATCGTATTCATCGATTCCACGAGATAACGAATCGATACAACAACCAACAACGCGGAACACGTCGCCAAAAAGTTTTCAACAAAAGCGATCGTACGTTCAAATGGATCCAAATTTACGCGTTCCGTATGTGCCGCCAGGTCGATCGGGTTCGTTGAATCAACAAACTCCTCCTTCGCATTTTAACTTTGGCAAACCCTTGTCGGAACGAATGGAAATACCACAAACTATGTCGCAGTTTATGGTTGCAGAACGTACCGACTGTAGCATGTCGCGGTATAAGTTGTTGGACGTGTCTCCAAATCGATTTGCTCCGATCACTCTATCATCGTCTCTTCGTTCGTCGTCAGCTGCGCAACCTTTCCAACAAAAAAGTAATAGAGCATTGTTACATGATACGGAAACACAGACGACGAGAAGCGTCGATACGTCCCCGAGTGAAATACCTTCAGTCTGTAGAACTATGCTAGTACCTGAGGAACCAAAGCTCTGCGGTATGTCTTCGCCAAACAAATCTCCAATTTTATCGAAACAAACCTCTCCCCGTTACTTCGATTACTCTTGGAGGAAACCTGATCATTTCAAATCGAGGCACAAACCTGCGGTAGTTAGCGGCACTTGCGTGCGCCCGCTAACTACTTCCGACGTCGACAATATGATAAGACGATATAAATCTTTTTCCCCAGAAACCTCCGCTAATGCGAGGCTGTCGATGGGTGCCAGACAATCCGTGGAGGAAGACGAAAGTAGAACAACGACGATCGTAGAGAACGAGTTGGATAGGTACATCGATAAAATTCGGAAACTTCATCGGGACCTTGATGCGCAAAGTTTGGAGGAAATCGATCAGGAGCGGACTATGGGCGGTAATGTGCTTGACGTTTCTTTGTCCGGTGATCATTTGTCGGAGATTCTTCCTGGCGAAGATCGATTTAACGAAAATCTTCCTGAAAGAGTTGAGAAGGTTTTAGCATTGGCGGATGATCTTGCGTCTAGATCGGTGGATCTGAACGTTGCCAACGAACCTGGAAAAGAACGCATGCATAAAAATAGAAATGTCGATCTAGTTCAAACCACCAAGAGCGGTGCACCGACTTCCGAAAGGAACTACGTTGCATTTTCGGATACACGCAACGGCTGTAAAACACCGGTTACGCTTGCAAAAGACGAAATTAGCAGGGATATTACATTACAAGAGACAAAATTAGATCCGCATCGATATATTGAAAATTCTAGGAAAGAGAGTCTCAGCAACCCAAGTAATATACTGGAACGTTATGAACGACAATTACCAAAAGTGGATATGGACGAGCACGTTGATTTCACCGTTTCGTTAGGCGATGAGGTTACGAAACAAGACGCTAAGAATATTATGTCCGAAAATATAGAAGGGGAAGAGAACAGCGAAAAACATATAAATATTTATATGGCAGCAGAATCAAGTCTTAACGAGTATTCGTTTGGCGCTTTAGAAGAATTAGAACCGTGGGATATGGATGCTTTACAGAAACGAATAAAAGAAGTGGATTTAACTAACGAGGCTAAAAATCAATTTGGCGAAATAAAACTTGTTATCGATACTCTAAATCAAGACGACGTGGAGCAAATTGAACCTTCGAATGAAATGGAAACCGTGGAAATTCAAGAGGATGAGAAAGGTTCTAGAGGAGATACGCATGAAAAAGGTGTAGATTTGAGTACTACGGAGGACGAATTGAAAGAAGAAGGTACCGAACGTCTTGTACCAAAAGAAGAGCTTACGAGTAAACACGAGACAGAAGTAAGCGAAGCTTCTGCTACGCAAGACCAGGAAGAAGAATACAAAGATAACGATTATACGAACGACGAGGCTGTTGCTCAAAATATAAAACCAGCACGAGATCAGACCGATGAACGGAACGAACCCGACTGTGAGCAAAAACAAGCAGGTAACGAATTTCATTCCACACCTGTTGCAGCTCAAGATAATGAACAGGATGTAGCGGTACAAGATTATGACTATACTAATCAAAGTTACTACGAAGATTCTAATCAAGTACAGAATTACACGCAAAATTATGAAGCAGAGTATGCTGGTTTGAACGAGGAATATAATTACGATCAAAACGCGCCCTATGAGAATAATCAAAGTGAAAATTACGATCCGAATGTTTCGTACGAAACTAATCAAGATGAAAATTACGATTCAAATGCATTATATGCTACCAATGAAGAACAAAATTACGACCTAAACCCGTCGTATAAAGCCGCCCAAGATCAGAATTACGAAGAAAACGTGTACGAGGATAATCAAAATCCAGAATATCAAGAATATGTTAATCAGGAATATATACAAGGCTCGAACGAGCAATACGGAGAATACGCAGGCGAGCAATACGGTTCTGAAAATCAGTATGAACACGATACCAACATGCAGTACCAAGAAGACGCGAATCGACAATATGCGTACGATTATGAACAACAATACGAATCCAAGCAAGAGAGTGACACCGATATAAATCAATCCTTTGTATATCCTGATTACGATTCTAATCAGGCGCAACTTGTACAAGAAGAAGATAAGCAAACTCAAGATCATAGAGACTTAGAAGAAGAGCCAAAGTATGAAGAAGCAGAGGGAAAAGTTGATACGGCCCAGAGCAAAAATGAAATATTATCTTCTGAGAATGGGACGAAGAAAAAGAAGGATGTGATCAAATCTTTATTGGATTCTGATACAGACAGCACCATCGAAAGGAACGTTTCAAACACGGAAAGTGATTTTGATTTTAACTGAAACGCCACAAATTAAGAGGGAATTTGTATAAAATGTATTTGACGTTTCAAGCAAGATATTTCCTTCTTATTTCTTAACGCACATCTATGTGATATACGCTTGGATTATATTCGACAATGTAAGTTTAGTGTAATGTAATAAAATCACGTAGGGATCTCTCAATAGAAAAGAAAAAAGAAAAGAAAAAAGAAAAGAAAAAAGAAAAGAAAAAAGAAAAGAAAAAAGAAAAGAAAAAGAAACGAAAAAAGAAACGAAAAAAAGAAAAATATTCCTGTTTGTTTCTGTTGTTATTTCTGTTCGATATATACTTGCATTATCTTTGTAACAGCCAAAGAACACATATTTGTAGAATTTTTATCTCAAAAGTATTAGTCGTAGTTTTAAAGTTTACAAGTTTCGATTTATAAATAGGTATTTACAAAATGGTTAATCTTTCAAATTATAGCATTCACCATTTGACAGAGATAGAATTTAGAAATGTCAATGTTCCTTCATAATTACTAGACGGCGAATTTTTATGCATTCATAGAAAATTTGTAAGTGCACAAAACGCACACATGAAAAAATACATATAATATCCAAAGTATAGTGCTTTCTGTAATACTTGGTAGGTAAGACGATTTTCCACCGAGGCTCTACTTTTTTAATTCTATTCTCAAAAATATGAAATACACAATCTAACGATTAAATATTTTTCCCAAACTTTATGCAATGTAATCTTTTAATATATTTAAAGGATGCACCGGTGACAGTACGTCGCGAGATATGGATTTTCGTAGATCGACGTACGCGAGTCTGCGCCAGTCGTGTGACGCTACCGCGCCACTCGACCAATCGTGCCCATTGCCGTACATTGCTTTGTTTCTCCTACTTTTAAGGTTACAGGTGAAAAACTTTACACTTTTCGAATATTGCGCTGCTTGTTCCATTGACGCTAAAGATACGCTTAATATTTCGCAATCAACGATTTCATAGTTAATAAAACGATATATTTACTTTGAAATCAATCAATAGTAAAATAGGATATTTTTTATTCATCGATGGGTTTAAATGTTTTAAAACGGTAGTCAATTTATTAAGTGTATTTTATCGTAAAAAATTACTTGCTATTTCTGCGTATTTTGTAGGTTATATGTTAATAAACAGGTAAAGTTTACATTTACAAATGAGGTTATTTTATTATGGTCAATGGAAATGTGAGATTATAGATACAGTTTTTGAAAAAGATTAATATACGCATTTACTATCGCGAAGCAGATTCATTATTATATTTATCGTTTGTATAAATTCTGATAATACACCTGTCGAGTTTACAGGAAGGTGCCTGAAACGGTAGATACGACCCTAAGCGACACATCGTGGCTGAAACGTGCAGTGACAGTCGGTAGGTAGCTAACAGCACGTTCCAGCGTGCCGGAAGTTTTGCCTGTGGTGTTTCTCTTTTTATGAAAAAGTGTATTCGAGAACTATCGTTCGACAAAGTTTTTTCTTTTGCATCTTTGATAAATCCTGTAAGAAAGCAATACATGTATGTGAACCTTTTTCTCGTATATATCATTAGACTACGTTCGTGTCCTTGTTATGACTGTATTGGAAGCTACTCTAAAAGGCAAATTGAATGTTTCTATGAACACATACGTTCGTTCAAACGTCAGATGTTCCGAAAATTGTGCTTTGTGGTGTGGTTTGGTTTGATCAACGTGTAACGCGTACATGTAATTTTTTATTGTAATTTGTTCAAGTGAAGTGTTTTTCTTAATTCAAGGAGAGAAAAAACGCGTGCTGACGTTTCATCCGTAAGCTCTAAGAATAGCGAAAGTGTAAGAGAGTCAACGTTTTGATAACAGATTGAATAATAACGAACCAATTCATCGTTGCTCTTAACTTAACTTACATCGATACGAATACATTGGGTATCCTATTTAAATTTTCCCACGCAGTTATTTACCGAATTATTCGTTATTTGGAGAAACGTTTAAATTAAAACTTGTAGAGACATAAAGATGTTTTATAGAGATATTCACAAGCTTTGCTTAGTTAGGTGATGTCTAGACGTTTCTTTTATATGACGCTATGCATGCATTTGTATATGTTTTTGGCCAGCTAATTGTAAGTGTATAAAACGAACTTCGAGATAAATTCATTGGTCTCTGATGTATCGGTCTTTCAATACACTTGAAGGTTATTTATTATCAATTAATATTTTTATGTCAATTATTTACACTATTTTACTTTACTTTACTATTTACCATTAATACCGTCAGCTTTACTAATAGTGTATTTACTATTGATATTTTTAATTCGTCGCTTCACTACGAAGAACACTAAATGATATGTTTTATTTTATAATTGGATGCCATCAATTCCGGGTTCGACACCTGTAAATTATTTTTTAAATGGATCTTCGTAAAACAAACTGTATTTGGCATACATGTTTACAAGATATCTGATGTATGTATATTTACAAGAGACCACCATCTTTGATAATCATCCGAGATGTCCGCCAGCAAATTACATACCAGAGTAATTTTTAAGGAGGTATAAGTATCATTTAGGGGCATAATAAATTACTGTATATTGTGCTGCTTCCTCGCAAATGCATAAACTAAATAAAATTTTCTGGATTTTCTACGAAGGAGGAGAAGTTTAAGGCGATATTGCTCTATGACTAGAATTAGATGATAAATATGTATGAGGAAGCTGGAGATGTCTTGTATGGAGCTGGGATCGGCGATTGGTATCGTAAGTAATGTTTTCGCAAGTTTAGTACTTTTCCAGTGTAAAATTTACACGCGTTTTTCTAGAAACGTAATTTTTTCACGTAGTGTAGATAAAATTTCAGAAATTATATGGCCGATTGCTCTGAAATTTTTATAGGTTATTCCGTATATTACATGCTATCTCGACGATAGCAAAGTTATATTTTTATCTGAAGTTTATCGTACTCTTTTTTTTAAATTCATGAAGATTGTTAAGTTTTGCGTCGTTCATAGAGGAATATCTTCTTAAACGATGATAGATGACGTTCAATGATCTTAAAAAAATCAATATACGCATAGGTAACCATAATCAAATATACCATAGGTCGATGAATTTATTTCGAAAAGTATTACTTGCCTGTAATAACTAAACGAAAATATACAGTTTCATTTTAAAAAATAAACTCAATGGAAATGTCGAAAGCACTTGATTTATTGAATTAAATAAATCTTGCATCTGTAATAATATAAACAGAATAAGTCCTTAAATAATGAATGATGGGTGATAATTACGTGGATTTAGATACGGATCACCTTATATATGATAAATTATTATATACATATTTATACGAATGTTCCGCGTGCTTAAATTTTTCGTTTATAGTGTATTGTATAATGTATAACTTGTTAAATTTTGTCTTTTCATGTTTCGTTATCTTAATTTTGCAAAGTTTTGCTTATATTTATTACGTAAACCGATCTGTGGAGTAAAAAATAAGTATAAGTATGGTTTAGATACGTGTTTATCGTAGCGATATTTAACGGACTCCAAACTTTTAGCAAGCTGATGAATCAAGCTTCCAAGCGATACTTGGACGGTCGATTACTTTGGTCAAGTATGCGCAGGATGAAAAATTAGTTTCGCATAGAAAGAAACATTATTAATTATGACCTTATCTATTTAGTTTACGCTAATTTTCGTTAATTAGCGTTACGATATAAACAACGAGGCACTAAGATATAAACGCCGTAAATTAATGATAATGATTTTTATGATTTTACGTAGGTAAACGATACGAAGTACGTCTGTACCTCATACTGTTAAATATAATATCACGTATCGTTCAACAAAATATAGTATAGTAGTATAAATTACCACTGAAAACTATCCAAAAAAAAAAAAAAAATATACTAGATTTTGTATCGTTTGAAGGACTACCATCAACGTATACTTTATATAACATAGTACAGTGACCTAACCTCGGAGGGTATCGGAACTCTCGACTATCTCATGTAGCCAGACAATTTTTGTATATTCGAGCGTCTCACGGGTACTCTTGGTATTTATTAAAGCGTTTACGTGCCAATTAATCGGGTCCAGGTGTGTCAAATTTTATATCGTTCGCGCGACTACAAAAATTTGATATTATGAGAGTGAAATGTCCACTTTCGATCGAAAAACGCTTCATTGGAAAATAAGTATATATGCCAATAGATGTCGGTAACATATAGTTTCCTATCGAGTTCGTAGCTTATCTGCAGCAATTTGTTGCGGTATCGCATATTCACCTACATAAATTGATGTTGCACTGTGCGCAGAGAAAAATCAAAACGTACATGTTTATAGAAGGATGGAAGATCTGGTAGGTGTGAATGGCGTGAAGGACGTGAATGGTGAAACCAATAGGATTTATTACGAATTAGACGGCGAAGGTGATGCCGACAGTTCGACAACGCCACGCAATGTCGACCATCATCGTGATCGTAAGTTTGATTGTGATATTTTATCATGTCATTGAGCTCTTATACGCGTGAATAATTTTAGAGAAGAAAGATATTACCGAACGAATATTGATTAATACGTGCGATGAACTGGAACTTTTGCACACCACTGTACCATAAGCTATACATATTCCACCTTGTCGATCAGAAAATTTGAAGTACGTACGCTATTGTTATTCCTATTTTGTTTACGGTAGAACATTTTAGTTGTACCAACAGCGTTATTTTTTTATCGCGTTTGCCGTATGGGTACCATCAAAGCGTAAAGTACACTTTATTAAATATAATGCTGTAATTTTAGCTCGTCCATATCATAGGGATAAATAAACATTTTCGACAGTAATGTTTTCGCTCGTGCTAACGCCGCAAGTTCAAGTGCATAGGCGTGAAAATTGTTATCTTTCCAACAGTTAGGTTTTTAAGGATCGATAAACCGTTGTGTGCCGCTAACAACCGGTTCTATTTTAACTGGCTTTGATAGCGTGCAACGCGTCTCCGTAATAAATGTTCTCGCAGCTTAATAACAGCTCGAATTGACAAATTATCCTATTATCGTTCCTCGTCGTGCTTACTTATTTTTCTGCCGCGTCGTTCGCATCGATCATTCGCATCCTGCATGCATCACGAATAACGTGCGTCGTAACTTACTCTTTTCGTAAAATACGTTCGAACATTGTCCTTTTTAGGGCAGCTTTTTGCACCTTTTTAGGAACGAAAAGTTCTCGCTGGACGTTTATCCGAGCATCTCCGAAGAAAGGACAAATGTTATTAGCGTTTGTTCGAAACCGCTATTAGGAAACGTGCAGTAGAAACAAGGTCAGATAGGATACGCGTTTATACGAACTCTCTTCTTCGTTTCTTTACTGTCCCCTGTCCACTCCTCGAGTGGATTCCACGTGTTTATACCGTTCGTTCAGATAAACGGATTTCTACTGTACCATCGGGTAATGTTTTTGAAATTTGGCATAGAGCCTACATCTCGTTTGCGTTCTACGTCGTCCTCTTTCTCGCCTTCGCGAAGCTGAATAGTATTTTTGTCATCGTGCGAACATCCTCTGTCTCTTTACCGTTGCGTTAGCGAGACTGTTGGATAGTTTTACTACGCGAATAGGGACGAGAAGATAACTCGCAGTCGTTTAATTATCCTGTTTAACGAGGAAAGAGCGACTCTCGCATTTTCTAGTGTTTTTTCCACCTTGTGAATAGTCGATATACGAATGCAAAGTTCTCTGCCAGTAAGAAGCGGTGTATTACGTATTGGTGTATTTGTATCACAAACCACAGCAACTACATACGTAATTCTCCTATGACTCGCGTTCGGTCTATCGTTTAAGGTCATTGGGCTGTCAAACAAACGTGTACGCATTTGATTGCTTCAACGTTTAGAAAACTGCAATAGATTGGAGTGGCTTTGTGGAATCCGTGTGCAGCTAATGGATTACGGGCAATATTTGTCGGAGCATTAAACGGTTAGCACGGTCGTGTCATAACATGGAATAGTTTAACCGCGGTTAACTTGGCGTTATAAAATTCAGTTGTTGAACGAACAGCGCAATAACCAAGACGGAGAACTGGGTACGGCAAACGAAGCGTAGTAAATTGGTGAACCCGTTTCGAAGGTAGAACATCTTTCACGCGAAAATGCCTATCTGCGATATAAACGTATACTGTATTATTATATACCGTAGTATCAATTTTTAGAACATAAATTATCCCGAATTAGCATCGCGAGTGCGACTTGAAGCGTCTGGTGGTTATATATAGATCGAATCATGTCAAGTAGAGGCGTCACCTCGACGGAAAACGACTTTTTTCATTGCCTACCGAGACTACCGAACTTTCTCATAGATCCCGAGGATGAAGGTAAACATTGATCTTTTCTATTTACGAGCTGCTCGGTTTATTTTCTGCGCAAACAATTATGTTGTTTCACGTACAAATATTTGACCAGGCGTCGTAACTGTTGCAAGACGTTTCTTTCAAACTTGTAACATAAGATTTGATATCTTTAAGTAAGAAACGTTGCTTACGGATAACCTTTACAAGTGACGAAATTTTTTTCAAAATAATCGTTATAAACGATAAAAAGTTCTCTGATTACCGCTGATCATCGTCGAATTTATATTTTGGTTACCATTGACCAAGAGATACGCGATGTCGTAATTATTTATCGTTGCCCTTCGACTTTTTATCTCTGTTCTTATTACGTTAATTTCTAATATTATTTTTCTAATATTTTCCATCGATTTAATCAATAACCAGGTAATATAAAACTTTATGTACAAATTGCAGTGTTTCAAAAGAGTTCGGCCTTCTTCATTTTCTACATTTAAACAGCGTATTATCGAGTGCTGTCGTGTCGCGAAAATCGAGTCCGAGATACGTGGGTAAATTAGCGTCAAACGTGATGCGCTATCGCTACCTTATATACACGTTGGCATACGTTATTTTGCGTGCGTGTGGTTAACGAGCGTAACCTGTCGGTATCTGTGCTTTATCTTTACGTACTGGAGGAAACAGGGAGTTTTCCGCGAGCATCTATGACGATTGACATTCGCGTAGTCGAGGCGTGCACGAAATCAAGCGGACTATCTATTGGTCGAATCGTTTCGTAGAAAGCAATTCTTTTCGTGGTACTCTGCAATTAAAGTGTCTGAAGCGCGTACTTTTGAAGCGATAATTCATCGTGCAGTCACTGATATCGATATATATCTAGTGCGTAGCAATTCATCGCTGTAGCAATTCCTTTGTAACGTTATTTGCGGAGGATCTTGTAAAAAACGTATATCTGAAATTGTAGAAAAAACCCTCTGAGAATTTTACATCTCGGAAACTGCACGTTCTAGCTGCATCGTTCGATGTAACTTTGCGTTAGTGCAGTGTAGGTGCTGGAAGTGTGACGAAGCTAAGTAACCGGAAGCAATTGCCGTTCGAAAGATCTCTCGCAATTTCCTAGAAGGAATTTAATCATGTACGAATCGACGTGGGAAACGATCAGTAAATCGCATCTAAATAGAAAAGGTGGGGATGAAAGCGTTGTCTGTATCGTAATTATTAGGGTAATTGCACCTAATATGGAACAATTGATTTCAAAAGTCTCCCGTTAGTATGTCGTTTACTATATGTCGTTGTCGTTGACTACGCAAAGATTTAAGTACCTTGAAGTCGCGGTAAAAAATGCGACGAGTAAAAAAGAAAAAATCTTTTTTTTGCGTTACCTAGCATAGTCTGTAAAAGCGGTAGCTAGAAAATAAATATAATTCTGCATCACGATCAATAACAGCATCGTAACACTGACGTGTTCCATGTTACACGCGCTAAACGCTGATCGTGTTTAATTGTATTAATTAATTAAGCTAATTGCACGTTCCATATTCGGTACGTACATACGGGTGCATACGCATAGGACTGAGAATATACAAATCACATTTTTGAACGAATCGATATGTAGAATACAGGCGGTATCACCTTGGTGTCGTAATAGCGTCCGATTAGCGGCTTCTGCTTTGGAAATTTCAGCGAATTCGCCTCTGGCAACGAGGCTCTCAGCTATGTATCTTATTATGTATCTGTATGAGTGAGTATCCGGGTCATTTTGTCTATCAGGGTATCTCGTGGCAGAGTTGTCATTGACATACGACCCCGTTAATCGTATTCCCACTATCACTGTCGCTATCATGAGCGATATGACGTTATTTGGCGAATACGCGGGCTTATCTTTTTACGATCTTATTAAAAGTAGCAGCGACAGTAAGAATAACCGCATTTCGCTTACAACTCTGGGAACCTTCTGGTGGTCTTGCCGGCGAGTAATCCGCGTAGCTGGGTATCTTATAAGTTAGAGCTGTCTATGGGTAAGTTATTCTATTTCAAATAAGTCCAATCTCATTTAGTCAGAAAATGGATATTTCATAAAGAAGCATGTACAGGTTTCGCGCACGAAATTCAGCTTTCTGCAAATTTAATTCGACGAATTTAATTTGTGAGATTCGAATAACGAAGGATGTTGGACCGAGACGCGTCCGCGCTTGTGTTTCGTCAACGAAAATCGTAATTTCTCGTCTCGAGTAGTATCGACGCCGCGAGTCTGCCGAATTCCCTATTTCGATTATGATGATAGGATTATTTAGATAGAATCTGACAAATATAACTGTACATTTCAGAAAGAACACCTTCGAGGACCGAGTGCGCGGATGAATGTTAACTGTGCGCGGAACGGTGTTGTTTTACCGTGTTCGAGTCAAGTATCGGTGGCGCACGTGGAAAAGATGGAAGCTTAAGGAAAGTAGGAATTATCGCTGCTAGAAAAACTGGTAGACAAGATGAAAACTGATCGTTATTAAATTAACAGTTACTCGCAGGTACGGAACGTATCCGAAGTTTAAGCGTTACCGTTAACTTCTTCCCATGCTTTAACGGGTCTGACTCGCGACGAAGATTTTGCTGCAAACGTGAATATCATGAACCAGGCTCGTCAACAGATAGAACAGGTATTTACATTTCGGTTCGTATTGTGACCGCTCTCGAGCATCAGTCTAGTTTGTTTACCACGCTTTGACGCCTACCGCTTGGGCTCGAGTTTCGTCGAACTAAATGGCACGGGAAGAGGTTAATAAACCCAAGGAGCGCGTCGACTTTTCAACCTCTTAAGCACGGCTAAAGTTTGCGCGGGGCTGTTTCTCCGTATGGCAAAGACAATCGAGTGTAATACATTTTAAAGCCACTGTATAGTGGCGCGTCGTAATATAAGACGACATCCGCGAAAGCCACTATAGTGGCGCATAATGCTTAAGAGGTTAAGAATGTTTCGTGAAACTAAAGGACTCGACGGCAAACGCCGAGCCCTTTTACGGCTGGCAGGTGGAATCAGTGGAAATAAAGATCAATTTCCGACACGGCAGTAACGGCTCCTTGGGGATTATTGCTGGTCCGTGCGAATATATTAAGGAAATCGTAGACAGGGAAATAAAACTGGGAAAAGGTATATAGCGGCCTTAGAATATTAGAGACTACTATTTTCGGAAGCTTGTCGTGGAAACGAAGGAAAATATTTCTTGCTATCTTTGCGATTTCTTAATCGATCTTGGGTATCGAAATTTCGTTGTACGAATTATTTTCTTCGATTAACACCGATCGAAACGCGATGTAACGGCGTTAGAGTAAAATCTGAAAGTACAGATATTTCTATTTTTGCCGGGAAATCTTTTATTTTTAGCAATTGAACGATATTTAAAGTTTTGGCAGAGTATATTGAATTTAGAAATGAAAATCATGATATAATTATAGCGAGGATGATTCGTATAATTTCGCGGTATGAAAAATCTGCAAATCGCATATCTAACACTTGTGCCAAGTGCCTCTATCGATCTCGTTTATGAAAAGCGGCTTTTTGGCGCTTAGAACCAGTCTTTGGTCGAGTGCCAGGACTTGATTTATAAGCTGTAATGGATTCTAAACGAAGAGTTTCATATTTTTGTTAATAATTAAACGTCTACGAATGATAAAAGCAAAATAGAAGCACGTAGCAACTGGCTAACAATTATATAACGAGCATGTACAGAGGAGGCTTTGAAGAACTCATCCCGGTAGATCTGATAGACCGATAGAGATCACCAATATGCAGGGTAGTAGCCGCGTAACGCGATTCTATTTTTCTGTCATTTTCGAGACCATGTAGCGAGAAATATTTTGAACCGCATTTTAACGGTGTCGGGTATATTTAAATGACGATGAAATAATTCCGAAAATAGTTTGTTTTCATAGCTTGTACATAGCGTGTACTTTTGTTACATCGTTAATGATCATCGTTAGAGATATAAAATTCGCATGGCAGTTAACGGCGTTAATTTTCGGAAGCTGAGCAGAAAGGAAGGAACGTGTACGTATCTTACGAGATTATGAGAAAACGTGCGATAGCTAACGTTTCTTGAGAACTGTTTCACAACCACAACGTTCGCGTGCGTGCGTTAACGGCGCTACCAGAAAACACGGTTGCCTTAGTGTTAGTGGTAGAGACGTACATGTAGACCAGCGAGTGTGTGGTCGTGCGTACCGATTCTACGATGTATACCGAGTGCCAACTGTACGCTACAGTCAGTGTATTCGATACTCGCGACCAGTTAACGTGGTCAGTGCCCTCTGCATTACGAATTAGGAGTGTCTCGTTTACTTTGTAGTTTATCCCCGCGTTCTTCGCGTATTTTCCTACGAGGGGAAACTAGAAAACCGTTTTGTGTCAACTTTCTTCGGAAACGACAGTGTTCTGCCGAGTTTTTCGTGATACTATAATTGAAGAAATCGTGATACTATAATTGAAGAAATCGTGATTAGTATTAGTGGTCGGAAGCAAAGAAAGTGTGGTATTTATTCGTGAAAAATTTGTCCTGACAGAATTCTGATTTTCGAAGCGTCGATCGTCTGTGCGATAAGTTTTGCATGTACGTGTGAAATTCTCGTCATTTTGCTGGAACAAAAGACGTGGTTGTTTCAGATGTTCAAAAAGTCACGTTTCTCATCTTCTCGTTAATTGTTCATGCAGCTGCCTCACGAACCAATATTGTTTCTCGGACATCATGGTTAACATGGTATTTTTTCGAAACATTACACGATATTGTATTAGGAAAACTCGAAGGATTTTAGTTTGATTTACGATTACTTTGCTTTTTGCTCGTCATACTAAATTAATCCAGTGTGTCATATCCTATCTATAACCGTAACTAAAGAAAACAGGTAAACAGTTCGGAATAATTTATCTTTAGTAATCGTCTGTGTACATGCATATCTAATTTCTAGATTTTGGATACACTCCAAATGAAACTGTCGATGGATGACTCATGCGAGCAGACGCTTTTTCTGGAAATAGTTATTCACGAGCATCGGTTTCGCTGACTGAAGCTAATAAAACTACTTGTATACGAAGATTCTTATTTATAGAGCAAAAATAGTACGCTCGAATCGAACGTGCTGCGCAAAAAATGAAACATCTGTTTATTGACACACTCTTGTTAGTTTGAACCGACAGTTTGTTATGGCTGGGAATTGTGCATTGGCAAAATTACTTGTCTATATCAGTTGGCAGACAAAACGAGGAAAAGAAGAATTCACTTAACGCGTGCAAACAGCCGTTGCTCTTTTGTCTCGTGCTATTCTCCACGTTCCGTTCTATTAATACTGCGCATTTGTAAAATCGATGCAGCTCGTGGGTCGCGATAACTTCATCGAATTATCAGCTCTATGAATGAAATATTTTAAATTCAGAATAACGTTTTATTAACATCCCATTTAATTTGTAGCAAAATTTGTCGAAAAAAGTCTTTAGGAATTGTTTTCAAAACAAACTTTCAACTATTCTATAAGATGTTTGGTAGGTGTAACCTTTGTAACGTAATATCCAACACAAACATCCCACCAACTACAACTCGTATTGGTTACTTTCATCGTGATACGTAAATAACCACGCGATGTGTTCTGAATCGTATTTTCACTCCATGATATATCCACATATATATGCGACAATACTTTGTATCCTTCATTTCGCAATAGTCGCGAGGTATGTGCTTTGTTTGTCACGAAGGCAGTCGCTCGTCGACTGCTTTCTCGGGAATTTGAGATAAAGATCTCGTTAAAAAGTGCCTTTATCTTAAACTTAAACCGATAGAATTTCTCCGTTTTCTATATAATATTCGCTTGACTCTTTTGTTTCCACTTGCTGTTAAAATTTAGTTTAATCCTAAATTAAACTTTGATTCGAAACTGTACGTTTTCTTTAATCGCGTTGAATTATTCAGAACAAAGTAGATGTTATATAAGTGTCGTTGCTCGGGCTTGGTCTAATTAAGGCTAGAATCAATTTCAATACGCAAGTTCTATTTCGTACTACTCGTAAGAAGTAACGTTTCGATTAGCGAACGAAAATAACGATTATTTTAAAAATGAAAAAAGAAAATCGTCGAGAGGAAGTTAATTTTTGTTCAAGTGGAAATCAGTCGTCGTTAAATTTTGCAGAAACGAGGAATGAAATGATAAGAAATATATTAAGATTTATCTGCTTTGGTTATATATGACGAGCCATCGATATCGATTACTCTTAACCTAACCAAACGAAACTTTTGTCACCGATAATAGCGAGTCTGAAAACTGCAAACAATTCCTCTTGTCGATAATGGTTATTCACAACGAAAAACAATTTCTCTTATCGATAATGATTACCGGTAACCTAAAAAATGTTAGCCCTACATGGTATTAAAAATCGTAATTTAAAAAATTTAGGTTATAAAAGTTATAGTCTATGGTTTCAATTGTTTTATTTATCGAGTTCTTTATAGAAGATTTAAATTACAAAAGTCGATTACATTGGGTAGAGTATGAGAATGAACTTGCGTATAAGCCTGCTTTCACATACAGCCTGCTGCTTGAAACAAAGAATTTCGTCTCAGAAAGGAAAGAATTATAAACGCGTGTAAATTTGGTTTACGTAGTTTCTGATGAAAGCAAAATCAAATAACGATTGTCACGCTGTCAAGGTTGCTGGCGTATTGGCGTCAGAGAACCGCAACGCGTTGAAAGATTTGGATTCCCAAAAATAGTACTCGAACTCTGAAGAACAACATACACTTTGATTTAACTTGACTTCAATATTGCATATGTAAACAGAAAACTGTTGCAACTTCTGGTTGAACTTATAAATAGGCTGTGGATGTTTATGCAAATTTATGGTTTTATGAACACGAGAGGAAGAAATGGAACTTACTGGAGATTTGCCTCGCATATTACACAGAGTGTTAATTATTCCTTCCAAAGTTCAGATTAAATATCGCCCTTTGACGCCAGTCGTGATTTGCGACATTTTCGTTTTCGATTTATCGTATATCGACGACAACCGAATTTAAAGAGCTATAAAATGACCGATTGAGTTTTCTCCGTAATGGAGAGAGACGAGGAAAAATCGATCGAACGAGAAATACGTTCCAGCGAAGAAATCTTTTTTTTTTTTTTATTATGTTATACGTGCAGGGCTTGTTACACTTGGAATGTCATATTTTGCGCAGTTTTGCATCTTAAAATTTCCAATAAATGCATAAACATCCGTAGACTACTTATAAAACATTGAAATCTACTTAGATGGGAAGATGCCCAACGCGCAAATTCAAAACATTATGAAACTTTGAAGTTACGTGGAGGATATATTGGTATGTATTGCGCATTTATCGCTTCCTAAATTCGCTCCAGGCGGATGAAATTGACCCCTGGTGAAACCGATTTTTCAATTTCAATTTCCTTACAACTCGCTATAACATGTTGTATTATATATATATATTAATAAAATAATTAATAATATATTAATAAATAAAAATAATAATATCGTATATATATTAATAAACCACAGTATGTAACGAGACCATTTTTGGCACTAATTTTTTTTTTTTCGATTCACGTCTTTGATAATTTGAAATCGTTGTTCTTTCATGATATTTGTCGTTCTTGGTAATAGAAGAAAGTCACGGAGAGTAACGAAAAGAAGGTTTCCAACGAGCAACGACGCGCGAGCAGGTGCGCTCTTTGTTCTCATCAGGCGGTTAGAAATCTGAAACCTAAAAAATAATCCGAATCGATAGCAAACGAGTAGATCAACACGAACAAACGTCATTGTTTTAGTCGGTGCTCCCTAGGCCGGGAAATTCCAAAATTCCACGAACTTTTCGATCAAACACGTAACTCGCGAACCGCAAGAGATAGAAAAAAAGTTTTCAGACAAAAGTTACTTCTTTTAACGAGATCTATCGTTCGTTATAGCGAATTGTAACGCGAAATCGGAATCTCTCGCCTTCGCCTCTTTAGAGTGAATCTGGACGACAAAAGAAATTGCATAATACTCTTTGCGCTATCCTCTTTATAAATGGTGGAAAATCGGCACTTTTCAATTATCGCGCGGAGATAGTTGTAGTTGAGATTATTGTTTACACTTCTCAGACTACTCGTAAATCGAACCTGCCTAATAGTAAAACTGTCAAGCCAGTGCCAAATTGTTTGTTTTTGCAAATACCGCGAACATGCAAATATTCTTAGCAATATTGACGTTTATCATTATTCAGGTGGAAACATCACGGTTACACATGGTCATTTATTTTTGTCATGTTGCTTCGGTTCCAACTAATTACGTGGAATATATTTAGGTACGCATTAACCAGAGTCAGCTGTTGCGACCTCCTCGAAAAGCCTGTAACTAAAATGCGTGGCGAAAAGTAAGCGACGACGAGTATACTCGTTAAAGGTCGACAGTTGCGATATTGCAATTATCGTATTCCTTTGTAATTACTCGGTCAGTGAACGAACGTTCGAATCTTCCAGTTTCCATATACATATTTGGTGGGTCTTCTTTTTGCAAATAATGCAACTATATGGCTGCAACTATCGTAGACGATCGACAGATTCGAATAAAAAAAATTGTGCGAATCGTGCACGATGTTAGAATTCTGGCAAATCTTTCTAGACGCGCAGAACAGGACCGCACGATGGTGCTGGGTAGCGAAACCGAGTACTTGACTGGATATAAGCGAAATTCTGTTACGGAATGGTTGCAAAAAACGGGACAAGCAGAGAACGATGGTAATTTTCTCGATGCAACGTGTATGTTTGCTGCGTTCACGTTGAACAATTGGCGGCTACGGCGAAAACGTTTCCTAGTTCACAGCGATGAACTACGCAGGCTGAAACTTACTTGGCAATTTGCATTAGACGTACATAGGAGCGCGCGATCTTGTTGCAATCTCCCGTTAATCGCGTTTATTCTAAATAATTTCCTGTTGTCGCGCATATAATAATGCCTGTTTCCACTTGATGTCCGCGGTGTCCGCGGACCAGAGATTAAGAACCGCTGGACTAGACTCGTTTTAAGGCTCACTGCATCCGCGTTCAAAGTATGATAACACGTTCGGCGTAAACGTTTCTCGACTAAAAAGGGACTTTTGTGCTTTTCATTGCAGGGAGCGAGAGCCCGGTGTTTGGTCTGGAAGGTGGCGGAACAGTCGCGGGTGGTGGAACCTCCTTAAGACTCGCACCGCACGAATTGCCCAATGAAATTTCTGCCCCCTATGAGGTGCCACAATTTCCGATCGAACAAATCGAGAAGAAGCTTCTTATACAGAGACAATTAACCGTCAAGTAAGTAACGCGTTCGTACATTTCCTTTGAAAAACGAATCTTGATTCACGCTAGCGGCGATGGGTACGGTCGGACCGCGTCGAGTCGGATACATCTCGGTTTCGGTCAAGTCAAATGAAAATTTGTCGATCGTGGTGTCGGTTAGCTAGTCGCGAAGAACGCCATCGACAATCGGAGAAGAAGACGGGGGCCGTGCGTTTGACCGAATTCGTAAGAAGTCGATGATCTCAGTCAGAACTCGGACAGAATGAAATTGACGGATGGAAAGAGGGAAGAAACGAGCTGGAAACTTCTACGGGCACACAGCTATCCCAATTACTTGCATTTATCGCTGAAAATATATCTCGTTCGCCATCTTGTACATCCTCGGCCGAAATTAAGGCGATTTTCGTTAAAGTATACTTGGAGAACGACGTTGTTCCTCCTTGCAGCGAACGATTAAAAATGAAAGAGACGACTGCGACGGGAGTTGATCGTTCCTGACCGCGTTCAACCTGAACTACTCGCTAAAATCCTAGAGTATAATTGATCGTGATTTGATCGTATCTTTAACCACCTAGCGTGAATCGGATCCGATTGTAATTAAGAGTAGGATAAAAACGAGCTAAGAATTGGAAAGTTCTTTCGGTTTCTGTATTCTTCCACTCGCGATAGCGATAAAATATATTTAGGGAGAGTTTCATTCTGATACACTTTATTTGAGTTTATCCAGAAGTTATCGCAAATTATCTTACGAGTTGAGTTATGTAAAGTAACGTTCTTCGTTTGTCTTTTACGATACGGCAAATTAAATTACGAAATTTTAAGAGCGTGTCGAAACGTGTACGCGTAATCTTCGCTTATCGAATTAGTCTACTTAATAAACACGCGACGATAACTCTATAGATCCGGTATAAAGACGTTTATTTAACGTCATAGATTTCGCTATCAGTACCGATAGTTTTATCAATCGCGTTCTGTGTATATATATATATATCTGACTAATATCTTACGCTTTTTTATATCACGTAGGTCAAAAGTAATTACTCGAGAACCTTTCTCTTATGATTGAGTAGTTTTTACTGCGATTTCATAAAAATGATAAATTTTCTTGTAAACGCGTGAAAACCGAAGATGATGATGTTACGAGTTTGTTAAACAGTTTGATAAATCGATTTCCTTGCTCCAGAATTCATGAAAATTCAACGTCGAAACGAGGTCACTCTTTAACCCGTTGCAGTAGTTATGTGTAGTCGCGGTGCAGCCCTTTTCAAAGCGTTACTGAGAATAGCGAGAGAAAATCATAACGGAGACAATTTTAAACAGCCTTCAGCTACAGCGTAATCGTATTCTCCAAAAAATTTAAGCTATCCTTACATCGTGACATTAACGAAAAATATCGGTAACGTGACTCTAAAATTATTCGTTATACGTACGTTATATAACGTTGTATGGGACACGATACTTGCTAGAAAAT
Source organism: Bombus waltoni (assembly GCA_014737395.1). Taxonomy (NCBI): domain Eukaryota; kingdom Metazoa; phylum Arthropoda; class Insecta; order Hymenoptera; family Apidae; genus Bombus; species Bombus waltoni. Next base: position 555,674 of record JACXII010000031.1, read on the forward strand.
GCTACTTACTAGAACAGCGTTTATTACAAGACATTCCGTTATTATTCAAATAGTATTGCTAATAAGTAGAATTAACCGTGCGATACATTCAGAATACAAGTGTTATACTTTTGGCACAGACTCGAATTAAGTCAAACAACGTATTTAACTATGCTTTTAAAATTACGTTTAATTCTCCAGCTTAGGAATTTTTACATTTTCCAATTTGTAGTGTTTCTTATTCGCTGCTGAGAAGAAATTTCTCTTTTCCATCGTCTAAAAAAGCCTGTAATCTTTTCCTGTCCTAGACGTGCATTCTTAGAGGTCACTTTGTGCTTTTAAAATAGAACGCCAGTACGTTTCCTTCAGGACATTCTATTAATGTTGAAAATTGCACTTTTACGCGATCCACTTGTGAGTCTCGTGTTGTCTTAAAAAGACATAAATTTCGTTGCAATGCGTTTTTATAGACGGCCAGAATTTACGATCTCTTTTTAACTGCCGTCTATAATTGGGTTTATCTACGAAGGTGCATGTACCTAATTCAATTCTATTCTTGGCTATTACTCTTGTTAGTTCCATACCATGCCTCTTGATGCGAGTGCCGAAGCTTCTGAAAATAAATTTTCAGTTGCGCTCAATTTCTGTTACATTTGCTTGCTTAGGCCTGGTAGAAAAAGAAATAAAAAAATAAAAAAAAAAAAAAAAGAATGGCCGCCTAACGAAAGGTGAACAAATACCGTGTAATATTTCGTTTTTATCGTCGCAAAATTTGCGCGGTAAGCTAAAACTTTGAATAAAATTTCTAGTAGAAAGTATGATTTTAACGTTATTCTCAGTACAAGCGCTATTACGTTTGCGATTAAAATGAGCACTGGTAAAATTATCTCGCACGATAGATCTTAGTTCGTACGCGGTAAAGCAGCGATCAATACTGCAACGTAAATCTATCTGGTTTACTGTTTAATCTGCTGTGGTTACCATTGTAACTGGTGTGCTTTGTGCAATGTGTAAAATATGACTGTAACCAATGTCCTGTATTATATATATTTTGTCCACCTATACGTTGCAATCTTTGGACGAGATCAACTGTCTCGGCATCATGATCGATCCGCAGTTTTCCTGATAATCGACACCATCGTTTTGACTGCTATTGGTATAAGTAGCCCCGTACAGAGTTATTTTGTTTTTGAGTAAATAAAAAAGAAATAAAATTCATTATATCCGTCCCTTTGTTAGAAGTTTAGTAGAATTTTAGAATTTAGTAGGAATTTTAAAATAAAATTGTAAAACCTAGGACCTACAGCCTATAACCGAATAAAATAACCTGTGCAAACGACGTTTCCCTTTGATTTTTCCATTGCGATTCAGCTCTCTTGTCAGATTGCTCAAATTTCCTATCATGCGATGGAAGTAGCCATTAAAAAAATTGTAATGTCACAGTTACGATTTGGTCGTCGCTCAAGATAGCTTAGAATCGATCAGAGAACAATCCTCGGACGTTCAACGAGGTCGTTACCTGCCAGGAATCATGGGTTTATGACTACAACTGCGAGACTAAAGCCCGTTCTTCGTAGTGGACAACTCCTGAAGAGCAACGACCCGAAGAAATCGCGCCAGAATCGAGTGCGGTACTCGCTGGCCAAGGAAATCGATGTTTTCCTTGTCCAGCAGGGTATTGTTTACCATGAAAACGTTGCAAAAGATCAGACGGCGCGCGCAAGAAGCATTATCTGGATACTCTGAAGCGATTACGTGACGCAGTGAGACGGAAACGGTCTAAATTTTGGGAAAGCGATAACCAGATCTATTTCGCGTTTCGCCGCGACAACTGCTCGTTCATCGCACCTTATCCAGCGCACCACGACGTCGACTGGCGAAACACGACGTCGTGCGATTTCGTCAGCCTCTCCCGATTCTCTGCGACTTTTAGCTATCCCCCAAATTGAAAAATCCTCTTAAAAAAAAAAAAGAAAAAAAAAGAAAAAAAAAAGAAAAAAAAAACAGAATTTGGATAGGTAATGAATATAAGACGAATCTATCGGTCAAGCCAAAGGAAACGCTTTATATAAATATATAGTTGATGCGCTACAGCGACAGCGACACAATACAAAATTTATGTGTACGTTTATACGATGCATTTTCCTTATCTCGGCGCCTACGGAACACAGCGACGACGTTTGGCCGGGACAAAACCGGGATAACCTGTATAAGAAATAAAATACAAGTATGTAACGCTAGCACTAGTTGGAGCTCGATACAACTAGCTCCAAAAGCTATCTCGCCTATAGTTTGCTCACCTCGTTTCAGCGAGATACAAGTAGGAAGTATTTAAAATTAATTTTCCTAGCTAGTTATTGTACAAACAAACAGAATTGTGCGATGTCCTACCATATCGTTTTCAAAAATCTCTCATATTTGTTATACGATTCCATGCGACGAACTTGCAACGACTTTGATCTTTTGTCACGAGAAAGAAATATTATTTGACGATCTTAAATAGCGCACTTTGTAGCCGACTCGGAACTATTTAACTTTTGTTGAAAAAAGTTTCTTATCGCGTTATGGGAAGTGCTTGAAAAATCGTGCATCGTTTCGCGGTACACTTTGTACGTTGCCATGAATGTTACCATTTGTAATCTCGTCCGATATAATACGATACTACTCGGATACCGTATATCGAAAGTGGTCGAACGTTTGCATAAACAAACGCGGAGTATAACTTTCTGTGTTAGAATATTATAATCTAATTGTAAGGTAGCAGATTAAAGGATCTGCGATGGTTTTGTTTCGGAGGATCACAGCTAAGCGCAGCGGAACACGATGGCGCGATGAAATTGATTTTCGAGAGCTGCCTCGTGGCGATACAATTTCGCCGCCTGTTACCTTCGCGTTAGGTAATTCCTAAACGATCGAACGAAAGCTTCTTTGTAACGATAATAAAAGTACAGCGATTAACCGAAGCAGCGACAGCCTATACAGGGGCTGCATCGAGCGAACTACGTCTTCGCAATATGGTCAATGTAGTTGTTTGGTTGACAATGAGCGAGTGGCGCGATTCGGTGTGGCGCGACGATGGTGGCGTGGCAGTGGCATAGATGCGGGGAAGGGATTAGGTTGGGGTTAGGTTCGCGAGCTGCCTTCATGGCCGGCCTTTCAGTAGTCGTAAAACCATCGTGGCGGTAGGAAGTGCGCGACGGTATGCGCTGCGTGCAACGTAGATCGTTTCCGGTACGCCACCAAGAAATATCAGACTCGTGTTGGACGACCGCATGATCCCCGATCCCCGGTCGGCTTTGCGATAGCCTTTCATGACCTCGCCACGAGAATTTCCGAGGCTAGGCTATGTGAGTTAACGTATCGATTGACAGAAATTTTACATTCGCGGACTCTCGCCGCGTTTACCATGCCGTGACACCTTCGAATTACGCGTTACAGATGTATCGATGAATAACGAAAGGGAACGGAAATAAGGCCGAGCCGCCGTCTCTTCCTGGCTAGACGTTCGCGTTCGCGTTCGCGTTCGCTTAGTTTCCCGTCCTGTGCAACGACAAACCGTCGAGCGAATCCTCCACGACATTTTGACACTTGAACACTCGAACACAGTGGCTCGTGAAAGCGTTCCATAACTTGGCGCAAGTATCGCGCGTGTGTGTGCGCATTATGCGTGTACGAGACTTTTCGATATTTCGTTGGCACGGTAGACGAGTAGAGACGGTAGATTTTCACGGAAATTCGAGAAATTGATTTAGCTACCGCGCATTATAGAAAGCACTGTACGATTTCGCTTTGGACGTTTTCTCGCGGTTGCTCGTGTCACGCGTAGTTTGTGCAATTTTGCATTTTCAAATAAAAGATCTTTGCATAAAACCCGGCGGTCTAGTAACGAGACGACACGAGCGACTATGGTATTTATGTTAGTAAGATTTGAAAGCATATTCGGGAAATGTGTGTAGAGAAGTTGGAAAATATTTATTAGCATTAGTATGCAGGATGAATAAGTAGTAATCTCAGACATGCCATTAACGCGAAAGACAGTCTCGCTACGTATTATCGTGGCTTATTAATATAGCGAATAATTGGCTATTCAGACGAAGCGTACGCTTCCACTACGTACTCGTTCTACCTTCTACGTACATTTTCAGATGTATTTGCCACATTTATTATTAACGTAGACATTTATTACGAACGTACGGTTAATGAAAACTTGATACACGGTGTGATACAGTGGTGTCGGACGTACAATTAATGCCGAAGATAGTCTCGATACATATCGTGTGTTATTCGTATAGCGAATAATTCGCTGTTGAAATGCTTCGTTCAGCTACACCGATTTTTACGAAATCCGATAAATATCTTCCAAGTCGTACGTACATTTTCAGATTCGTCTCGAACATAATCGATGTAACGAGGACAGTCGCGTTCCGTTCCAGAGCCGATAAAGTCTCAAAACGTTTCGTATAACAATACGAGCCGTCTAACGCGAAAGTAGCGCGAGTCAGTTTTCTAGGTATTTGGTTTAGCGCCGTATCTCCGAAGCTTAACCTTGATTCTGTTTCGTGCAGGAGTGGTATCTTCGGATATAACTGTACAGTGACTTACATAAAACAGGTATTACGTTCTTGAATATTATCGCGCGTTACAGGATTCCGATTTTGTTTCTCGTCGACCAGCCGTCGACCAGCGGCCTTTTTTTGCGTTTACACTTTTACGCTCTTGCGTTAAGCGACTCGTACATGCATAAACAGTTGCTAGGAGCGTGCGAATATTTTCGCGAGCCACGTATATACGTCTCTATACATAGAAATTCGACGCGACGTTCTTCGACCAGTCGGCTGTTTTCCACGAGTACACTCGTCACGCGTGAAAAGTAGCGAACGTACGTCGTTTATGGAAATTTCGTTCCCCCGTTTGTTGATCATCGACGCATTTCCTTTTCTCGTGTTTCTTCGTTCGAGTCGCGACCATCTTCCTGTCGCTCTTACCGCAAAATCGTTGCGCATTCGTAGCGATCGTAGCAACGTATGGACAAGGAAAGACTACGGCCGCTGCTCTACTCGACACCTATCTCGTTCGATCGCGAACAAATTCTGTCTGCGTGTTTTATCGTACGTGCGATCGAAGGATTTACCGGCGGAACCGTGCGTGCGCTATCTATGTACGATTTTGTTCCCTCTGCACGCGTGCTGTACGATTGAAAAATCTCGCGAGTAAAATCGAACGCATTGTCGCACGGACATTACAGTAGAACGCCGGCGAGTGGTATTTTTGTAGAATCTCGTCGTTGCCATTTGTCCGGCAACGAGAAACAACGCGGCGCATGATTGCCTTCGATACCGTTTCGAAATGCCGGATGACGATCGTAAATATTTGCACGTTTCGTGACAACAAGACGATTGAGGGGCTCAGTGAAGAAAGGCCATCCATGCTGCGTTCGATTGCAATCTATATCGACTTTATGCCTTTTCTATCGTCGACAACTATGTGGCTCGTGCGTTCTACCGTTCGTTTCATTATTCTTTTCCTCTATCCACGTTCCCTCCTACGTCGATGACGGAAGATCGAAATCCATGGGCAAGCGTTTCACCAGTTTTTGAAACAGTACGGGTAAAATGTCGAAATACTTATCGGTGCCTCTGTTGCGCTATTCATTCTTCTATCGACACGTTCTGCGCGGGGTCGATACGCGTATCGAGGAGGAGGAGGAGGAAGAGCAAGAAGCTCTCTAGCAACGGCGTCGATACGCGTATCCGTATTATTTTCTTTTTTAATATTTGTCGTACAAGCGATCTTTCTCCGCGCGTTCCGGTCGTTTCCTAAGGAGAGCCAAGCGGAGAACGTTGTTTCTCATTTAATGGAAAAAGATGCTTTTCAATCGCGTTTGGAGAATTGTTCGGAATTTCGGTACGACGCGGCACGTAGTAGAATAGTTTACTCGCAATTATTTTCCCTATCGCCTTGAGTCCTCGCTTGTTCATCCGCGCGCATTCGTCCGCGTGTACCGTCTATCCACTGTCTGTCTATCGATTATCGTAGCGTGTCGAGAAATCGTAGAAACGTTCCCGCGCCGAACGTGTCGAGCCAAAGTTTCTCCGGCTTTCCTCGACGCGACGATATCGTTCGATCAGCTGGAAATTAAGAAATCTTCTACGGCGAGTAACTTTGGTCGTACGGAACGTAACGAACGTAACAATACGTTGCTGAGGGCTGTAGTATTTTTTTAATTGTCCATTTGTAGCTCGGTTAACTAACGGTAGAAGCGAGAACTGTACGACTTTCCTCTGTTACACCTGGTGAGAAAGGAAGCCACGCTGTTCCGTCTCCTTAGACAACCTGTCTATATCTATCAATCTATATCTGTCCGTACGTGTTCCACTTTTTCATCGAAGCTCGACGAAAGTTCAGATATATACACGTCCATAAGTATTGGGACACCCGATGGCATCGTAAGAAACGCGACGATCTACCTAGCTCGCGAAGCAAACTGCTATCAGCAAATCGCTATTAACCAGCTGGCTGTGTCGGACGAGTATACTTTTGCCACAATTTTCGAGGAGGTCGCGGCAGCTAACCGATCCATATCGACAGCACGCAGCGCTAATTTGTTCGGTCATCGATATTATTCGTCATTATTTATCTCGTTGCAACGAGGCTCGCCTGTACGATCTCTGGTCCTGGCAACTTGCACGCTTCTACTTCTGTTCGTTTTATAATTTGCGCTGGTAGAATATGCGTTGTTCGCCCTCTGTTAGCTCTCTTACCCAGCGAATGTAGTTTTACGTCTCGTATTTGACGGTTAACGTTTGCTTTGTCCAACCTGTTGGTAGGAATCGTAGGGATACAACGCGGAAATTGAATAGACCGCTGAGTTTTGCGCAAGCCGGGGAAACGCAATCTACGTAACCGTTTCACCCTGCGAGTATTGCAACAAGATACAAGTTCCATTTACGCGTGCCGTGCGTTTCTGCCTGCCAATTCGCGTAATTCTTTCGGCATAAGCAACTTCCGTTTGTACAAAATCCTCGTTATCGTCGTCTTTATCGCAACGAGACCGTTGCATCGTATTTGAGCTTTTCCTACTGTCGCCAGCATCCGAGAGACGCACGCGTTTCCTATCATTTTCAACCTTGTTTTCGTTTCTCAGTGTCTCTTCCGACTTTCCCCGCGCCGCGCACTTTTCCCAATTCTGCTCGCACTCGCGCCGCTTTTCGCCATAATAAAATACGTACATATTTGAAAGGAAGGAAGGCATCGATCGACTAGGAAAAACGTTCTATAACAGACCGTGTTTTCCTTTGGCTTGGACAGGTTCGACGCTTGGACAGAATATCGTGCAGTAGAAAGAGCTGTTCTTTTATGTAAAGAGCGATTAACGTTGATTTTCCCGAGAAGAATTTATCCTCCTCGCTAGGCTGACTTTGTCGTCGATATTTAGTACTCGCGCGATATTTAATATTTAATACTCCACATCTGGGTCCCTCAATTGTAAACTGGCTGCTAACGTTTAACCAGCTAACTGGACGATCGTTTGGCGAGACGGAACGCGTTATGGATGCGACGGGAGTTTGAAACGAGGGCAAACGTAAATTAAAACCCGCCGGGAAGTTTTCACAGTCGGGCGAAACGAACGACGAAAAGTCGACGACGAGGCCGGATAATAAAACGTGTAACGGATAAGAAAACGTTGGAATAACGTTGTTTGCCTTGTCGAGTCTTGCGATAAGTAAAGAAAAGAGAAATGAAAAAGCATGCGGCAAGAAAGGAACATTTGCTTATGAGAACATTTCGTTTTTCGGACGCTGTCAGCGTGCATGCAACAGACGTAAAATACGAGAGAAGGATCGTGTAACATGTTCGCTGGTGCGAACGAATCGAAACGATGGCTCAGGGATAATAGGATACTCTTGAGGTAAATTAAAACGCCGTCATCATGATTGCTCACACCATTTAACCCTTTTAGGACGGGTCTTTGAGAATGGACGAAGGTTTCTCCTCCGGGTGAACATTCTTTTTTTCTTTTTTCTTCTTTTTGTCAATGTTTCGTTATTTGATAATCGTGGAAAAAATCGATAATACGGAATCCGACGCGTCGCGTTCTTCGCGCCTCGATTTTCACGCGTCTTCGTACTTGCATTCCCTCTGGTTTTACTTTTAGCTATGCCTACGACGCAACTTACGCCGTTATTGCTAGGAAGCGCGACAGTCAACGACAAATATCTCGTTCACTGGCCAAGAACGCTGGCAAAATGATGAAACTTTAAAGGAGCGTGCGGACGATCGGTATTATCGTCGATATTATTCAAGCTTCTCGACGATATCGTAGGTGGCGATGTACAAGGTGTTTGCTGTCCCGATTTTTTCCCCGGCCGGACGCTGTCTGTACGCGTCCTACGGGCCGAGATAGGAAGAAAAAAGAGTGAAAAAAAAAAAAAAAGAAAAAGAGTTATATAAACGTACGACGTTGGAAGCATCGTTAAAGAGTTACGACAAAAAAGATGAGATATAGGCTACGAGCGGTGACGAACGCGCGTTACCACGACGCAAGGTATAAATAGACGAGAAACGTGTACGTTTGGTAGTAGCCAGAAGGTATGGCGATACTTGTACGACTTCAAGTACAAGTTCGTTTCAAGATGTTTAGCATTCCTGTCAATACGAGATTGCCAGCGGCGAAAGATGGAATTTATTACTCTTCGAAGTTGCTGGTTTATTACTCGTTTGGAGTTGCGGTCGTACAAGTACGTATCGCGATACCTTCCGACTGCCACCAGACGCAAATATTCCTGATCTATCCCTACTTTGTACCGTAATAAAGAAAGTTCATTGAGGTTGGTTCGCTTGGTCTTTTTATTTTTCTTTTTTTTTATTTTTTCTTTTTCTTTCTCTCGTTGCGACTCCTCGACGAAGCTTCCAACGACAGGCTGTTGGTCATTCGCTGCGACAATAACCGACAAACCACGATTTTAGGGCGAACGAGATCGAACGTCCTGGACCGTTACGGTTTCGCGATGACGCTTATGTTTGTATTTGCGCGATAGATGCACGAATTTCCCGCTCTATGTTACTTTGTCCGGCCGTGTACGATCCGCTTTGATCGTACGACAGGAATACGCGCGGATATCAGGGACAATAGAAGGCGCGATACGCGGAGACGAGGCAAAAGATGTGGCGCGAATCTTATCGTTTCCTCGAAGAACGAAAGAAACGTAACTGGAAAAACTACGAATCTTGAATTGCATCGTATCGCCGTTGAAACAGATGCGCCGTACGTTTATCGACGTTCTTTCCTTATCCTCACCCATGGAACAAATCGACGCGATTGGAAAAAAAAAAAACGGGAACGCCCTGTATATGGCTGGTACAATGTCGAGAAACTGAAACGTTGACAAGAATATCGATCGTTCGTACGCTCCTCTATATAGTAGAAAGATCAGCTACGTCCGAGACCAGCAACGGGTTTACTCGGAAGTTCGCAAATTTGCAGGTACGACGCTATCGCGCTGAAACGGCGATCCGAACTCTGTCGACAATTGCCACAGAGTTGCGCGACGATCGCGCTTATCAACTGCGTAATTGTTCAATAAACTGCATTAAAATTGCACGTACGTCAAGGCGTTGTGATTTCTCCGTCTGTTTTAAGATCCGTCTTTGATCTCCACTGTTCGATTCCCTTCTTCCGCCGTTCTCGGGAAAATTTCTGTCTTTTCTCGACGGTAGCAACGAACAAGGAAACGTTTTGCCCGTTTTGTAACCGTGTATTACGAACGTATACGTAGATTATCGGTTACCGTTCCTACAGCCGTTTATTGTAATTTTCGCCTTTTGACTTAGGATAGCATCCTGTTTACGTCGTACTTGCGTTTAATTTACCTTCCAATTGCTCTTATCTCGCCAATTACTCGACTCGCTACGTTCCATCGCCGTCGTACGTTCTCGTACTCCGTTACACTGCGTTATCCGATCGAATCGCGTTTATTTTACCATTTGATTTACCAGTTGTCCTTTGTCGTTTGAAAATTCTACGACCGCAAAACGAACGAAGCTTGAAATTCAACGAAAGTTGGTTGCGATTTACGTGGAAGCGCGCGGCCAGAAATCCTGCTTTAAAGGAGGCTTGATCGCTCAGAGATATCGAAATATTCCAGTCGTATTGTATAAATGTAGCGCATACCCGTCCTGAACCGGTTAAACGGAAACGACAGGTCCGATGCATCTAATTTAAATACGTTCAAATACGTGTTGAACGATTTTTCTTTTCTCGTTCGATGGCAACGCTGTTCTTTTACGTTGTACGTGCCCTTAGTTCGACCGTGATTCGTTTCTTCGTCGTCACCTTCCTTAGCGGAGCCAGAGACAAAATGCGGAAACTTTGTTCCGTGCCAGGGCTTCTTAAGCTACCCCGTAGGTCGCGACCCTTCGTTACGCGAGTTACGTAACAGAGTTACGGGGTCGCGAACATTTTTGCAAATGCCACAACGCACCGGTGAAGCGAGAGACGTCGATCGTCCGTCGTCAAAGGCTCGAGATGAATTCGGCGAATTACTAGTCGACGCGGACGTAAACCTTTCTTTTTCTTTTTTTTCTTATTCTACGTAGCTGTCGTTGAATTGCTCGCGCAGAAATAAATATGCAAATCACACTGCTTTGATCTAGTCGCCGATCAACGTTTCCTCCCTATGTTTATTCTATGTACGTTTTCGTCTAACGGGGCTCGCGAATAGCAAGAGTTTAAGAAGCGCTGTTCCGTACGAGCGATAGTTGGGAATCACGATGTTCGAATGACGTAGTCTAGCCATTTAAACGTGACATAAAGTTCCAATTCGTCTCGTTAGAAGTATGTCAATGGTTTGCCACCGGATCGATTCAATCTCGGATCGATCAGATTCTACGGCTGAGAACAAGAGGGAAATCGGAAACAACGAAATTCCGTTGGAAGTTTCGGTTTCCTTTTCGAAGATCAATCTCTCGAGCATTTGTCAGATATATATATATATATATGTTACATATTTGTTACATACATACGTGGACGTGTATATCCTTTTAAACGAGTAAAAAAAATAAATACGTACGATACGTAGCAATTACATTTTTTAACGTAACGATCTTTCCGCTTGCAAGAACCGATAGCGCTGATAATCGACGCTCTACCGTACGTGAACAAAAGTCGTTCAAGAACGACGACCCTGGCAACGAGCTTCAAGATAGAGCTTCAGGCCTACCTGATTCCGATTTCCTAAAGAATCTCGTCCCTTCTCGTAACGCCTCGGCATCGTATTTAATGTGCCGTAGAAAACGTACTTTTCCATGAAATTTAGCGAGCAGCCAAAAATTCAGCGATCCTTAAACAGTAACCCGATGCAGATTGCTTGATTTCCGTGCAAAGTTTCTTACGTACTCGTTATTTTCTACCAAGTTTTTACAGATTAGCTATGTACATATATCAGTACAATATGTCGTATCTCGTAAGAACTGTCCACGATTGTTCGTTCGATCGCGATTCAGGCTTGTACGTTTGCGCGAGTGAAAAGAAATCATGTTTAGAGTATTCTTACAGAGCTGCCAAGGACCTAGAGGAACGTCGTAGCCATTATGAACCGTCGCTCGGCCCCGGTGTTCCCGATGACGTCGATCATATCTTCAACCTCGAGGAAAATGATTTCGTGCCGCACTTCCAGAGGGTCTCCATATCCGGCGAAGATACTTCCGGGGTACGTTAAGATCGATTCAGACAGTAGCGGTTTGCAAAGTAACATCGGTTCGATCGTTCGACGTACGTTTCGTTCTTCGAGTTTGCCCGTCCGTGTCTTTGTTAGTAGAACGCCCGTATCATTTCCTTAAACGATTCTTTGAACGAAAGGAACTTGCCGGACAATCCGATACTAGACGAACGTATCTTTATTTCTGATATTAAACGATAGTTGTATTAAGAAGAAAGTAAACAAAACGGTAAATTTCTTGTAGAGACACCGAAGAACAAACGCGTTTAACGATCGATCGTGCTAGAGTGACAATTTGCAACTGGTGCTGGTGGAAAAGTTTCCCTGCCGTACGCTTTCGGCGATGCATTTTCCGATCGAAGCTGAAAAAATATTAATACGCTTGCCTCTTGCTTTCAACGAAATACCGTGGCCGATTGATTTTTGTCGATTGCTCGTCGAGATATTGCGGCCCTAGCTGCTGACCTATATCGGCTACAGCTGCCCCGCGTCGCGCTCCGCTTCGACGCTCCGCGATCGTTCCACGTCACCTTTGGCGAATCTGAACCAAGAACGAATTTGTAAGCAGCGATCGTAATCGTCCTGGAATAAAATTGATCGTTTATTCGTGAGTTTTTATTCGTCGGATTTCTATCTCGAATAAACGTAACTTGGCTGGATTATACCGTATCGTGATCGAGCTTCCACGAGTAGCTGTCGATCGTCGTTGCCTCGTTGTCGCGCGTTGCAACGGACAGAACGAATCGACGAAATCCGTGTTACGTAGGAGATTTGCTTTCCTGAGATTTCTACGAGAAGAAGCCTTAAGAGCGCGCTGCCTTACGTAGTAAAGTCCTCTTACCATTGCCCTCTTCCGTAACCAACCCTCTGTTCCATTATTTTACGAGAAGCTCTTTTAATCGCCGCACCACCGCGCCGTACGATGCGTAACGTACGAGTCAAACATCGATTTTACGTCGCAACGAGATAGAAATGAAAGAATTGGAGCGGTGACGCGACGAACGATATCGACGACAGTTGCAACAAATATTATTCATAATCTATTGAAATTCGTCGAAGCAACGATACGGTGTACGATATACGATATACGATACGATATACGATACGATATACGCTTTACTTTTCTACATCCGTACAAAAGATTTTCATAATAATATACACGCGTAATCGATACACGTATTTTGGTTAAATTAATTATGCAGTCGGTCGACGACTCGAGTTGAAATCTCGGAAAATACGGAGTCACGGTAAAGTTGAAAGCACCTCGGCTGGTATATTGATTATTTATACGGGGCCGAAATTTCCAGAATCAAGATTACGATGTATGGCACGATGATGTCGTTGAACTCGCCCCGATATCGGCTACAGCGATACGAAGCCGAAAATACCGTATCGTTTAAAAGCGATCTCGAGCAACGTCGTCGAGAAAACAACTTTTTCGACATTTTTTGTACGTCAGTATCGATCGACTTTTGTTCGGAACATCCTTTCGTCAGACTATCGGAGATAGGCAAAAAAGTCCTGGCCACCCTGTATATAATTTTACACAAAATCTCCGACGCTCTTTCAAAGAAACGCGGACGAAACCGGGAGAAAAAGTAACTCGGACGACTGTGTACACCGTTTGTATAAATTTGCGAAAGCCGATTGACACGATGCGTTTGCAGGTACCCTTGGAAGATCTGCAGCAAGCGTCGCAGATGTTGGTTCAGGCACTGGCGATACGTGAAAAATACATGAACAATTCTAAACAGAGCTTTCCATCTATAACATCGCGATTTCTACGTAGCGTCGACAAAAGGCCAGTGAACAGCGACGACGAAGTTCAGCACGATGATCGTAAAGCCATCGCAGGTATTTATTTCAAATTCATAGAGTATCATCCCCTTCTTAACGTTTGACGATCTTTTCTCTTCTCTTCTCTTGCTCTTCTACTCTTGTACGTCAACTAATATTCTCGACGTGTTAAACGTTCATGGCGTAACGTTACTTTAACGTGTTGTTTCTCAAGGTAAGAAGTTGCAGTAAGAAACTGAAAGCGAAATCACGGACGTTTGATCCGGCCCAGACATCGATGCACTGATCCAAGACGCACCTCTGGAAGGTCCTCCTCCTCCCTTCTTATCCTTCTTGTCCTTTGCTTCAAACCTTCTTCGAGCACTGGCTCAGACACAGACTGGCCAGAGTACAATAGGCGAGTAACAAGGAATTCAGGCTGTCGTCGAAGTCGTCGACTGCGATTTACCCGTGTCAGATTCGTCAGCGACGCCAAACTTCACCGACGATTGCTTCGGCTGACGACAGCTTTGATCGACCGACGCTATTAGCACAGGAAAATGAGAGATTTTTGGCTTGGATACGTAGGCGTATCGCGTCGAATAATTTATAGGCGGCCGGATTAGTAACGCCAACTGAAATCCAATACAGCGCAAAAGCCGAAGAACGATTAAACGAGTTTCGATTCGAGTTCGATCGATCTGTGTTTGATTTCGAATGAGCCAAGTTCGAGTAAATATGTAATATATACGGCACGTTCCACCGTGCGTCACAAGTTTCGCCCAAACGTGAACGAAGCAGGTGATAAGCTTGGCGAGCGTCCCGATTCTAGCGCAAACGTGACAAGTTACTAATGAACTCCGTTAAAGAGACGCGTCCGGTAGATTTAACGAAAGAAATGCCGTTCTCTTCTCTCCTACTTGGCCGCAAGATCTAACAATTTGAATGTACTCGGCTGAACCTTTTTACTACACCGCTGGTCGCGTGTAAACGGGCAAATTGTTCGGTAGTACGTTGTTCGCTTGTTACTTGCCACTCGACTGGTCGTGTCTGAACCAGCTTCTTTAACCCTGCTGCGGTCGTGGAATCCTGCTTTCGATCAACTTCAGCGGAGAAAGACGGTTTCAACGTGGAAACGAAACGAGAGATCGCGCGCATGATGTTTTTCAATCTGTTCCTCGGATTTGATTCAAAGGACGTGCAGCAGGGTCGAATCGCATCATCTTGCATAACACACGTAGTTGCTTTTCTGTCCATGCATATCTGTGCATACGTATGAAAAGATCGAAATTTCCCAAAGAACAAACGAATTAATACTGTATATATATAATACCTTGCAAGTGATTGCATATCGTAACTCGAGATGAATGATGTTTTAATACTTGTACTCCCTAAACAATGTTACTATTAGATCATCCTGTGCACGCACCTGCATCTCGAGGAGATCCGTGGGAATGTGAATTTCCTCCGGCAAAGAATTACATAATTGCTCCCGTTAACGGTGTCTTCAATGTGTACGCTAACGAGGAAGATTTAGCTAATGGGAAGCCAGTCCCTTACTCGTATCCTGACTTAGCCACTTTTGTCAGGGACATGAACCTTCTTTGCGCGATGATCGCCGATGGTCCATTAAAATCTTTTTGCTACAGAAGACTGAGTTATCTTTCGTCAAAGTTCCAACTGCATGTGTTACTGAACGAGCTTAGAGAACTTGCCAGTCAAAAAGCAGTCCCTCATAGGGACTTCTATAACATCAGAAAGGTGAGTATGGCAGAGCCGGATGTACGTGCAACTTATTGTTCGACCAGCTGCAAACGAATTATATCACGGACTTATATCGTGAACATTTTGAATACCGAAGAGATAATATACTTTCAAGTGGATTAAAGTGTTTGTTCTATTGGTTCTATTCAGGTTGATACCCATATTCATGCAGCATCTTGCATGAATCAAAAGCATCTGCTCAGATTTATTAAGAAAACCTTGAAGAATCACGCGGACGAGATCGTCACGTACTCCAAGAACAAAGAAACAATGACTCTACGGGAGGTATTTCAATCGATGAATCTGACGACTTACGATCTCAGTGTTGACATGTTGGATGTGCACGCGGTAAGTTTCCATTCATCTGTCGCGCGTACCGGAACATATACTTGGGAATAAAATATTTGCTCGCGCTTTTTCCTTTTCTTTCAGGATAGAAACACGTTCCATAGGTTCGACAAATTCAACGCCAAGTACAATCCAATCGGTGAAAGTCGCCTGCGTGAAGTGTTTCTGAAAACGGACAACTATCTGAATGGGAAATTTTTCGCAAGTATAATCAAGGAAGTCGCCAGCGATCTCGAAGAATCCAAGTACCAAAATGCGGAACTACGTCTTTCGATTTACGGCAAAAGCCCGGAAGAGTGGGACAAATTAGCGAAATGGGCGATTCAAAGCGACGTATATTCGGACAATGTGCGCTGGCTCATTCAGATTCCTCGGCTTTAGTAAGCTACTTTAACAACGTATCGTATGCTGCGATTAACATTTTAGCTAAAATCATTCTAATATCTGTCGTGTCCGTCCATATAGTGACATTTTCAAATTGAACAAATTGCTGACAAATTTCCAAGAGATAATGAACAACATCTTTCTTCCTCTTTTTGAAGTAACCAATGACGCTAACTCTCACCCAGAACTGCATAAATTTCTCCAATACGTAAGTAGATTTTTAACGACGAACGTTGATAATATTTGGATTTGGTTTGGCATTTTAGCGCCATCGATACTACTGTCGTCGTTATAGGTAATAGGATTTGATTCGGTCGACGACGAGAGCAAACCTGAAAATCCTTTATTCGATAAAGATGTCTATCCACCCGCGGAATGGGATGATGTTGAAAATCCCCCTTATGGATATTATCAATACTACACTTATGCCAACATGACTGTCTTAAATCATTTTAGAGCGTACGTATACGCATTCTGCGACTAGACTGACTGGTATTAACTCTCTGGTTAGACAGACATTCGATGATGGTAGAGTGTATTATTTTTTAGGGAACAAGGTTTAAACACCTTCGTCCTCAGACCTCATTGTGGCGAAGCTGGTCCCATTCAACATCTTGTTTGCGGTTATATGATGGCAGAAAATATCTCTCATGGTCTTTTGCTTCGAAAAGTGCCAGTACTGCAATATTTATATTATTTGGCACAAATTGGGATTGCAATGTCGCCTCTTAGTAATAATTCTCTTTTCTTAAATTATCATCGTAATCCATTACCCGAATATTTAGCCAGAGGATTGTGTGTAAGCCTTTCCACTGACGATCCCCTTCAATTTCACTTTACAAAGGTCAGCCTGACGTACTGATTTTCCGTTTATTCGTTCGAAATATTTCTCGTTTACGCTTCTCTTATTTACGTTATTTAAATTGACAATAAGATCTTTTTATAGGAACCGTTGATGGAAGAGTACAGTATTGCTGCGCAAGTATGGAAGCTTAGTTCGTGCGATATGTGCGAACTGGCTCGTAATTCGGTGCTTATGAGTGGTTTTCCACACAAGGTATGGTTACTCGTAAGGTGAACAGATTAAGACCATATAACCATTTTGTCTTATTTTATAGAGTAAACAGTACTGGCTTGGGCCAAATTACACGAAAGAGGGCGTGGCCGGTAATGATATTACGCGAACAAATGTACCGGATATTCGGGTGGCCTATCGATACGAAACATTAGTCGACGAATTGTCGAATATTTTTAAAGTTGTCGAAAAACCCGAAGCCGTTCCATTCTAATCCATAGCGATAGTACAAAAGATCCTTGAACATAATATAACAATTATTCTACAATTATAAAATAATACCTATCAAACTCGACGAAACTGCGATCAGAACTAATTATAAAACGAATCTTGTAACGTAAATAATTATGTGATGTATGCTAATAATCGTTGTCAACTTTTAATGATACTTTGCAAAAAGTTCTTTTTGTCGATTATCAGTTAGATTATTTACAAAGTCGCGTATAAACTATCTTATTTAAACGTTACTCGATAATGTATATTACGATACTGTTGTTAATTGCATGATTTATACTTGATAATTTCCCCTTTAAAATGTTTTGATAGAGAAAACAAGGTTATTCTGAAGAGTAAATGTATAAACACTAAGTTATAAGAAAACGTCTTTCACTCAGGTTCCAAAATTTTAATGTAAAACAGAGAGAAATTAATCTCAAATTTTTCATATACGTTGACCAATTTAAAAATAGTTAGGTGGTATTAGATGAAATTCCAATTTCAAGTGTTACTAATCTTTATTACATGTGTGTGTGTGTGTTTGGCGTGTGTGTGCGCGCGCGTGTGTGTATATATGTGTGTGTGTGAATTAAATTAGAACCGAGTATCGTATTGACTTTGTGTAAAAAAAAAAAAAAATGTAAAATATTACAAAGCAGCAATTCATTTCTCATATTTTAGTCATATAAAAGTATGTCAGCTGTTCAGTCTTTTCAATTTTAGTGTCATTTTCTTACCTTTTTGTACATTTATACAGAAATTGTGTATTTGTTTTTAAAAAATATGTTCAACTCGAATATGGATAGTTTCCTCAGAAGTAATATTTTTCTGTATAATATTTATATAATTTTAACCTTTATTAATATTCAATTGAAGGCACTAAATGTAGTACCTCTTGTAAAACAATTAGATTTATAGCAAACATAAAACTTATTTTCATTTTGAGACAACTTTGTGACGAACGAGCTTTTACTGGTAAATATATGATGATATATCAACATTCGTGTAACGAATCCTAATATTGAATATAGATTGTTGCTAGATAGAAAAGATGTATGTATTATATAAGGTATATCTTATAAAACAAAAATATACTTGTACCGTCAAAATAATTTTGTGTTTAAACTTAGAATATTTTATATCCCATGAAAACATTCTTGGATAATGCCACAAATTCAAAAGCTTATTGATTTTACGAAATAAAAGGTATTCGTATCAGTTACCGAAATTATTAAAGAACTATTTGTATATATACATATGTTTTTTTTATCTACAAAATTATAATTAATGGTGCAAATAAAAATATATATATATATATATTTGTTACATCATTTAGATTTTATGATTTTTATGATGTATTATATACATTATAGAAAATGTAGAGAATAGCATTGTCACAAATGACTTTGCATATCCTTCTCAAGTAGAGGAAATATATACGTGTTATATGCACCTGTTTTATACTTACATAGTATAGGTTTAGGGCTATAAATAAATATAACAAATGTCAGAAAAATTGTTATTTATTTATTGGAAATATTTCACATATTTTGATATTATAATTTGATTTCTAATCTGATCACTTTTCAATTAACAATTAGATTATAATTATAAAAAGTTATGAAATTTATTTGTGTCATAGAATTATCAAGTTGTAGATATATAAGATTCATAGAAATTATGTACGTAATAACAACTTTCCATTTATATACTTAAAACATTATAATTACTTCAAATTATGTTTATTCGTGAAAAATTTTGTTTATGTAAAATAAAAATACGCAATTAGGGGAAAATAATTTATGTACTTATTATGTTTTCAATGATATACTTGATATAACTTGAAAAAAAAATGATTCTTTTTCTGCTTTCTTATTGTTACAAATATTACATTCATTCATAAGACATTTTATTCATTATTATATCGGCTACCATGTTGGCTTTGTTTTGTACAGTTACATCAAACAACATATAACAATTTTTAACAATTTTATTCGTTACTGGACTTTCTTGATCTTCTCTGTAGATCGCAAGCTTTCTGCCATTTTCGGTAATAATTCTGTAAATATTACTGTTCCTACAAAGACTAAAATTGTACCAATCCAGTGGTACAGTGTGAAAGGATTTTTAAAATATATTATAGAAAAGATTAGAGATAAAAATTTTCGTAATGTTATTACTAAAGTCACTGTGAGTGATGTACATTCTGCTGTTAATGTAAAAACGGAACTAATGCACACATATCTAAGATTATTGTTAAGGATTATAAATTATTAAAATTTAATTGTGTAAATTAATTAGATATCTAAATATTAATGAAAGGATACTGTGTGAGAACATTTCCTATAAGATATAGAATTAATTTTGGCACTTGTAAATTAATAATTGATATTTTTATTGGATCTGACGCCAAAGCGTACACAAAGTGATCCCAGATATTAGGAGCCAAAGTTAAGAAAAATGGTAGAGGTAGTAAATGCTGAAATCAGATATTTAATTATATATACGTATATTATTTATATTATATGCTATACATTATATCCAGTTTAAATGTATACACCCTGTATAAACGCTTTGGAAGAGAATCCAAGTTAATCAAGTTTCTTTATTAAATGGAACAATTTTAATACAAAGACCTTCTTCATATTTTTAATAATTACAAAAGTAGCGATGTATGTACATTTAAACTGAACATATTCTATAAATTTGTAAATGAGATATTATACCGTGTAATATAAAGCTTCCCTTGGATTCTTCCCATACTTCGTATGTAATACTTCTTGATAGATGCCCATTCTTGCAGATACAAATAACGCAATTGTCAATAGCGATATACCTAATATCCACCAAAACAAATCATCCCATGGTGTTGTAGGTACCTGTTCAACATTTTTGGCTTGCAAAGATTTAATTTCTTTGCCGCTAACAACAGTGCAAATAGCAATTCCAAGAGTTATCATAATCACTGACAAATATTTGCTAAAAACGTATCTCTTTTTTAAAATAATGATACCCATAATCATATTAGCTATCAGAGAACCCTAAAATTATTGAACGTAAATAATAATTGCTTAGGAACTCAAATTTTGTAATATACTTTATATTTAAATACTTACAGCTCTGAATATCATATGTAATGGCATAGGTATATTAAAATCAAATGCATAATTATTACAAACATTTGCAACAAAAAACATTGTTACTAATATAAAGTAATCTTTTATTCCTATATTGGGCTTTACAGTTCCACATTTCGATGTAAATAAAAATCCTTCTATAGATATAAAAAGGAACTGTGCAAATGTAATAAGATTCCCACTGCCTGGATCATCCCTGAAAAAGTAATTATTCTTATTTTGTTGATAACGCGTAATGTTTGATACAGTATTTCACAATTCTAAGTTATATCGTTATAAAAGATGCAAGTTGTTATGTTAATAACTTTGTGAGTAGTATATAAAGATAATGTATTGTATAATCGATAAACAAAGTGAAATAATACTAACTTAACAAGAAGTTCCAAGAAAACGACGTTGCTACAACAACCGAGGAACACGCACAATATCGCAATAGTTGCGCGCATATTTTATTGTTTAATAAATATCACAGAATTTAACCTAAAACCATCGGGCGATAGCGCGCTCCTTCGTATTACTATTCTACAGAAAAATAAATTGTTGCCTACTGACTGGTTGAGTTATCAGTAAGTCACGATACATAATAATCTCACGTATCGTTTAAACGTCACATAATTTCTTCTATATATATATAGAAGAAAATAAAGAACGCAGTGTCTACATATGAGGGACTTTATTTAATTCACGGTCGTATACGACTAATACGACCGTGGTCTCTAATAGTCTCCATACATACTATAACTTAGTAGCCTAATGCAAGCTATGTATCTTATATAAGATACGTCTTATGCAATAAATGTTCAAATCTATGTACGACGAGAAATTTTATTTCGTATTTTTAATAAATAAAATTGTTTTCTACTGGAAAATAGTGACGATAGCTCTTGTTGCGTCACTAAAGCTCTTGTTACGTATAGACGGGATGACATTTTACTGTTGAAATTTGTGGAACGAGCATCGTTACGTTATCCCGTCATTACTATATAGTACTTTTATTTTGACGTTATCATCATTTCTGTACTTTTACATATCTGCTTCGTGTGAATAGTGTGCTTTCATTTAATCATTTATTAATCACCATTTTAGTAAAATCCGGTAGTTTTCCCAAATATTTGTTAAACATTTTGTACAGATTTTGCGTTCTATTGTCGCTTTATTTTACTATAATTGTTTAATATTAATGTAAATTATTGATTTATCATATATTTATCATCGATTGTATTCTTTATGGTTAGAATTATCGATAGCACATATTATTTACCAACCTTTCAGACAGAATTTAGATTATATTTTTACGCTGATTATGATTTTTTAGAAGGAACATTTAATTTTCTTTCTAAATAATTTAATTTTATTTGAAAAGCTTCAAACACGTCATTTGAAAAATATTTATTTCGAATTTGTATTCAAACTTTTCTTTTATATATATTTTCTGAAGGAGTGTATGTACCATGATCGGCAATTTGTACTCTGATTTTGATTTGTTCTCTATTATTTTTACTTTATTCTCTATTATACGGAAAAATTGTACAAGACCTGCTTGATTCGAAATAAGATAGCTATATACTGAACTCTGGGAATTCCCCTCGACATCTATCGACCTTCTTCTCCTTTGGTTATATTTTCAAAAATACGCAGTCTAATTATCAACTTTCATATTTAAAATCTAATATCTTTCTCCAATAAGCTCTGATTTATTTTGTTTTGTCCAGTTATCAGAGATATAAAAATTAAAATATAAATTTTGTTGTATGTAATTCACTGATTCAAGTTTTTTAATATGATATAACATATAAAAGAAATTTCTTATCAAGATAATTTATATGTTTTCACGATAATTGTTAAAAATATATCACACGTTTTTTTCCGCAACAGTGATTAGAACATTTTTTTCCGAATAATAATTAATCTTTATTTTGTAATTTAGTTGTTTTTATTTTGTAATTTTTGTTGTTTTCTTTTTTAGCATCTTTAAACGCATATATTGTTGAGATCAGCATATATTAATTACAATTGTGTAAAATGCAACGGAAAGTAGAAAAGGTTATATTTTGTCATCTTTAAAAACATATTTTATTAATTCATTGCTTTAAAATTTCTACATTTTTAAATTTATGGTTAAATACCAATATTATTGAATCATTCACATAATTTAATTGTAAGGAACATGTTAATGTTATTTTCAGGAATCGTTAGTACTATTAATAAATATTGGTATAAGAAATCAAAATATAGAAAATAATCATCCCTTATTGGAGAAAGCAAAACATATTGTCAAGCAAAAAATTCAGAAAATGGTATTATAAAAATTTAATATGATGTTATTTACTTTCAATATTAATATTTGACAATTTTGTAGATCTTTTTAACACCGAAAGATGAAGTTGCAATAATGTTAATGGGCTCCGCTGTTACAAAAAATCGTTTAAATACAGAACATGTAGAAGAATTTACAGATTTTCAAATACCAAATTGGGATCTTGTAAGGAAATGTATGGGTTTAAAAAGTACAAACCATTGTTGTAACTGGGTTGAAGCACTTGAGGCTGCAGTGTTATTTATGAAAGAAAACAGGTATGTTTAAATGTATTACGATTGTATCTTGTGGAAATAGTAAAAATGGAAATATTGTAGCTCATATTATAATATCAATTATAATATATTTCTTATTTTAGTTTTTCTGGCTTTACAAGGAAAATCGTTCTGATGTCCAATTTTAACGAAGATCCAGATATTATTCCACAATTTCTAGCAGATGAAATTGCAAAAAGCCTTTCAACAAACAATATTCAATTAATCACACTGTAAGCATCTATCTTAATTTCAGTATATAAATTATTGTATTTAATATAATTTTATTATTTTATTATTTTCAGATCAGAATCAATTATTTCAACTACTCCTACAATTAGTGAAACCATTCTTAAAGATGTCAATAGAAAGGTTATATCTATTAAACTGTCTATTTTTATAATATATTACTGTGTACCATTTTCCCATTTATTTGATTTAATAGGTTAATGGTCACCATATAACACTCGATGATGCCATATCAGATATAAAATTTTATATACCAATATCACAAAAACCATATCCATCTTATTATAACTTGGAGTTATTTGATAAAAAAATACCGGTTGTTTCTTATGCTAAGGTAAGAAGAAATTGTGGAGCAAGAAATCATTTATATGTACTGTATTGTTTATGACTGTTGTAGTTTAATATTGCTATTTCTATTAGATAAAAACAGTAAAATTTCCATCATGGCAAAAGGCCAAGGGCAATCAAAAGATCCGGATAGAAAGAAAATACTTAGATAGACAGAGGGTTTCTTATACAGAATGTAACATTCAAAAAGGATACAAATATGGAGGTGTTTTTATTCCAGTACCTGGTATATATTAATTTATTTTTATTACTATAAATATTATAACCAATACATTATCATAATACATATATTTTATTGTAAATGTAGAGGGTTTAGAGAAGGATATGAGTCGTAGGGGCAGTGAAAGAAGATATCAAGTTTACGGCTTTACAGACAGAAATAACATTGATTTGGAGTATCTTTACAAAAGTTCTAGTTATGTTATTTTACCCAAAAATGAAACAAATGTATGTGATAGTATTTTACTTATACCAAAAGAATTTCGAATTAATCTACACATCTATCTTGATTTTTTAGAACGTAGTGAAACCATTTTATAGTTTAGTGCAAGCAATGCATGAAACAAATTCAGTTGCTATTGTGAGAAAAATTCATAGAAAAGGTAGCGCGCCTAGAATGGTTGCACTGTTTCCTTGTATTGACATTCCTGATGAACCACGGGTATCGTAAAATATATCTTTTTATTATATATTATCTTACTATTATATATTATTATATATTATCGTTTAATATATTGTTTATATTTGTATACAGTGCTTGATAGAAATACAATTAGTATTTGCAGAAGATCGAAGGATCATGGAAACAAGACCGATGAACTCCACAATTAAACAATTAAATACTCCACAAAATGAAGCTATAGACAGTTTAATAGATTCTCTGATGTTAACGGACACAGAGTAAGCACTCTAGTATTTTGTTATATGTGATTAACCATCCTCTATATGATTACACATTTACATTGCATTAAACAGAAATGACTGCCAGATTAGTGGGTGTCAGTGTTTTTTACCAGGATGCATACCAAATCCTGTTGTACAACATAGATGGAATATGTTATCATACCGTGCTATCAATCCAGATAAACCATTACCACCCATGGAAAATTATTTGAAAGAAATTTTTGAAGTGCCATCGATAAAGGAAAGAAGTAAATGTCATCTACAAAAAATTGCGGAGCTATTTCGATTAGAGAGTATAAATCCAGAAAGAGAGAAGTATATATAAACATTCTTTACACATATGCCACAACAATTGTTTCGTTCTTTGCATTAATAAAAATATATTAATATGTTTCAAATGATATATTTTATTTAGAAGTAAGATGAAACAGCAAGATAATACGCGGGTCAATAAGGATAGTGATATTGATACCAAAGAGTCTGATAAAACAGAGGCCATAGCTGATATTGAAACTAATTTCTATAAGGAATCAGTTTTGTCTTTGGATATCTCAGATATTGATCTTGATCAACTGGTATAGCAAGAAATAAAAACATGTGTATACATATTTTAATGTTTATCTAATGATACTAATCTAATCATTTTTAGGTTGCTAACATGTAACATCTGCAACTTGAAAAACGATTTTTATGATATTTTGAGATTTTTTGAAAGAAAATCTACGAAAATATCTTAGAATACTTAACAGTGAAATATTAAACGTATCGATAAGATTGATGACGTTCACACGTAGTGTTCCATTCAGTGAACATCGAATATGGAACCATGGAACGTTGCATTAAATCTTATTTATAAGATACTACTACATGATGATGTTACTTGTAGTTTGGTTATTACACTGTAAGGGAACAAAATTTTTCATATTCAAACATGCTGCCTCATTTATCAAGTAAAATTAGATAAAAGATTAAAAATTATTATATGCACAATATTTTATCATGTTTATACCCATATTTTCACCTTATAAACTAAAGATATTGTAAAATATCACAGTATTACAATTATGATTTTTTCCTTTACGCAATAAGGGCAAAGTATTAGGTCGTCCGGAAAGTTCTTTTCGCTTTTCCCGCTCGGGGCATTATTTCGTTTTGCTTAAGTAAACAAACCACAAGAACACTCTCTACCGTCAATCGTGTGGTCACTAGTTATCCTCTGGTAAGACAAGAGAACAGTTCTCGACATTAGTAGAAAGAGTATCTAGTGTCTCTTTGCGTGGTGAAAGATGGAAGACCAAAAGATGCATTTTTGTTACGTTATGTTTCACTGCTTTAAAAAAGACAGTACGCCTAAAAACACTGACAAGGAGATCTGTGACGTTTATGTTGATCGGTCTGTAACTGTTCAAACAGTCCGGAATTGGTTTAGGAGATTTAGAGCCGGAAATTTTAATCTGAAAGATGAAGATCGCAGCGGACGTCCATCCATCACTGATACTGACCTTATCAAGGCCTACCTCGATGAAAACCGAAGGTCTAGTGTTCGTGAGATAGCAGATGCTTTAAACATTCCGCGAGCAACGATTCATCAGCATTTAACAAAGCTTGGGTACGTTAATTGCTACGAAGTCTGGGTCACCCATCAACTCTGACGGAGAGCAATCTCCTGAATCGAATCTCGACATGCGATTTGCTAATTCAACGCAACAAAAGAGTGCCATTTTTAAAAAAATTAATTACTGAGGGTGAAAGTTGGATTCTTTACGACAACACTGCGCGCAAGCGATCTTGATCTGGTCGAGGTAAGTATCCTCCAACGGTAGCAAGACCTGGACTTGAGCCGAAGAAGGTGCTGCTATCAATTTGGTGGGACTGGAATCCTCTACTACGAATTACTTCCGGAAGGACAAACGATCAACAGTGAAAAATATTGCACCCAACACGATAAACTTAAGGAAGCCATTATCACAAAAGGTTCTGAAGTGGTGAACAGACGTGGCGTTGTGTTCCACCACGACAACGCGAAGCCGCACGTTTCTTTAGCGGTGCTAACGAAACTTCTAGAGTTTGATTGGGATGTTTTACCACATTCTCCGTACTCTCTAGAGCTTACACCATCGGATTATTATTTGTTCCTCTCTCTAAAAAATTTTCTTCGCAATAGAAAATTCAAATCAGTAAACGAAGTGAAAAATGGCCTCGAAGAATATTTTAAAAGTAAGCCAAGAGAATTTTGGGAAAATGGCATTATGAGGCTCCCGGAGAGATGATAAAAGGTGGTAGAAGAGAAAGGATCACACATTATTTAAGAAAGCCACACAGAAGGAAATATATTTTCTACTTAGTTCTTATTACATATATAAAGTGAAAAGAATTTTCCGGACACCCGCATACATAATAACGGAGCATTATAGTTACTATTACATCTATTATACTCTACTATACATTTATTACAAAGATATACAAGAAATTTAACTTCCTAGTCATTAATTTAATCCTAGTCATTAATTCAATCCTAGTCATCAATATAATGACCCATCATTTTTCATTCTTTCTCATTGTAGACATATGTCAATTAAATTTAAAGATGCCCAACGTATGTATGTTGCGGATGTCCATCACACAAGCTAAGACTTCTATAAAATTAAACAAGAATTCCTTGTTTCCGTGGTGTTATTTTTAAACGAAGTCCATTAGCATTGTGTAATATCAATTCACTGGTGAAACGAAGTTGATCCTCCGTATCCAATGACTCGACTTGGAAATTTTTCAATACATGCAAAATAAGAACTTTGACGATCATTGTGGCATATTTCCATCCTATGCAATTACGAGAGCCAGCACTGAAGGGTATAAAAGCATAAGAAGGGTACTTTGGTGCATCAGGAAGAAATCGTTCTGGTCGATAAGTATCCGGCTCTGGAAAGTATCGAGTGTCACGATGGAGAAGGAACGAATTTACGAGAACCGTCGATCCTACTGGAATTTTGTGTCCCACTAAAAACGAATTACATTATTCAAATTTTCCATCACTGAAAACACATCTTTGTGTACATTTGTACTTACGAATGGTAATAGGATGATAAATCTGTCTTGCGATGAGTGGCGCTACTGGGTAAATTCTCCAAGTTTCTTTTATGCATGCTTCTAACCAGATTAATTTGCTTAGCATATCCAGAGTTATTTCTTCCGTTTCTGCTTTCTCGTAATATTCTTCAAGAATTTTTTCCTAAAAATGAGAGGTGACAAAGATACATAATAATTGATTAATTAGGGAGCATTTATCTATGTTTATATTTATTACATCGGGAAAATATAGAGAAAAACGAGATATTTGTACATTGCAAGTTTCGTTATTTTAGAAATTATCGTTATCCGATATACGTATTGAATTTATCCATCCGAATGTCTTCATTATTTGGTACAACAAACATATACATAAGTAGAGATTATTAATCTACAACGAAATCGATAAATATGTATAGTCAATGTTCTTGAAGAGTCATATGTGAAAGTTTCGCTCTATATTTTTAACTTGTTTTTTCATGTAAAACAACTCTTGTCTAATTGTATCATCAATTGCAGAACATGTACAAGTATGCGATGTAAAATTACCTGATACTGAGGATGCCTTCCTAATGCATACAGGATCCAGGATACGCTAATCGCAGTGGTATCGTGACCCGCGAACATAAACGTATTCACCTCATCACGAATATCATCATCAGTAAGTACCTCTCCATCTTTCGATAATTCCAACAATAAGTCTAATAAAGCTTGACGTTTATGAGACCGTTCATGGGAATTCCCTTCAGTTCTGGCTTTCCATTCGGCTTTTCTGTCCGCGATTATCTAGACATATCGGATTTAAAGTTTAAGTTAATCAAATCAACAAACTATTTTATACTGTGCGTTTATGTTATGGATTGTAAAGGTCTTGTCGAATTTTCCGAGTAAGAGAAATTTTACGAACGATAGTGATATAAACATTGAAACTAATTTTTCGAAGTTGAATTTATTCCTTATATGTGCGGATTGCGGATCAATCAGATAACGGCTAGAAATCAATATGGCGTCAAAGTAACTTGGTGTCAAATACGCTCAGGTCGAAACACCTCGAAAACTACAAGATAGCAAAGGAAAAAGTCAACAATTCTGCATCCTTTAATTATCTCACATCTTAGATTCAAAATTTAAATAAAGCCAAGTTAATTAAGAAATTATTTTGTACTGTGTGTTTATATTGTGCGTCGTGGAGGTCATCTTATCGAGTTTTCCAAGATAGGTTTAATAAACGAAAACGTGCTAAACAGATTTTGTACAGGTTACTAATGTTTGTCGGATTAGATATTCGAAGAAAGACAAATTCAACTTTTAGAGGTTAATTATTTATCCACAAAACTAAATGACAGTTTGCGCATTATGGAAATGCGATCGAGGATCAGAAAAAAGCACGACGAGTGTAGAGTGAGAATGTGATTGCGAGTATATGTGAAATATGATTTTTTATTGTAAGGTATAGACGTGTACGTTACAGCTCACAAGTATTTGGTAAAATTAATGGTCACAAGCAATATGTATTATCTTTTCACGAAACCAGCAGATAATAAAATATGGAATGTGGTTATAAAAGTAAACTTTGACTTGTAAAGAGCTTCCTTGAGTTCAAGTTATAGAAGTAATATAACGATTCATAGGGAATTTCATAATGGAGCAGAACAGAAGTTCAAGTTAAGATTTGACTGTATTTAACTGAAATGTAGAAGGAAAAATGATATGTATTTACCTTGTTAATGAATCCATGAGTAATACGAAGTGCGTGTTCTTGCTGTTTACCCCAGGTCGTTAGCTTAAAAATCGGATCAAAGGACATCCATACATTCAGAAATCTTCTTTGCGAGATGGAAGCTAACCTGGAATATAATATAATATAAATATAATATATGCATACGCGTATGCATAAATGTCATAGGTGACATTTGCTCTAACATGCATTTAGTAGAAAATGTTCTTACGTGTTCACAGCCAGCACATACTCGTTTCCAAAATTCGTTTGAGCATTAATGCAACATCCCATGGAACTATCTGTGACGTTAAAAAGAAAAGATGTAAAATTTTCTTAAATATTCTTGTTTTCTTTTTTAATATCTTTCTCAGAGCAATTTACAACTTGTTTGCACAAATATTCGGAGTTAGGGCGGATGTTATGTTTAAAATCGTTCGTGAGAATTAATAGTAGTCGCACGCTGGTCGCACGGAATAGAGTACATAATGCAGGAATTCAAACTAATAATAAGAATCGAGCGTAGAGACTATCGAAACTTTGTGAAGTTTTTCACAATTCATCCCTTTGACCAAGGTGACCACAGTCGCGAACGGAGATTTTGTTAAACCGATTCCCAGTGTACCAACCTGTCTAACGATAATAACGACAAGAGAGAGTGCAGTAAAAGCCTATTGTTTAAGTTGGTGAAATTATTCTAACCTGGTTAACTTTACAACACTCGTTCACGGAGGTATAGTTTTTGGATATACATAAATTAATTTATCCTTTTGTGTCAGATCGTTACAATGGTAAAAGACAAAAGTAACTGAAAGATGAAATAAACTTTGCAAATGTTTGTATCCAAGATAAAAGATCGAATTTCCATTGTCTTGCCGTATGATTGTTCGTATAGTTTACACGTGGTAAAGCGATACGTAGAGCGTATTTATATTTTCTATATTTATCGTATGGTATGAAATCGATACAAGGAACGAATTAAGGTTAACAAAAATCGATTGTAATCGAAGGAGGCAATGGAAACGTTTGATTCTTCGTTGTTTAAAAGATGTCCCGCGTATAAGGTGCCACACGAGCAGAAGAATCGATAAGTTTTTTTTACGGTGTACAAAATTTTTTAAGTGACATACATATGTTATCAAGAGGAAATGGCTACCTTGCTCACCACTCGTCACTGGGGGGGATCAGACGAATCGTTTAGTTGCATTAGCAAGACGTTCGTGAGCAAATTCACGAAATCACAAGAAAAACCGAACAACGACAAGACAGTTTCGGCGTCCGATCATCTGCCTGAAGACATTTGTCGGAAACAGCCGGCGAAGCGCAAAGCGTTGAACGTCGCACCGAAAATTGCAAAATCGAAGACTACTAAGGCCTACAATGACATCGTCTTGGAATCCAGTCACGTAGGTGTTCGACTTGGATCGTCACGTCTAAAACCATGTCTACGTTGAAAAATACGATATATAGCGAAACTCCGTTTATATGAATTGCGCTTCGTGATCGTACGCTCTGCGTGGGGCGGGCCCGTGAGTATGTTTTCGCGGTTCCAGGGCCCCTCTCCCGTACGCGCTAGGGACAACGGTCATCGTGGAGGTTTTAGCCGGTAAGAATCCGGCACTACCCCGCGTCCTCTTCCCGAAGGAGAGAACGCGGGGTGCCTATGAAGGTTTCCTCCACGTTAAAAAAAAAAAAAAAAAAAAAATAAATCCACCCGTATATTGATTCACTTTTTGCGTCTCCAGGTAAGAGCATCGGCACTTCTATACGAGATAACAGATCGCACTAATCAGTTAGCCCAACCACGCGTTCGAACCATCGAAGAAAAGCTGTCCGAGACACGGCCGAATTCAACGCAGATTCCCAAAGCATCGCCACGTATTATCGAACTTTCAAAGCCACGGATCCCTTATCGATATCCGCCTAAACCAATTGGATACGTTGCACCCGGTGCTCTCACGGCCGTCGGTTGGTATCATTTTCTTTAACGCGCTTCTCGTCCAAATAAATACGAATTAATAACGAATTACGAGCTGACTGCTCTCTGTTATGTCCGATAGCTTCGGGCATTTTTGACGATGAAATAGTTGTAGCAAATTAATAATGCAACGGGTCGACTTAAGTTAGTCGGATTAAATTTACTATTCGATTCTAATCGTTCAATTGCTACTGCGAGATACGTTCATCGTGAAATAATTGGCAATTTGAATTCTTTTTTCTAGCCACTCAGCGTATAGTTGAATTATCGAAACCGAAAAAGAAGCGGAGATGGAAAGTGTCGGGCAAAAGAAAATCAAAATTGCATAATGAAAAGTCACGGTAATAATGAAATTGAAGTTTTCTCATTTTTTCGCATAGTATTACCATCTTTGATAAATAATAAATAATACGTATAAGCGCAGTTATTACGAATCTAGTGGCTTTTTCTCATTTTTCACGTCTTTCTTCTTTATGTCCGTAGTAATAGCGATAAATCTCTCTTAATTGGCTGGCAGTAATAAGATAATGTTATATATGAATATTAATGGGCAGTATAAAGAGGAGGATAAAACTATTTTTATTCATTAAAAACGTACTTTATTACTATGCAGGGTAATCACCGTAAGGCGTTTCAAACTGCTTTCTCTGCTTTTAGTAGAAGCTACGAAACCCTTCTTTACTGTTCTATGGTGCATCGGGCTCCATTTGAAATTAGCGAATGACGATATACTTTCCTTAATGAGGAACAGTCGAACAACACGGTGCATATATATTTACGCCTTACGATAATTTATTTGGAAGCAAACAATGTTTGCCGTAGATATTTATCTTTTTCTTTTCCGACGTATGATCAAAAAGATGCGATTAATCCTGCGCTTTGAAACAATGCAAACAATGTTAAAAATAACGCAATTAATTCAAATGATTGCGAGTAACGGGGTCGTATAAGTTAACTTAATTATTCACGTTGCGTATCCGAGGTAAAAATAAATCTTGTTATTACAGAAGTTACATAAGGCGCGGTAAAAAGAAGTCCGACCATAAATACACTGCGTTGCTTCGTCATAAGAACGATCGAAAAACGAGGAATAAGAAGAGACAATTGAAAACTTCAAACTCTGACAGGACCATTATTATGGTTGGCTTGAAATTGAAGGATGATAAGAAAACTCGTCGACGTTCCTAACTACCGAGAACGAAGCGTGATATTTTCTCACTGTCGTTTGCAGTTTCGTAGCACGGCCGATGTCTCTAATTGTTGAATCAGCGAAATTCACAAACTAATTTATTCTATAAATTTTGTATAGTACGTTTTGTACGAATAATTATTCGATCGCTATGAAAAATTATCGGTGGTAATAGTCATCTGCGATGGCGATCAATACCGATTGCATCATTATACGCTTTGGAATGCAGATCTGTGATTATGCGACAATACGCACAATCGAGTTGCGTTTCTTCTTCGGTCTATTTGAAAATATCGCGCGAGATATACATGCAGTGTTGCGAATAATTATAGGCTCAAGCACATTCTCTGCGTTATTTCTTCAATGGTTCCATGAAACCAGGTATCATTTGGACATGTTAAGTGAAATTGTTTTTGCAAAGAGTAGATTGAACGTTAGAGGATATATGGCGAATCGTTGCCTCTCTTAATCGAAATAGAATACAGAAAGATAATATTTATATTTAGATTATGTTTTATATTGTAATATGGAATTATATATATAGGATTTTGTTCATTTTTGTTTCGATACTATGAAAAATTAGAAAATGAAGTTGAGTTTGTAATTATTCACGGCATTGTACGTATTATGAAATGTAATTGCGTAAATATTAAACTCAATTTTCACAGTTCATAAACTAACGTAAATAGAATAGTCAATAACTAGAGCGACGATACGCAATATTGAGTAGTCTTACCGCATATTATGTCTAACGTAGCTCGTTTAGCATAAGGCACAATGTCGAATTCTGGTTTACCGACTTCGTTGTTTAGGCACGAGATAAATATTTTGGCTTCTCTGACCGCCGTCTTCAAATATACTTCCAAAAGTCCACTGTGGAAGGTTGGTGTCAACAACTTCCTGCGGAAATGCCATTTCTCGCCTAGAACATGGTGGAAGAATTTATTAGGTTTAACTTCTTATTCCTTTCCTCTAAAGTTATTCTTGCTAAAGTTCAAAGAAATTAATCAAAAGGATTTTAATTAAGTGTCATGACTTTGAGTATGTGATTTTAATGTTCCCAGAAATATACCATAACGAGAAAATGGTTACTGGTGTATTCCCGGACAAAAAGATTTGCATAGTTCTGAAATGGAAACGAGTATTTTTTCACAAACGTGAAAATTTACCCATTCTTGGACAACGCGGTTTTTCAAGTCATTTATATTTTGAAATTGACGCCCATCCTCGTAAACTCTTCTCGCGAGCATAGCCCAACAATTTTCTATTATATTTAGGTCAGCCGATCTCGCTGGTCATCGTGAAACTTTGATGTTTCTCTCCAAGAAATACTTCTTTACCGACCGCGGTATTATCGTGTTGGAGTACGAAGTTTTCTCCCGCGTACTTGTATTTGTTCGCCGATCAAATCAATAAACTTTTTAGTATTCGATTTTTCCGGAATAAAAACAATTCTCGTCTTCCCATAATACTTGCAGTTTTTTCCTCCCTCTGTAAATCACGGTAATAATACTTCCACCTATCTGGGCCATCTAAATTACACTTCTTTCACTCATTACACTTCATTTGTAATGAGAACAGCATATGCTCTTTTTTCCTGTCTGGAGAATCGTCGTATGTTTTTGTATTTAGATTGATGTAACTGCAGAAAGAGGAAAATATGTTTACGCTAAAAATCTATTAGCATCGATTTGTATCGATATGCAAGAGAATAATATCACAACTTTTCTCTTGTCCCGGGAGTTATGGGAAACTTAGTGGAAGGCTTTAGAAGGCTTAGTAGCTTAGATTTGAATCCTCCGGTGATAAGGTGGCGAACTACTGAAAGTAGGTCCTTTGGTCTTCTTGTTCGTTTATTTAAATCAGTTGATTTACTCGCATTCCAAATACTCAGTAGTAGCTCTTGGTAATTTTGCAAATGTTTTCGTTGAAATTAAAAATATGCCATTTGAAATTTATGGGCGTCGTGTCACTATCAATGCCAAGCAGCGATATACAAGTATACGCGTATACTTAATCGATTTTTTTTAATTCATCGCGCGATAAATCTATGGGTTTCAGATTCCCGGAATCTAGTTTCGTAATTCATTTTTATGAGCCTGAAAACATGGATTCGATTAAAAAAGAGCTGTTATGTCATTCAACGCTTCTTTGACCCGATCAATTTCGCTTCGGCTGCTGGCTAAAAATTCTGAGCGATATTTTACTCGAGATATCGTAGAATATAAAAAACATTCAGATAGTAGAACGTTACGAAGAGCTCGACTCGTGTTCGTTCGTTACACAAATTTTTGCTACTGGTTGTCTGGCTGGCAATCTGCCGGAATTTTTCAACCGAAAAAATGCTGGCATGCAACGGTTAAACGTAGCCTCCAGAAATTAATGGCCGGCCAAGTAGATCGAGCTGATTCGATCTACCTGTGGATCTTCTTTTTTCATCGCTTTCGATCGTATCGTTCCTTCTTCGCGCGAAGACTTCTGAGCGTAGGTAGGTTCCACATGCGCGAGTTTTTTTTTTTCATCCTTGCAAAGATATAACGCGACTTTTTTTTTTTTTAATTAAAAGTACTTATAAAGTTTAAAATATATCGGAGATGCCGACTGAGCACCGGCGGTGACGTATCGACGCGTCTAATACACCACGCTTACGTTTCTATGATAGCAATTTCCAATTTCCTCAAAGACTCTTTTGCTTCGTTTTCCCTGACTTGTTAATCCTTGCGGGTATAAGTACAATTGGTGATCCTTCCAATTTAAAAATTCAAGCAGTCCTGGAGCTGTTATAATTTCTTCGTTCACGAATCTCTTTGATACAATTCACGCGTTAAAATGTCCCTAACTTTGAACGTATCGATTAGTGGCAAATTAGTAGGAAAAACTGCCCTTCGACGGTTGGATCGCTAACTATTATTCTGTACTATTCTACTAATCTAAATTGAAAAT
This sequence comes from Bombus waltoni, assembly GCA_014737395.1. NCBI lineage: Eukaryota > Metazoa > Arthropoda > Insecta > Hymenoptera > Apidae > Bombus > Bombus waltoni. The sequence goes on from JACXII010000031.1 coordinate 591,034, forward strand.
ATTTGTAGACATTAGCAAAATACGATCGAACGAGAAACGACGAGAAGAGCGAAGCAGGATTAAATAGACGCGAAGTAGAAATTCATGGTTGCTCGTGGTACTCACCGGCGCTAGTTATCAAACCAGAACCAAGCCAAGGTCGTAAGTATCCGTACTCCAAGCTTTTATCGATGTGAACGCTGCTGCTTAGCAATGGCTGTATCGCTTCTAATTTGTAGAGGAAGATGAATGGTCGCATGCCTACCCAGATCAGATAGATGTCCCCTAATTCTCTTCCCCATTTCAGCATCTTCTTAAAGGCCTCTGTAACATATAAACATCCTTTTTTTAATACCGAGCACGAAGGGAATTTGTAATAAGAGTAATATTTTTTCAGTTTTTCTAGAAAAATTTACAAATGTAATGCGCGAAGATAAGGTGTCTGATCCGATTGAAAGTCTGACCTGTGTGATTGATATACAATTCGGAAAACAAACAGGAAAGAGAAGGTAGGTTCCTTTACACGATAGTGCGCGTAACAACGGTAAAAGCAAGCGATTTTTATACATTGTTTTTTGAACCAATTACTAGTTTTTACATTTTTACATTTCAATCACAGTTACTCTGTTATACAATAATGCCAAACACTGCTACATCGGATGTTTTTAATTTTTTTTAGCGAAGTTCGCTGAGCGATATCTCAATGGAGCCGTGGAGCGGAGAAGATACCAACGAAGATTCGATAAACAGACTTTACTCGTATCGGATGCTCTGATATCGAGTTTCAAAAAAAATTACTCGTTATATACACTTTTTGATCTTTGTCCCGAATCCTCAGACGGCGGATTCTGATCTCATAATCGTACGATTATTCGACCTTGTTTTCGAGATACGGCGAGTCTCCCCTTTATCAGACCGAATCTACGTACCTCCACGTTTTTATAATCCGACATTTATTTATTTATACGCGAGACACTAAGACCAAGTGTTCGCGGAATTAGAATACAAGGTTCAGTGTGAGATATTGCGTTCCGCTTGCAAATAAGGTGTCTGCGTCTTAAGCAACGAAAAAACGCAGGGTTCAATGAAGAATTTGCACGGTAAATCTTGTTGGCGTTTCGTGATTCGAATGACGACAATACTAAAATACGACAAATTCATTCTGCCACGATCGTAACGATCGATAATTGTAACAAGCGACGACGGAAGAAAATGAAATGCTCGCTATTGGCCCGCTAAATGCCAATTCCGCGGAGACAGTTTGATTTGAACAACAGAGTGACGGAACAAAGAAGAGATTCACGAGGGGGTCTCGAAGGAAATATTCTTATCTGAAATGAGACGGAAGTCGAAAGTCTCGCAGTTTTGTAAGATCGTCGATGTTTCACGATGATTTGCATCGGTCGTCGACCCGAGATATTCTTCGTACAGAAATAGACTTTTCGCAGTAATCATGGTGACCAATCAAGTTATTGTCGCATCTCGAAGCTCGTTTCAGCCTCGTGGCGCGAATTACCTATTTGTTAAGAGGACGATGCACACCGTTTGTGAACGATTGTCCAAAAGTTATTGTTATAACTCGCCGTACTCTATTATTTCATTCTTCCTCCAAGTTTCTATATCCTTAACGATGCACAACTATCGAAATATCTATAGAAATCGTTTAAACAAGATAGTATATATATATATATATGTACACAGAGCCTGTCGTAGAAGAAGCGCCGTCATTTTACTTGGAAATAATTTTTGGCCAAGACGAGGTAAATGTAAGTATATTTTTATTTGATCGAGTCTTTCGAATCGCGTGAGTTACGATATCGGCCAAATGACTGACGACTGCTTTGCAAATTTTACAGAAACGGCAAAGATACACCAGAATGGAAACAAGAGGCTAACACGGACTATGTAAATCCTGAAAACAAACTGCTAACGTACAAAGTTATCGGAAAATCTATCTGGACGTACGGCATCGAATTACGAGGAACAGCAGCTGACAGCCGCATCGAAACGATAGGAATCGATGCAGTCGATAATACTTGGCACAGTTGTAAATTCTCTGCGGTATGTACGTGCTAGCGATAAGCTGAGAAAACACCTAGGTATTCAGACAGTCGGAGAAAAAAATGGAACGCTTTGCAAACAAGTAGCTGGATGCTGCAAACAGCTAGCAACCTGTATGCGTTAAATCTATCTCGAAGATTGCCGAAGGGACATCCGGCCGAGAGAGAGAGAGAGTCAGTCCTTTGCCAAGGGAAAAGTCTGCGCTTAGGTCGCCGTCGGGCCAAGAGAGCGAAAAGGTCAGTAAACGTAATGCCTTTCTGTTGCAATTTCGATAGTATCGCGTGTCGCGTGTCGCGCGAGATGTAACCCTGTAAAGCTGTAAACCCGAAACCGTGTTTTCCAGGTATCTAATCGACCCAATTCAGACGGAAGAAACATATCGGATTGGCGACGCTTTCCAAGGTCTCGAGAGCGACGTCCGTGCAGCACGGAGGGATCGTTCGCACACTTTTGCTCGACTACATCGAACGGCGACTCGACGCAATCGAGTTTCCTCGAAGCATAAGGCAGATTCGGAGAAACCACGACTTATAGGCGGATTTATAGAAGAAATACCTGTTTGCTCCTTGGACCTGTACTGCAAATTGACGGCGGAAAGATACGATCGAAGCTGGGCCAATTGCTAGGCGTTCGAACGCTGGGCACTCGAATTTCCTGACTTGGCATTTCCTCGAGACGGACGAACAGCGGAGACAAGGAGTAATCGGTGAATGTATATTTGGAAGAAAGTAAAAGTACAACCTAACCCTAACCTAATCCTAACCTAACCCTAACCTAACCCTAACCTAACCCTATTTAGCGATTATATTAGACAGCAACAGGCCCTAAGGCGACCGTTCGTGACGTTCGCGTGCCCGACTAACGGGTTCGGCGGGCGATGAAATAACAAAGCGCGCCGAGTTTGTGGAAAAGAAGAAAAGGTAAGCTAATCGCAAAAGACTCCTCGTCTTTCGGTTTTTCGCTCTGTTATATACGGTCGTGTCTCGATCGTTAAACTATTTCCAAAGATTCGATGGCTATCGTTGCTAACGCGCTGATTCCTTCTAGATTCGATGCTTCTGAAAACGTGGCAGAGAGAAGGAAAAAGATAGATTCAAAGCAGAAAAACTGCTGTCGCAGGTCTAGCAAAGTAGAAGTAGCTGTACGCAGACACTGACCGGACGTTGACCGGCAAAAATGCAACGCGAGGTCATCGAGTAGTAACGACTCGTAACAAAAAGATTCTATTCTCGTAGACCTTGGCGCGCAACGAGACGCTTGCGCTTTCCGTCGGATGATGGCGAATTCGAGAATTCGAGTCATCGTCATCGTCGTCGTTTGCTTTTTCTGGTACGCTGGTTGTGCCATCGTTCATTTTTCGCTCGTCTTCGAAAGTTCTCTATTTTCTCTTTCGTTCGTCAGTTTGCTTTACCAGAAGGAGAATATTAGAAAGGAACGTACTTGCCTCGACTAGACTTTATTTTTGAAAATATCGGGTCGCGTAACGACAGGATCGTTCGTCATTTTCGCGCGTCATTGGAAACAAGATATAATTACGAAACATTTCCTATTCGAAACTAATTCGTACAAATCTGTTTTAAGCGAATCTAAATTCCGTTTTATCCTTATTTTTTAGTTCACGTATCTAGTATCACTCGAGGCAAGTTTACGAGAATATCGTAAAATAGAGAAACGAACGAAAAAGTTACAATTGCAACTCTAACGATTTGACAGAAACGTTTCGCGAAATACGTTTTCCATCCCAATTTCGAATCCGCAAAGTTTTATCTAAATTATGTCACACTCGGATAATGTTCCTTCGTAATTAGTTCGGTACTGATATAATACCGACTATAATTATGCGAGAGATACATGCACGTGTCCGATCACACGACGAACTATTTATCTTCGTACATCGTGTAGGCTTCATATTTGAACGAGAGTTATTGTCTGTCGAGCGATTTCTTAAAATCATCGACATTTTGCCGATAACTTTTTCCTTTTTCGCGCCACGTGTAATTGCATACAAGTACAAGTAATAACGTTATTCAGGCCGCGAACGACCTCGACCCGCTTTTTTCTTCGTCTGGTTATGCGCGACAGACTAACCATTTATCTTTAGCGTTCAGCGGGCCGAGGTGGATAAATCCTCCTTTCTTTTTCCTCTTTCTTTCTCGTGACTTTCCGTTTGTTTCGCCAATGCACGGACGAGAACGTCTCGTTCACCAGCGTCTTTCATATCTGGAGCAACCGAATTAAACGTCGTTTTCCAAACGTCCAACCTTGTCGTTCGCGACGACCACTTTCGATACGCGAAATTGAAACCGATTGCTAGACCAACGCGTACGAAAAGTCGTTTCTTCGAAGATTCAATTTCCGCACGCGAAATATCAGCGGCGCGATTGCAAACAACTTTTCCCTTTGCACGTAACCGCCGCTCGGCCTTAGTTTCCCAAAGAACCGCGGAGAATTCTGCCTACACTTGCGCGCCAAATTACAAAATCTTGCATCTTTCGACGTAGCGTCTGTTTCTTAGACTAATATCACGAATGCGCCATTCGATGCGTCGTAGAAAATTGCAAAATGATTTTCCGATAGCGATCGACGAGCAGAAACGCGGTGCAACGGGTTTCAAGCGACGAAATCCATTCGTACAAAAACGACGCGTTGTCGAATTTTGGAACTTTTGGCCCGCTCTGTCTTACGCGTTGGAGATGAATCGTCAGTGACATAAGATTGCATCGGTCTCTGTTCACACTGCCAACTTTATCTTTTCCAGCTATATAATTCTCCGGTCGCCGGAAGACCGAACACCTTGCCCAAAACGATATTTACCAAGTCGAGTCATATATCGGTCAAGACTTTTAAATTGCCGTATTGGCGGGCTTAAAACTGTCGCGATTAAGAATATTTGCCACGTCGATTCATACATCGATCACGACCGTTAAGCCAACGAATTTCTAGGCTGAGAACTGTTATACAGAGCGCGTTATAAACGTGGAAGCCACTCGAGGAGCGTACAGGAGGTACACGAGCGATGAAAAAGTCTCTAGCGTTATGTACGAAGCGAAACTGTAGCAGAACATCGAAAGAGAAAAATGACTATAACTTTGAAAGAAGGTCGGACGGGACACGTGTCCGTACGAACCTTCTTCATTGTTTTTCTGCCTCGTGTCCACTCCTCGAGTGGCTCCCACACGTTATGCTGCACGCTGTATTTCGTCTTTATCCGTCGAATACTATCGGAAGATCGAAAAAGAAGCGGCGCGCCGGAACGAAGTTTAACCGCAAGCTCTTGCAACGCGTGATTCTTGAACCGATGGATTCCGATACTTTGAACCGTTTTGCTTTGTCTATATCTATCGATCGCTATCGAACTATGCGAGAAAGGTTTTAAAAAGAAGCGAAATTTAACTCGCGATTAGCTGATGATGTTATCGAAAAAGATCCGTATAGCCAACATTTTCGTTACAATATTTCGTATTTAGATGATATATATATATATATATATATATATATATATATATATATATATAGTGATTAAGCAACGAGCCTAATAATATATATTACGACGAGATAATTTCCGATATAGCACTTATATATTCGGATGCTCTCTTTTAGGCTCTTTTATAAAAATAAACGTATTATTCGAGGATAAAGTTCGGCAAATTCGCGGTTGACGATAATTCTTTTCGGCATCGCGTTACACGAAACTAACGTAATCGAATCCGCCGCATATTTAGCAGGGGTATCAAGTGCATCGCTGCACTGTACCAGTAGCGCACCAGCATCGCGCAATTTAGCTTTCACCGGTGTAAATTACACGTTTACCCGTTGTTACACGACACCGAAATACCGATGGCGAGCGTGCCTGCTCTCGATCTCGGTGCATCCGACTGCATGGTCGATGGCGCGAATTTCTTTGATGTCGAGGTTATCGCAATCTTGTACAAGCTTGGAAATAACAGTAAGTAAATAGGCGAGCACGCAGAATTACGTACGTGGTCGAATATCTCCGATATCTCGTACTTTCGACGAATATTTACCAAAGCGACGAATATTGCCCGTGTAATATTTACCAATGCGATATATTCGCCATGTAATATTTATTAACGCGACGATTATTATTAAATGCTGGAATTATGGAATTTTCCAAGTTATTCGTATTTCCAACGAATACGCAACGAGTAACGAAAATGCGTTAGGCCAGATACGGTGCGTATAATAGCGCAGCGATCATGCACGCGGCTGCACGTGTATTATAGTAATTTGTATATATAGTAATACCGCAAAAGTTACGCGCGCGTAAAATAACGCTCGTGGCCCGTGGCTATCTACTGAATTATTTATGCTTGTATCTAGATTGCCGACTTTTATGCAAATTTACTTTTTCGAGAGTGTCATTGAAAGAGTAGAAGCTCGGTGAAACATTGTTTCATCCGGCAAATATTAGAGCGTCGATGGAAGCACTATATACTTTGGATATTTTAGAACTTCGCGTTACGTTCGCTTTCGTGCATTTTTGCCATTTTCTACGGTCTAGTAACATCGAAACAGGTTATTGCAATTTTTTTTTAGAGAAACTGACCGCTTGTGTTAAGGTATCGACAAGACGTTACGACCGAAAGAGTTTAGCGACGGGATTAGCGAAACCCAAATAGCAAATTTTTCGATATTTAACCGCGTCTTGGATGGAATTTTGCTCCAACTTTGAATCCAACTTTGAATATTTCGCTACGTTTTTGAACGTACCGACTTGATTGGTTGCTCCAGTTTTTTGTTCGCAGTATTCGTATGGAATTATCTTATTCTTACCTTTTCGCCGAATCTGTAATACTCGCTCGTTATTACGACGTTATAAATAAAATTGCAGAGCAAGATTAAAACGTACGTTTGAAAATATTCGCTCGAAAAGGATCTGTCGTTTTAGAAATTTACGTATTATATGCTTATTGGGAGTCGTTAAGATGGATTTTCATACTTCTTCCGTATAATTAAATTACTCGTGTCTTTCACGAGAGAAAATGATCTCGCGACGATGTTCGTATCCCGAATACTTCGTTATTACGATATTAACAGGTCGCTAATCTCTCGCGGCTAGTACTTATTAGACCGAAAGTGTTTATGTAAATTGAATTTAGATTGTTGTTCGTGTAACTAAAGAGACAGAAGCTAAACGAAGGTTTATTTCATCCTCCGAACATTACAACCGGTATCGTGTTTGGCATATTTAATTTGTTATTTATATTCTATCCTCGCATTATATTTCTGAATTCGTGTATTTTCTAGAATACGCTACATACATTCGTGCATATTCGTGTTTCCCATAAACATATAAACGTTTGCAGCGTGTAATTACTGTAATTATTGTAACGACGCGTAATGTACTTTCTCGTAACGCGAAGAACACGATAGAGCTAGTACATTATATAAATTTACCTTCTGCGAAATTCAAAATTATTCTACTTAGAAGCAGCTACTTATCGGTTATCACACTCTCTAAAACGCCAACTCATACGACGCTTATTAATTCAATTGCCTCGTAATTTTTTCACAAACTATCTACGACAGAATAATTTATTACTCAAGCGTGGCGGATGAAAAATGCCAGAATAGATTATATTTGACGGCGGTCAATTACGAAAACGAATTTCTCGGGGATAATCTGTATCACGAGTGGAGTTCGTGGTTTGCCACGTTTGAACCATAATCTACAATTTACGCCACGTATATTACTCGATTTTGTACAGCAACGGATTAAGAAACGGCACGTATCGGCAGAAAAAGCAGCAGAAACGGCACAGAAAAGATCGCGTGATTCGACATTTTCATACTTTGCACTTAAAGACGGATTTCTTAAATTCGTCCGCGTCTACGCGAAAAGAAGCGAAGAGCGAAAAGATTCTTCTAGCCATTCTACGCGAGATATTTTTAACGTTTTAACCAACAAGAAAGTGAATGCTTTTTCTCTAATTAATCAAACGGTTATTTTTTGCAGCGGCCTACTACGGGGATCGTGTGCAGGAGTATTGCCAGTTTGGTTAAATCGAGCCAAAAGTTCCAAGAAATTCCAAGAAATCTCAAGAAATCTCAAGAAATCTCAAGAAACCTCAAGAAATCTCAAGAAATCTCAAGAAATTGTAAGAAATTGTAAGAAAGTCTGTGCCATTGCTACGAAAGTGGACGGCCGAGTGGACGGCGTCGTTTGTTAGAAAACGTATCGCTTACCTTCCGGACTGCAGAATAGTTGATACGCGTTTCCAATGAAGGGTAAAGCAGCAGGCGGGTACGGTACTTTTCTCAAGTCATACAGAAACTTTGCTCGTCGGATCATCCATAGTACGACGATCGTCATCAAGCACGAGGATAAAATTAATGTCATCCACGATCTTTCCATGATGAACATCAAAGGAGACACACAGAACGAATACGATGAATTTGCCAACGTTTTATTCAGTGTCTTCGCACTTTATTATTGTGGGAATCTAATCGACTCGACTTAAATCTGCTAGAGACTCGCAAGTTAATAAACGATTTCTTTAAGCTCGCTCGCTTTTATACTCCTTTGCTCGCCACTGTGCTACTGTTCACTTGATAATCCGATTTTGCGACAAAGGAGATTTCTCAATGGCAAAGATTGTGTACTGGCGTACTCGTGTAGAAACGCGGAAAATCGTTGTGCGAAGGATGATATATGTTAAGAGAGGGAGAAAAGACGAGGAAGAGGGGGAGAGAAGGAGAGAGAGAAGTCGAGAGTGAGGGTCGAGCTACCCCCTAGGGTCCACTTTAGCGGTAGTCGTTGAAGCAATCACAATACGGCGAAAGAACGCAGAAGAAGAGGAAGCAATGGAAGAAGAAAGGCTGCCCCGGTCGCGTGCAACGCGTGTCATGGAATGACTCCCTCACTGTTATGCGTGGCCGTACGAAAGAGTCGCCCTTATATACTACTGAATGCTTTGTGTACTACTACACATCAACGACCAGTGGCTAACTCCTGCACCTATATAGAAACAACACGTGAGACGTGCAAGTATGCGTACGTGCGAGGTGTCGACCGATTCTACGTACAAAGGTAGCCTCCGTCTGTTTCTTCGTGTTCGTCTGAAAAAGTATCAAAGTATAACAAGTATAAGAAGTATAAAATTTACATCTGCACTGAATACCGACTTGTACGAGACATGCATTTTCCCGATAGTAGGCACGTACCACGCTCCAGTCTCTTCGATCGCGAGATTCATATTTATGCGCAACGATCTGCAGGGACGATACGAACGGTCAGTTATCCTAGCAAAAATCGAGTTTCGTGAATACTTGTACGTTCTCCGCATCGTCCACGTTGTCCACGTTTGTTACGTGCACGCGTATAAATAATACATGCGGATAGTAACAATGTGAAAGATATACGAGAGATCACGAACGATTCGAACGCTATCGGTTCAAGCTGCGTTTACATTCAAGGATTTCCCAGCGGAATAACTTGTCACATACGGTGATCTACTTTTTAATCGTTTTGTTCGAGAAGCATTGCTAATACCTGGTCCAACGAACGATGAACGAAGACGATTACAAGGTATACCTAAAGTATAAGTAAAGTCGTCTCTTTGATCCTAGCCACTCGACTAATCTAATTATACATCGTCGCATTAGAAACATATTTTAAAGTCGAGTAAAAATACGAGAAAATTTGACCTTGTCGCTAGTTCTTGGCTTAATTTTCGGTTAAATCTTTGTTTTCTTCTTTCTTTCTTTTTTTCCTTCCTTCGAAAAGGTGAATAATCCAAACACCAAAAAAAAAAAAAAAAAAAAAAAAAAAATATATATATATATAAAAGGTAAAATGTATATAGGTATGTACTGTATCTCTAACAATCTTTCCACGAGCATGACTAAACACGGTCAAACTTTCAATCTTCGCTAAATGAGTTGCCACTTTCGTCGCTATTGTTCCTTTCGTCGTAGTCGTTACTTTTGACCGACGCAAAATTTCCGTGGAGAATTCCAAACTAAACGAAAACACGGCACAATGTTTGACTCTCGACGTTCCTTCGTTAAGAAAATATTTTAATCGGTACCGATGTTGCACTTTCGATTTCGACTCCCTTTGCATCTCTTTCGAAATCATCTACTTGTACAGGCAATGATCCATTCACTGACAATAGCGAGTCTGATTTGATTAAGCACATGCCAAATTACGAACACTGTTAGGCGCGAACCGAAAGAATCCGACGATCGAACAAAGGCAAAGTTCGGATAAACAACAAAGACGAAGCGATGCGCACGAGACGTACGAAAATGCGATTGAAGAAAAAACGTAAAAACGCGAACGAGATGCAGGATGCTTCGAATAAACGAATTTCGAACGAGTGCCGAGCTATCGTTGAGAACGCGAGCGAGATCGATTGATAGTCGTTCGGAGTTTCTATCCGAACGATCGGCAGGCTATCAGGATCGATAATGATTGATTATATAATTTGATAGTCGATGTGTTTCGCGAACGTACACGTGGATAATTCTCGCGCGTTCCAACTTTTTACTCCTAATGTTCTCGACAGATTTTTCGGCAACGAGTGCGTACAAATTTACGTTTCTATAACTAACACAGAACGTACATAGCGATTATACATTTTATATATACGTATTTTATACGCTTTTTCACACGCGCGTTCGGTAGACTTTAAAATTTTACGTACGTAAACGCATGAACACATTCGCAGCCTTGCAACGAGCGAATGATTGAAATTTTCTTGTCGATTTCGCGTCGATAAACTACAAATTACGTTTCCATCGTATCGCGTAAATGTGAAAATATTGCCCATTTAATACAGATGTACGTAATTGTATTCTTACAGTTATATATGGTATATGTCATTAGATACAGTAAAACTACATCTCTCGATCGGGGAACAAGCGTGTCGTATAACTAGACTAGACGTATCGGATAAAGCTGAGTCTACATTGTCCGCAGACACGTGTCAAAGTTAATCAGAATCTGCCTTTCCACGGATTTTCCACGAAAGACTTAGCTCGACTGGTCCAGTCGGATAATAGGAATCCACTAGATTCGTATAATCCGAGTTAATTTTTATCTCTTACGAACTGATAGGGTTAGATTACAGTTAGAAGGAAAACTATTTATTTTTTCGAATGCCACGAATGTTTCGCAATGAGGAGGCACCTCCCCATTACCGCTTTCGTTTCTTGTTTCCGTTTGTATAAAATCGTCGTTATTATCGTCTTTATCGCAACAAGCCCGTTTCATCGGTATATTTAAGGTTCTTCCACCGATGCCAACACCCGACGAATCTATATATGCTTCAGATAATTTTCAATATCGTGTTTTTGTTTTTCAATGTCTGTGATTATGTTAATTTTGTTGGATTTACATCACCCTCGATTTCTTTAATCGTTATTTTGTCCCGATAGTTGGAACGCCGCGTTCGTTTCATACTAAATTCCGATAATCGGAATTCACTCGATCGAACAAAGGAAAGAATGCACTCTATGTAAACGTTAATAAAATCTGTAGATATTCGAGACGGAAAAGGGCATCAGTTATCGACGCTGAAGCAAAGTTGGCAAAAACCTTTATTCGTGCAAGCGATACGTCGTACGGCCTGCAATCGGATGACAAGAGTCGAGGAACATATTCGGTAAATCGAGCACCGCGATGACATCAGTTCGGATAAACGGAGTTTAGATAAATGAAGTTCTACTGTAGTTAAGGCAGTTTCGATGTGTTTGATTGATTCGATTGTGTCTCTTTGGTAGCTATTGAAACGAGAACGTGTAGGAAGCCAAGGACAATTAACGGAGAACGCCATTAATTTTTTGTTCCCCTCTTCGTCTGTACAGCCTGTACAGTTATAATACGTTTGCAAATTTTTTGCAACACCTCTCGTTCGATCTGATTTCCGATCTATATTTGATCGATATCTGCCCGCTACTAGTTACTGGTGTTTAAATCAATGGCGCCGTGATTATTTTCACGTCGTATTTTGTACGTTAATTTTATCTCTGTAATAGATTTAACGATCTATGGATACAGACGATGCAAAATGTACAGGGTGTCCCAGTATTTCTCCAACCAAACGTTGTCCGTATATTCTATATATAAGTCGAGATAAGGACAATACGTCGTATATGCCACTGGGAGAATCGTTAAAGAATTGCGGTGAACAGAGTAGAACTGTAACGAACGTACGTTATTACGTTGCAAAATATGAATTGATCAGGAATGTTTACATCTAATAATAACTAGGAAATATCACGCTGCTTCTTTCTATCGTAAACTATGTGTTTTGCCGCTGCAACTCGTGTATTTTAATTAGAATCGTAAAAGTGTTATATTATCTTCTTGCTACCGACAAATGTAAACATTTCTTATAACTCATATTTTGTACCGTTATCGCCTCATCTATGAAGTATACCGACGATGCTTCTCTAATATATTAGGGAGCTAGCTCTTAGGAAACAATTGAATATTAATGTCTGCGATTGCTGATGTTGATGCGACACGACGAGTTAGATAACAATGTCAAAGATAGATGGACGATGGACTTCGGCAGATAAAAGGTAAACGATTTGCAGTTCATAGAGACGCGTCTATACGACGACGTTGAAACGTCTGTCAGCATTTGAATGAATCGTGTCCTTCTGCTAGATGTCAATGCACATTACATCGATATGCAACGCCCAACATATACTCCCTCCTCTTTCTTTTCATTTCCATCTTCCCTTCTTTTCCTCGCGCTCTCTTCCTTCCTGAAAATAACGCGCGATTAAAAAGATCGAGTAAATCGATAACACCGTCTGGCGAGCCAAATGCAAGGAGAATACGATTGGTTTGTTAGGGGGTAGATCAGCGAGGGAGGGGTGTGTGTGTGTGTGTGTGTGGTAGGAAATTCGAGCAGCAGAACTTCCAATAGAGTTGCAATAGAAACTTGCAATAGAAACCAAAGCAACGTTATTACAACAGTTAGTCGTCTATTTATAGGACTGTGGATCCTAGGTCTAACCCGTAAAGGTAACGTCTGACCGACGAAGATACCTCATAACTCAGAAACTAACCCTAGAAACCAATGTGTTTTTGAATCCATGTTCGTCGAGACCTTTTTTCCTTCCTTCGATAAGTACTATTGTACGCCTAAAGTTTTTCCTAACCTTTTTGTACGCCCTGTATATAACTACCCGAAAGGCTGATTCTTATTCCTGATTGGCACTGTGGCAACCTTTATCCGGAAACGAAAGAAACTAAACAGAAATTATACAAAAAGATAAAACTTATTCCGATGCAAGGAACGATGCACTATGACAATGAATAGAAAGCGAGCCGGTTCGTCGAACTTGTCATTGAGGTACACGTGCTACGAGAACGATAAGACAAGCATCTTTCAACGCGATAACGTCCAGCGTGTGCAGGATTTGTCAACAATTATGCATACCGAAGACAACTATTATCGCTTTCCTTTTCATCTTTTCAAATATTATTTAGCTCTATTAAAATTCGTATAACCTTCTCGAGCCTAACCTAAACTGACGTGAATCGTTCTATACACTGTGGACAACCTCTCCGCGCTGTAATTCGCCCGAGATTTCTCTCATTATGTCGAAAATCGATTAAGACACGCAAAGTTTCGATATGAAGCAACGAACGTTGGACGAAAAAGGAGAAATATTAGTGACATAGTATGCAGCAGTGGGTTAGATTTGATGGAGAGCTAACAATCGCCGGTGGCAGTGATTCGCGGGTCGGTTACGACGTGTACTAGTCTGTTATCACGTACGTACGAGGTTATGCAGTGGAAAGCATTTGATACTACAAATTACCATACGAAGATTCATATGCATACGGTGGCTCGAAGATATATTCGTACGTTTCTAGAAACCTTGTATATTCAGTATCATAACATATGGGACCCATTTTAGGAATGGACAGGAGGCATAAAAGCAATGAAAAAGACACGTGTACCATTTGACCTTGCTACAAAGTTATAGCCATTTTTGTATTTTAATAATCCATAACTGCTTCACTTTTAATCTTTTATCTTGTTCTCCTTTCATTTTTTCCCCTCCTACGTATCGTTTACGAGTAAAAAACGCTGGAAAGTAATAGCGTGAATACCCTGTATGTACATGGTGTTCCCGATTTAAATGTCAAAACTCCGGGAGCGTGTAAAATGCATCAGATATCAACAGAGCGATGTGTAGCTGCAATTAGGACGGTCATTGTTCTATGTAACATAGCAGTTAGGCGGTTAGGTGTAATCAGACGCAGGTCGAGACTTAAATTTTTATCGGGCAGGTGAAAACGAAAACCTTTTTGTTCCTTTCGCCGCGATTTTCTCCAAAATGGGGTTTAAACGAGCAAATCTATAAGCAAATCTATAACTCTTTCTCTTAGTTTATCGGTACCCTTCGCGCTGCCAAAGTTTCGGCGTTTAAATCAAGGACACCCTGTATAAAGGGTTATATGCATGCACGCGTCGTCACGTCCTCTCGTAACACGCCGTCAGTTCCACGTGCCTGACCTCAGCTCCCTGATCTTCCGCGAGTTAGCAAACAAGTGACCTTCCATATTACGTAATACGGCGCATTTCCACGTGTAACGCGATCTACTCGGAAAACTCCAATTGTCTGCACGTGGAACGGAATCCCGTTCTATTCTACGACGGACAATATATCTTCGGTAATCGCCACGGATCTATTTGCATTTATCTTGCCAGCGACGCCTCCCATTACGTACTATTATTATACATACATATGTATGTATATTATAACCGGTACGCGAACACCTCTTAGTACTCTGACTTTTTACCGTTCTGCATCTGACAGATGTATTTGACAAATGCAACTACGTTCCACGACTTCTTCGACTAATCTTTTTCTTATTCTACCTCTGTTTTATCTTTTCTTCGTCGTTTTTTTCCCCTTCGACGAATGTTTCGACTATGAGCTGTTCTACCTGCCTATTCTATTAAGAATTTGCCGCTGCTTTGGAATATAAATTAACATTTATTATATAATATTGCTAATATTACACTGACTTACGCGTGTTATATAACATTACCTATACATTTTCACCCCGTCGCTTTCATTTTATAATTATTCGTATAGATTAATATATTTATCCTTATACGTGTGTAACATGGTTGTTAATGCATTTAAATATACATTATATGTTAGTAGTTCTGGCGTTAAAAATAACGGTTATACAATTAAAACGGTTATACGATTAAAACGGTTATACGATTAAAACAAATATAGATAGAAGGAATATCGCACAACGAAATTAGTACGAAGATAATTGGACATGGTATCGTGTTAACTCCAAATTAATTTGCAATTTTTATTTTCAGACTGATTCGCTTAATAACATAGGATTACTTAAAATAATTTAAGCATTTGTTACATAGAATTATCGCAGTAGAGTTTTATCATTCAAACTGTGCAACGGATTCTGAAAATTGTTTAAATCTTACAAAACACACTCTGGCACGTCGTTTAAACTATTAAATTTTTTACATCGAGTCTTTGTATCTTATACGTTACAGTCATTTTGAAATTATTTGTCAAGTCCTCTTCTTATCTTTGAACTATTCGATTACATACAGTGATTAATATTATGCAATATGCTTTTTAAAAAGATAACATTATTCAAATAAATCGTATGTACATGTTGTTAACACTTTCCTTCCGAAGGAATTTAGCATAGCTTTGTCAATCGATTATACAAACTTACAATTTAAAATATATTCATTGATTACTATGTAAATTTGTATTAAAAAAATTGCTAATCTATTCTTGAATTATGTTAGTTTGATAGTCTATAAATTGCATTGTAATATATTGACCGATTACCATGTAAATTCGTACTTAAAAATTGTTAATCTATTTTTAAACTATTGTGAGTTTGATAATCCATCAATTGTATTGCAATATAATACTCATTATCGGTACACGTGTATCTACTATAATCGACAGACGTAACTATTACATTCGAGGAACCATGTAAAACGCTGAGATTAAAATTTTTTCGCAAGTCGAACGACATAATCAATTCCCATAAACGGATCAATTGCTGAGATATCAGTCCGATAGTTTGCGCAACTAAATAAATTGGCATACAGTGTAACAGAGAGTTTCAATTAATGCGGTTTATTTTCGGCCGCTTTCGTTGGCTCGTACGAATTCCAAGAACGGTTGCATTCATTAAACCGCCGCACGAACTGAATGTGCTGCCTATGATCATTCGTTCACGTGGCTGAAACTTACAAGGACGAAGACCTGATTCGTTTCGGTTACACCAGACTGGTCTGGCACGCGGGCCGTTCACAGGTTTCTTCGTACGAGAAAAATATCGATGATGCATACTAAAGTTATGTCATCTCGCTTATCTAACGTGTTATTCGCGGCAGACGTTTATAGGAAATGTGTATACGGTCGTAGACACCTTTTCCCGACTATTCCGATACCAAATCAAACTATCGATCTATCGGACTGATAACTACGGCATTACGATCAGCTATTGAAAGTAGGAGAAAGTATAGTTCTAGAAAGTTACCGTAAACGTATCATAGATGGCAGTTCAACGTTAGGAGTACACGTGGAACAAAGTTCGGCAGGATCGATTTATTTTTGCGTTCATCGACACGCGTGATTCAGTAGCACCGACCGATTTAGATGAACTTGAAATTTGAATTCGATCTTGGTTCGGTCTCGTGGCCAAGTTGGTAACACGCGAAGGATGCAGGGAAATGGGGAATGCCCCGGTTGTAATGAATTTTGAGGTTAATAGTTTTTTCGTACGCTCCCGTATGCGCTCTTTATCGCGGTGTCGATATTGCGAATTAAATAATTAAAATTTTCTCAGTTTTGGAGTGAGTATAATGCAGAGCAGAATGGAGAATAAAACGATATTTTATTTTGATATTTGAGAAAATATGAAGTGGTGGCATTATTATATTGAAAAATTAATTTTCGTTTTCTAAAATTTGACATTCCCCATTTTTCTGGTAAACTTTCCACGTCTTGACCATGCTCGAGTTTTCCTGAATCATTTCTTGAGAAATCCTTGACAGAAAATAAAAAAAGAGGCTACAGATTGTAGAGATACTACACGTGGGACGACGAGACGAGCCAGAGTGTGAAGATGAAATATACGTATAATGAATATTTAATACGCATTGATCGCACATAATATGTGCTTGAATTTTTCAACGCACGTTATTATTCAGTTGTGCCAAGTGAAAATAAAATTCGGTGTGTCAAATGTCTTGAACATTGTTTAAAATCGCATTTTCAAGACTCATTTCGCGGTTTTCGGGATTCTGATAAATGTGTAAAGAAAACGAGGCAAATAGGACGCGAAGGAACGAAAAAACGGCAGGAGAAAGAAAAAGAGAAAGGCGATTTTATGGATTTATCTAGAAAGAGTCGAAGGAGGGACGGATTGGAATTTCTTTGGAGTTTGTGGCGTCGAGGGTTGTTGCCCTGAAATGGTCGGCACGTGTAACCCTCCGGCGTCCTTGAGATCTTTAGATGTCCGCTAAGAGCATAGGAGATTCTCACGATCCTTCCTAATTCGTCAGGTAGAGTCCCCTAGTATGTATGAGCCCTTCTAGAATAGTCTGCTAGGGTAGATCGTACTCAAGATACGCATAGTCTAGTCGTATAGACGTTCCACGAGTCATTTTGCTAATCTCTAGGAAACTTTTCAGCTTCTCCTTAACAGATAAGAAAAGAAACAGTTACACGCATATTTGTATAATCCCATTGTCTATTATAATATTAGGTATATATTAACAAAGTATATCTGGGATACAGAAATATCATAGATTGGTAATAATATATATAAGTTAATATCATAATGCAATTGTCACTGTATCCTCTTAAAATATTATTTCAACAACAACAATGTTATACAATTAACTACAAAATAGATGTTGGAAATTAATTCAATAGAAAATTTTAGTAAAAAGAAAAGTCATAATAATATTGTTGCATAGTGTGTTAGTATGTTATCTTGTTTTTTATTCGTCTTCTCTTTTCATTCATCCACTTTTTCCAATCCTACATCTGATTTATTCGTAGTTTAAATAGATCAGCTATAAATTATTTGCAAATTATTTGTTTTTATGTAAAATAGTTGATACAGGCTACATTTTTACATTACACACACATGCACATTATAGAAAATTGGAATGTTAATACTTGTAAATTGATAAAAGTGTAAGATACTACGGGAAGCAAAAAAAGATTATCTGTCTGACCTTAAATGTTTCATCTTCGAATTTGCTTTCTCGATGAAATTGATACGTTATCACTTCTGTGGCCCGTAATGACTCCTACGTTGATAATGACGTAACGTCTACTATCGTTCCTCGCATGATTTCAATTACTATTTATTCTCCTGCGTATAAATAACACATTATTTTTTATGTATGTCAAACATAAATTTTCCTTAATAAAGATAATCTAATTATACCATAGTTATAACAAAATATAAGGATACAATTAAGTAATGTTAGCTACGTTAAACTAGTATGCCTTTTTGCTTTTAATGCTATTAAATCGTTATCTATGCTGAACTGTAAAATTCGTACAAATCCAGACGATGTTTATTGCCGTACAGAAAAGAACTGTTTTATTCGTTGAACGATGCAAACATCGTTAAGCCGAAAAATCTGCGATACCTAATAAGACAAAAGAGGTTAAGATATGCAAATCTGGCGTTTTAAAAGATAAGAGAAAGGAGTCCGACTATACTGTAGAATGAGAAATGACTGCGAAAAGAGAAAGTGCGAATATCGAATATCCGATTGTTTCATAATTTATAATATGTAATCTGTCATTTGCATACTAAATTCACTGTTAATGTTTATTAATACTAATAACGTTGTATTGTTCATGCAATTGTAATTCAGTCATAATAATCTACTAATTATTAGTAGTACATAATGTTACATATACTATTACTACGATTTAACGATTAGGTAATATCGTAATATAAATAGTGTAAAAATACCGTAACACGAATTGGACTCGGTCGAGGTTGGTAGAAGCGTGAGTAACCAAGTCAGAAAATTAACATACATATATTAAGAGATACAGAAACAAGAGATATTGTAAGAGTAATAAGAAATAGCGAGATAACTTATATAATAATAGATAAGGACGTACGAAGAGAGACAAGAAGATTTAAGAAATGTGAAATATAGGTTAGCGAGCAGAGGTTAAGAACCATAAGGTAAAAATATAAGCAATATTATAAGACGAAGAATTATTAATTTCACGAAGAAAAATACGAAGGGGCAATAGCAGGAATTCCAAAGAAACCGCAAACCAATAGAAATATGATAGAATAGTGCAATACAAAGGCATGTTATAATAACAGATACCATCTAGCGATTCTAACATCAAGTATACCGCGATAAAGAAATATATTATAGATTAGTATAATAAAATAGATATAGATAAAATAGATAAAATAGATAGTTAGGGCAATTCTCAAAGTACAAATATATTATGATATAACGTTGTGTAAGACTTTGTATACTTTGTGCACTACATGGAATTACCGCAATATAGATACAAGTGGCAGGAAAAACTTGTACTTGCGAAAACGCAGGTTGTACCAAGCTATGAGCCTTACCGTAATAAAAGATGTTCATTTTGAACAAACCAAATTGCTGCATTCTAATGGACATAAATTCCTTGAATTCTTCCTCAGATTGTCAACGCACTTTCGTTAGATATAATTAGTCACGTCCATTAACGCGTTAACTTTCGAGACTACGATAAAAATTTCTGATATAAGATCCTTTTACGATAAGTCGATTTGAAACAGTCGCATTCTTTTTGCATGCGATTGGCCTGACTGCGCATGTCTGACATACACGTCTGTTTACATTCTAAAGAGCCACGTGCTGGCTAGCCAGCAAGGTGAAATACCTATCGTTTCAATGCAAAATACGCGACTCTCGAGCCGATTCATTAAAATTGTCTAATCGTTCAATAACGTCGTTTATTTAATAAAAATTGTCCGAAGACTCGAATATAACAAAAATCATTTATTGAACGAAGCTGAATAATCTCATTAAAAATAAAACGAAGTTATCTCATTCGAGCAGACAATTTTGTTTAATTTCATCAGTTTCGAAAAACTTTCAAAATTCTCTATCACTTCTACGTATCCGACATTTGACATCGACGATATCTTCACATATTCCACTCGGACTTATTAAATTTTTATATTACTGATTTTTATATATCTAAATTATCGCTTAATCTGCGTCGAAAAAAGTGTTATTTGCGACTCTGTATATGTGTATTATCGCGGCTATTTCATACATCTTCGTGATGTAATATAAAGAAAAAGAAAAAGAAGAAGAAAAAGAAGAAGAAAAAGAAGGAACTGTACACGTGTCAGCATCCTTATCGGCGTAATAGTTTATCAAATTAACGTTATTAATATATTTATTCTTAACTTTTTTTTAATGTTTCGAAATGTATCTCTAATCGCTGTAACCTTTGATTGAACAAAATATGTACCAAAATATGTACCAAAGGGGAATACAAATTCTCATATACTTGTCCGTGGTAAATCACTACATATTTAATTTAATAGTAAAATAATAGTTATCAAAATTAAAATTGATCGAGACCATCGTTTTTATGTTAAATGTGTAACATTCGATGTATACGTATATCGTATAATAGTTTTGCCGTTGTTTTTTCGTATATTCATGAGATACAGTAATAACGACAATAAAAACGACGTCACAAAGACCGAGCCTGAGCATTATTTAAATAAATACGTATTTGTAAAAACCTTATTTAAATAATGGCTAAATGTAATTTTGAAATAATTAATGCACTATTCATTAATGCTCTGCGTTTGAATAAACTGATTCTGTCGCGCCAATTGTTAACTAGCTACGTCAGAAACGCATATTTCCTCATAGATCTCTCGCACATAAGTTCAGACACACGTTATTCGGACAAAGGTAACTGAAATTAAAGTAATTTGGTGGACTGCTGTTACGTTACGTAATACGTTACATAATAATTCTATATTATTTACGATTCAAACGCACCAACGCAAAATACGGTGCTTGAAGTTCAAATTAACATTAAGATCCGAATTATTTGTTACTATGTATTTGACAGAATTACATAAAATAGAACATTATTTGATTTCGACGCAGAACGAAACAGCTTCGTTTATATTTCTCGAATAAAAGCAATAAAGTAGTCGAAATGACTGGCTATTTCCAAACCGTTATCTTTGATCTTCTTTTTTTTATAGAAGATTACAATGTCCATTCTGGAAGCGTAATTCGTTTCAACGTTACGCTGGTAAAACTAAACTAACTATGTAATAGCAAACACGCGTAGGACAAAACGACCATACTACAAATAGTTAAACGAGCCAAAGACATCGGAGATGAACATTGCAAATCGAATGCATTTCCATTAGTCAATAACGGCTGTAGTCCTTGACTTTGAACGTGAAAGACTAATTGATTGATTTATGAACGCATGTCTGTCTAGAATCAAGTAATCGACTGTTCAAAAGTCTTTTCCCGATCTGCTTGCAGTCTCGCTGTCTGCTTGCAAGGAAGTGGGGGTGCACGTGCGTTCCGGAGGACCACCCATTCGGTCCCCTCGACACGTGTACGACCTTGACTTTGACCTCGGCTGTTCACAAACACCTACCCCCGAGACCGAGGGTCGATGCATCTACCTCGAAAAACGTCGCCTTCTTTTTCCTAGTATTCTTTTTTTGTTTCAAGAACAGGGATCACTTCCTTTACGAGGATTCCACAGTTAAAGAGGAGCGTGGAGCATACACACTGTTACGCGCCAGTAACTACGCATAATTTGATAAAACCACTACCACTACGAGGCTCGAATTCGTCAGCCGAAGGTATAATATTTTGTTTATTGGATAGAATAGTATACAAAGTAACCGAGTAGCGCGTAATAATTTGTTTGTGCTGTTAATAATTATTTATTGCGCGATCGCGCGTGTACTTACACAAGGATCTTATTATCAGTAATTTCAATATGTATCGATCATTCCGTGCTATAACTGATTTTTTAATCGTTAGTCCCATATGGTAACGTAGAAAATAGCGCGTGCATATTTATTATCTTCGTGCTTGTCAATGCTTTTTGTTCTTAATGCGCGATGATTTAATATTTTTTACTACACGCGCTCTATTATCTTCGTGTAACATTATTATTCATTGAGAGGTATTGTTTTCGCTACGATAATATTAAAGAAAAAAAAGAAAAAAAAAAAGAAAAGGAAAAAGTACAAGGAGGATGTTGGATCAAGCCTTTCTCCAATTTACGATTTTATAATCAATGATCCACATTACGAAGTTGAAATTGAGGTTGCTCAATATTTCATTTTTTTAAACGTAAATGACGAAAACAGTTGTTTAAATCTTCCAGTTTCGAAACAGGCGATAAATCGCCGTTTAATGAGAGCGTGCAAACTTCAAGGGAAGATCAGTAATAAATATAATTATACTTATTATTGATAGGAAAAAAAGATACACAAATGACCTCAAACCTCGTTCAGTATTATCGCGTATTACGGATACTAATTAAACGGTTTTCTCTTTTCTTCTGTACTTTGATTTAATTTCAGTTGCACAATAAATTTATCAAACAAAGTGTATCGTACTTCTTATAACGAAGTTGCTCTTTATTTTTATTTAGTCACTTTGGACATGTACGATTTCGTAACGATATTTTTATGGAAAGAAGAGGACGTTTCATTAACGAATTTAGTTTCGCAGGCGTTTTATCAGGCACGTGTTAAGATTAATTGCCGTAGATAATTAAATGGTGTATCTGTTACAGACTCACTGACCCATTTTCAAGCTGCATAAAGTGGCATGATTAAATATTACCATTAGTTCATTATGCATTTATCGTTATTCACATTCCATATTTGGGTCGCTTGTTAACGCGCACAAATTTTATTAGGTTCATCCTATTTGTTTAAACTTGTTTAATTTCATATTTGCGTATCAAGTATTCTCGATATGTACTACAACGGAACGAACAACGTTTCTGGCATACGTTTCTCTAGATTATTGTGACAGAATCGTCATTGACTAACGACAGGTTACCTGTTGCATCAAATGGCACCTTCTGTCTCAGCTTCTGAAATACCGACTTGCCTAAAAATTAGAGCCTATCTTACGCCCTCTGCGATCTTTTACGGCGAACATGGGAATTATCTTAGACAACTCGTCAGCGACTATATGACCGACAAGGTACAGAATAGACGTGATATTTGCGACGTCAGCCTTCCAACGTTTTGCTTTTTTTAGCGACATAATTGCTAAGAACATTTGTATCTACTGTTTCTCTGTATTTGACACCCGAGGTCCAGATATACGAACGCGAGTTCTATTGGCTCTTCGGTATCACTGGGTCCTCATTTTTTCGTTGCGAAATCTCCTGTGCGTTGCTATTCCCATTGCGTTATCAATTCGTCAAATTATCGTTGTATTATATCAGTATGTTTCCCAGCATTTAAGATTTGTAACAATTGCATCAGTCGTACATATCTTGTTATTCGATATAAGCTTTCGAATACAAGTCCCTACTAATACTTAAATTTTTTTTGCCATTGACCAAGTAGAGACAATAGAAAATTATTGATTCAGTGCTTGCGAATTTGCATTACAGAGACGATCCACTCATCACTACCTGCGACTCTTGGACGATGCAGCAGTAAGGGTAACGGCACGATGCAGCAGTGAGGATAATCGCACGATGCAGCAGTGAGGGCAACCGCACGATGCAGCAGTGAGGGCAACCGCACGATGTTGAAAGCTATTCGTTCGTCACAAATTTGGAATTCGAAGATTGTTGCGTGGACGATCCAGCATATGACATAAATCTTAGGCGACACCAAGTCATGCTACATGCCTATTACTGGGCAACCCACTACCCAGGCTTCATTTTTCCCCCGCCCCGCCGCGCCCATATGAATTTATAACATTTATACACATGCATATATACATTTGTAATTGATTGTAAACATAATTTAAAAGAATTTCATTATATGTAACTTGGTCATCAAATATATAATTTAGAAATTATTGTACGTTTCCATATATTCATTATTATAAAATAGAATTGAACAACCTGTAAATATAGAAGAATATCATAAGATGCGCAGAGCTATTTACTTAAGTTATATTAATATCCGTAATAGAATTATACAATTTACATAATTTCCGTAATGAACATTACTAAAAGGTATCAATTAATGTTTAATTAAAGTAGATCAAATGTTTAGTCATTCTATGACCTGTCCAGCCATCCTAGAATGACCAATTCCCATCCTTTAACGAGAAATAGAATGACGGAACTCTGAAACATAGTTCTAAAATTCAAATCTCAAAAAATAGCTCTGTTCACCATTAAATGAATTTGCGGTAAATGAGTCGTTTCCTAAAATTACCGTAGTTCTTGAAAATGACGTCATATTCCGGGAATACTCGGAAACTCGGATTTTGTCGATTTCGGCCTGATTTTCGAGATTTTTCGAGCGAGAGGCACGATTTCTCGACTTTGTATCAGGAGAACATGATTCTAGAAGAGGTGGCACGAATCCGGCATTTCCTAGAAATGACGTCATTTTCCGGGAATTCTCGGAAACTCGGATCTTATCGTTTCCCGCAGGATTTTCGAGCGAGAGGCACGATTTCTCGACTTTGTATCAGGAGAACATGATTCTAGAAGAGGTGGCACGAATCTGGCGTTTCCTGGAACTGCCGGCAATTTCCTGGAATTCTCGGAAACTCGGTTCTTATCGTTTCCCGCAGGATTTTCGAGCGAGAGGCACGATTTCTCGACTATGTAACAGGAGAATATGATTCTAGAAGAGGTGTCACGAATCCGACGCTTCCTGGAAATTACGTCATTTTCCTGGAAATGACGTCATTTTCCTGGAATTCTCGGCAACTCGGATTTTGTCGATTTCAATAAAACAGCAAAACGTGAGTAGTAGGCTGACGTCAAAAATGTCGCGTCTCCTCCATACTCCGTCGATAATATAGTCACCGTTGAGTTGTTTGTGATGATTCCTGTGTTCGCCGTAGGAAAATACAGAGGGCGAAAAAACACTCGCAACAATAAGATTTTTTGGTAGACCTTTATTTATAACCTGAGACAAATGGTCTTTTTAGGAGAATTAAAGCTTTCAAAATTTAAATTAATACAAAAGTTTTGAAAATGTTCTATGTTAGTGTCTTTATACAATAAGTAACCTTTCTAAAGTAAAGTAAAAATTATTTAAGGTGGATTAATTCCTCTTAGGTATTCTAAGTATGAAGATCACAATGAAATCTTAACAATTTTAGGACGTTATGCGACTTAATAATTTATGACGATTTCTTTTTTTATTTATATTTTTCTTTTTTATTGTTCCATGTTATGACATACAATAATGAAAATAGGCAATAGGCAGATCTTACAAAATTTGCTTGGCAGTTAATACATGTTAAGCGTTCGAGAAATTATTCAATAAAAACCGATAATCATCGCTGCAGCAACAGGTTGCGATTAATCGATGTTCTCTGCAACTGTTTGCGTGCAAAAATCGGCAATCTGCTAGTTTACATTGATAGGGTAAGTCGTGAGTGTAGGGATCGGTGCAGCAACACGCGTCATGCAACAATTTTTCTCCGCAATAGGGATAGACCGAGCTGTCACATAATGGACATTTTCTGGAAAATAAAAAGACAATTCTTAGTAACAGAAGATCACAACGTAAAATCATAAGTATAAAAACATTGGCTCAGGAGTTTTATTTGAAATATTTTTTGAAACGAGCTACAGTTTAGGAAATTGTAATAAGAAATTAAGGAAAAATTTTCTTTAAGAAATTAAAAAAAAGTGTTGTCGTATAATTACAAAACTTATATACTTACTTGTTCTGAAGGGGTCTATACGTATCGTCGATTGGGAAATTGTAATATTTGACGCTGTCTTGATACGTTTCTGTTTGTAACGATGAACTGGATGATAATGCCAATTTGGCCCCTTTCAGTTGGCTAACCGCTATGTCGCTCTGCTCGTCTTATCGATGTGATTTATGAAAAGAAATATAAATTATCAAAAATATAAATAATTTGTTAATTATTAAATACTGGTACTTTAATATTTCAATCAGTACAAATTGCCAAAACAATTTTGAATATTAAAACGAAAATGTTTCACAAATTGAAGGAGTGTTTGGAACGAAACCGACTATTTTACCATCTGTTGTTAATAAAATGTTACCGACACCTTCCTTTGTAAATTTTAAACTGAACAAACTGATAACTAACGAATGGTTTAGGAAATTCAAATTGAACTTTGAAACAAAACAACTACATTTTAATAACTAATTAGGAATCAAAAAAGATCTTTGAACTATTAGAATTTTTACGCTTTCAAGAAATACGTCCGGGCAAAAAGACAAGCTGGATATTTTCTCATATTCTGTACATTTCTTTCGCACAATTCTGCACTTTCGAATTTCTTATAAATGCACGAAAATCCACTGTCTGCTACTACTATACTGATTGATCAATGAAAATAGATACGTTCGATTTGAACAAAAATGTTTCATGTCGATTCGTAGTACTTACTCGATGCGGTAGCAACGTGCGACAGTAGCATCACAATTCCGGCGA
Organism: Bombus waltoni; assembly: GCA_014737395.1. Lineage (NCBI taxonomy): Eukaryota > Metazoa > Arthropoda > Insecta > Hymenoptera > Apidae > Bombus > Bombus waltoni. The sequence continues at coordinate 617,763 of JACXII010000031.1, forward strand.
ATATCACCGCGAGGATACGCATGTTTTTCAAACTGAAATCGTCTTGTCACACTTTCGTCTAACGCTTTCGAACGCGGACAGACTGCGCCGAAGAAGTAAGCGTGGATTCTACTTCGATTTCTTTTTAAAACCCACGCAAAGTTTATTTACGCGCACGCAGCTCCGCTTGCTTACGGGAGGATCGCTTATATACGGTCGACCGGTACCCGTTACTCGTAACAGATCCAGATCTACCTCTCTTCCTAAGCTGATACGAAAAAGAGAAGAAAACAAGGAAACGAGATCGCTCGGTAAAAGAATCTTCGATCGGTTTCCTCGGAATCTGTTGTGTATTTTCTTTCTTGAATTTACATTTCGACAGCGTGTCTAGAGGCAGCGCGAATTTTCACAGAGCATAAGAACGAAACGATGCGGAGGCGCGTCAGGGACACGGATGGATCTGGTAGAAAGTCGAATTGCACGGATCCGGTTTAATTTCGCAATTGTCGATGGCCAAAAATGAAGACTCGTCTTCGAGGAAGCGTAAGCGCAGTTTATCAGACACGGCGATGCGTCTACGCCGGTGTCCAGTGTACGTAGGGCGCAGTGACGATACATTTTGTCCCGTTATTACAATGTTATTACAATGTTATCAAAATGTTATTAAAATGAGAAACGCGCTTTCATCCTTCTTGTTAATTGTTAATACAACACGTATTTCGTACATTGTACGGGATGAGCAGAAGTACGTATCAAAGTTTGGTGCAACTTGTTGCGTATTAAGACCGTTCAACGACATTCGTCTTTCGTTCCTTCCAACGAGTTGTTCATTTTATGGGAAATCGTTTGTTTTGCTCTTGAGAACCGGTAATGTTGCAACAATTCGATTTGCTAAATTTCTACATGCACGAGCCGTGCAATCGTTTTGTCTCGATAATGTTTACAACTGGGCAATCGTCGTTTAAGCGACATTGCATCACATCCGTAAGAAAAGAGGAGGATGAGGTTGAAATGGGCTCTTAGGTTAGGCGTTTGTACATAGTTTTGTTGCGTTTCGTCCATTAAAATACGAATATTGCCGTCGGACAATGTTCATTATTTGTACAATTACACTTTCTCATATGTACAGGTGAAGTCGCAAAAACTCTTTATCAAATTATTAGAAATTTCGCTTCGTTGTCGCATGTTAGAAACGTCTGTTGGCCTCTAAATTTCTCCCGTGCCGATGGAAAAATAATTTATTAAAATAACTCGTCCTATACAAAATATTTGGTATTAAACGTGTACTGTCAATTTTAGGTCGGCTATAAGAGCAACCTGAGCACCGTCAATAACGCCAGGAACTTTGTCAAGTGTGTATTCGTCGGTGATACCGCGTCGTTCGCCAAATATTTCCCTGAAAAAAAAAAAGAAACGCAGTTGTCAGTTATATCGACGTAGGGAGAGATTTTAAGAATCACGTAACATTTCAGATAAAGCATTTTTTCACCTTCAAATTGCCCACAAATGCACGAAACTGTGCAGTCCAATTAATTAACGAGTCATTTTCCCAAATTTATAACGACAAACCCACGAAATATGGAAGGAAAACGCAGATGAAACAAAATGAACATTGGATTTATATGTTTTCACAGGCAAAAACGTAAGCTTGAAATTTAATTTCTTCCAGACCTCGAAAGATTGATAGCAGATCTTTGTTCGTTCTACCCTCAGTTTTTGCTCTATCATAAAATACGTTTATATCAGTTACTATTATTTTGCTGCTACCGTAACGCTTTATATTGTACGATATATATAAATTATATATAAACGATTTTACCAATTTTTCTTTTAACGCTATTTCAAACATCTAAAAATAAGATTGAGTTTATCACGGCATTGTATATTATATTCACGGCGCTGTACTTTCCCTGTGAGAAAAACCATCTTTTTTCCTCCTCCGTTCTTTTATTAATTATATTATAGAATTATGCTAATTTCAGCTCTGTGCTCATCTCGAACAGAAGATATTAGATTACTCGCGCTTACGCAACGACGTCTAGCTCGACAGTACGTTTCACCATAATACGTAAGCGGAGAAATAGTACTTACATACAGAAGCTAAGTAGGAATGACAGCAGCATTCCCGTAGCCTCGCGTATTCAGCACAGTCTCCAGCTTGTACTTCGCATTCTTCTGGCCCCACGCGACAAGTGTGCTTCACGAAGGGGAATACCTCTGAAACAATAGGCGGATCAGTGTCGGGAACAGACTTTCGATGAATCAGAGAAACCTTATGATCAATTTAAAAGGATTATACACAGGGTGGTATCTTTCAAGTGGAATATCGCTGGAATATCTTATCGATCATTAAGAATTAAAGATATCGAAGAGACAGTTCTTACGAAGGCTGTTTAAGGAGCTGTACGAATAACTTGCCTCTAGCTGCGACAGCAGAGGAGGAACTTTAAGCTCGAGCTCGTTTTTTAAATAGAAAGTTATATTTATTATTTGCGATATATACGTATATGTTGGTAATCATCGTCGTTTGAATACGTCGCAGAAGTCAATATTTTCAACAACTTTTTCCTATATCCTATATATATGTACGATTATTTTACAATTACCGTTACTAATATCTTATAATTGCTGTAATTACCAACTTTAATTCTCCTACGATTGTCCTTTATTATTCTTTATAAATACGACTTAAAAAATGCGTCGCGCGATTCAGATTTTCAATTAAGCATACTCTTGTTTGCCGTATTGTAACTTCTGCGTAATCGAATCGGTTGATTAGAAACGGGCAAAGAAGAACGTGTGATTCATAGGACTGATCGAAATGGACTCGTGTATTCGATTCGTGCACACGACGCGTGCAGCAACGCAATTTCATTGCTACTGTCGCCGTTGCCATTCGTGTACACTCGACGAGCATCAACGGCCAACATTCTGGTCAGACTATTACAACGAACGAAACGTTACAGAATTGCTTACAATCTGTATGGAAATCGTTCGCGTTGTTTGCCTTGCACTTTGACTAAAGACTAAAGATCCTTATTGCATGTGCAAACGAGCGGTCCCAATTTTTCAATGAAACTCGAAGCTCATTTTTTTATATCTTCCTAATCCATCTTGTAACTTCAAAGCAGATGGCTCGACCAGTTAGCTGCTTTTGACGAGTACACTCGTCGTCGCTTACTCTTTGCCACGCATTTCAGGTGGTTAATGACAGATACCAGGCAAGTGATGGATTCTATCGTGGAAAAAAGCTGCGTCTATAGACGAGATCCAATCGTCCAGTCATTTTTCGTTACTCTTTCGTTACTATTTACGTTAACTGCGAGTGATAAGGCGTGTTGCGTCGGTCGCAACAGGTGGCAGTCCGAAGGAGTAACGTCCAGCGAATATGCTGGCAGCTGCAAGGCGTCCTATTCACAAGACTCGTCGTGCTATCTTTTGTCAGAAAAGCTGCGTGTGGCCCAGCATTGTCGCGCATCGATTTCGCCGAACGTTCTCCTTCGTCAATGTCCCCTGACCATCGGATCTTGTTTAAAAACGCTCCATCTTTCCATGCTGGAATCTGTCAGTTGCCGAAATAGATGGCTTAAAGTTACAGAGAGCAACGGCGAATACATCGATCGAACAAGTAGCTGTATTTGTTAAAAGCAAATCTCAGACAGAGCGGCACGTGTTTGTATGAACTTTCTTGGTTGTTTTCGTGCCTCCTGTCCGGTCCCGAAGCGGGTCTCACGTGTTACGATACGCCCCGTGTGATGTAAAATAAATTATCTTTTCGCGTATTCGTTTATTTTTAGTATGACACACATTTCATTGTCAGCGTTTCGCTACAGAGTGTTTCAGGAATATAACGGTTAATTATCTTGGTCGTGGTTCGAGACACGGAAAAGCATTTAACCGTGAAGATAACATTTTAAATACCTATTTGCTCGTCGAACTATTTCGAACTTATCCGTTGACTAATTTGCAACCAACTTCGCCGAACTCGATAATCTATCCTTCGATATTTTCCCCTTTACGAATATGAATGTATTTTCGAGAAACCGGATCAATATCGAGGCGAGGTTTAAAGCAATCGTCCGATTCAACAAACTACGGTTCGCAAAGATATATGAATTGGCAGAAATATCTGCACTCGCCGATTATCGACAAAAAGGCGACAGACGCGACGACAAAGATAGACAGAAAGGGGAACTGATTTTCGGCGGACCGATTATGCGCCGGCCCGTGTGTGCGAAGCAAGGTCATCGGAGAAACTATGCTAATTAGAAATTCGAGCAAATGGTGTTAGAGGTGAACGGCCGATAACTACGTAAAGAGTACTAAAGAGTTCGGACGACGGATGCGCGGAATACCTAAGTGTCCCTGTTAACGGCCGGTCGTTTTGCGTGAATCACCTGGTGTGTGTAACCACCCTGCGCGCTTCGGCACATTTAGAAGCGCGTGTCTGACAAGGATGGATCGTTACGACGAACAATCGTTACGAACGAACAACGATGATTTCCTGAACAGGTGATCGTCCTTCCGTTCAGCTGGATTCGAAGGTGTTTCACGAATTCACGCGTCATTCTCACACGGGGGGAACAACTGGGCCAAGTTCTGCGGCAACCTATCAACCATTAGCTTCTTCGCTTATGGATCACGCATATTTTAACGCGTCTTATCGTTTTCGTTCGAAACAAATTATATCGCGTTGCTTATATTCGCTAGCTACGGGACTAACGTGCGTTTCGTACTGTTGGATTTTGACCTCATTGCGCTCGTATTTTCTCATTGGAATTATTATACCGCAGTTATTACACCGTTGTAGAAATTGCAAGTATCGCGACAATTTCAGCTTCTATTATCGTGGCTCGAAAATTCCACGAAGAGTTGCGCAATCGAGCCACCGGCATTTGCACGGTCAATTCTTCACGCACGAATTGTGTTTGCACGCGATCGTCGTTTTTCAGCCGATACTTATGCATATGTACGTAAATGGACGAAGGACGAGCCTAAAATACGAGCGATGTAATTGAGAAAGAAAAGCGAAACTGATGAGAAATCAACGTGATCGTTCCATTTTCTATATTTGTTGCAACATTAAACGCGGCGTACTGTGCAATATAGAAAGTTTTGTACAGCGGCAACGCGTCACAGAAATTTTCACGATAGAAGATTGAAACGGAAACGAACCTCAGAGTCCGAACAGCGAGAATTTCTAAAAGATCCTTTCGATTCGAAAATCTTTCAACGTATCGTGTACGTACCTATCGCATATCGACCAAGTTTTTTAAGAAATCGTTGCAACGATGTGGAAATTATTTCATTATCGTATCGAATATTTTGCTTTTTCGCCGTTGTTATAAATTCTACTCACCGTTGGAATTGCCATCGCAACAACAATGGTCATTTATCACGCTTCCATCTTTGCAGTAAGTCATCTCCGATCTCGTGCAGGGCTTGCATCCTGGGATAGGACCTGTGGAATTCATCGAAATGTAATACTCCTCCCATTCGACGAAACGTTTCGACTATTTGCGCCAGTAAATAAAACTTTGATTTCTAAATCAATTGCAACATCTTCGTATCCGTTAATGTAGATGAAAAAATGAATGTTAAAATCGAAGGATGATCGAAAGCTGCTGCTGCTGCTGCTGCTACCTTCTATTACGCTGCAGTAAGAACACCGTGTTCCTTGAAATAAGTAACAATAATTTTCTACGACCGATCGAGAGCTACGTTTCATTATCCTCGTTTCGTAGAGCTGTTATTAAAACAGACGATAATCGCATCAAATCGAGGGAGTACGAGTGTAATTCGCGTTAATTGGTGCCTCGAGGTTTTACGCAACTGGTTTGAATCTATGTCGTGGATGTTGAACGCCATACACCGACGTTATGTCACCTAAAACGTTTATTATCATTTATCAAGCCGACTGGCCACGAATATCTCCTCGTTTTACGTCGTTCGATACAGAATGCTTATAAAACGTCGCGAAATAAGATAAGGTAAATCGCGGTTTACCGCCACTGCGGCAACTTACGATGGCGTGAACGAAAAATAAAAGAAAGGAGCCAACGCAGCAAAACGACAGAGATCTATTTATGCAAGGATAACTTGGCGGAACCATCGGAGATACAACGTTTCTCGGAATTCTGTGTATCGTTAGAAATCGCTGGCTAGCTGAAATTGTCAAACAAAACCGAGTAACCTTGGTTTTTATTTCCTGTTGGCGATACGCGGTGGTTACGTTCGAAGAACGCAAGATCGTTCCTGTCTCTCGAGCAATTATTTTCAGGTAACGATCGTATCAAGGAGGAAGGTGGCCTTTGGATCCTGGCACGCGGCAAGCATACCGAGCCTAAATTAGGACGATCGTCGTTCGAATCGATGGAAAGATACCTTTCTTGTCCGCACCGGCTGCAAAGTGGCAACACAATGGCGAAATTAATAAAACGAGAAGATTCGTCGAGTTAATTCGCGGTAGGTGGACGTGGCCAAAGTATCCGTTTAAACGGATCAAAGAGAGGTTATTCTCGGAGGAAAGATAAATAGATTTCGATGCTTCGTAAAGATGCTTTATAGGCCAGACGTTAGAATGAAGTCGGACAAGGGGCTTGGCGCGTGTAACGCTTTTAGTATCGAGAACGAAACGCGTAAATTTCTTACCAGGATAGAGCTGCAGATTCTTCGCCTCCGTAATTGCCTCCTCGTAGAGGACCTCGTGCTCGAGGAAGTATTCCTCGTCCGGGTGGTGGTTCACCACTGTGATCGACTCGAGATCACCGAGGACCAGGATCAGCGTGAGTATTCTGAATGCAGCGATGTGGCTCATGCTAACGCCTCTTCTTCGACATCTTCGACGATGATCGAGATTCCGCTGTTCTTACACGAGTTCCGCTTTCATCTGCTGCTTGAAATTCAGAGATGAAACTTGTCAAGTTCGTTGCTACACGCTTGTCTTCGAAATACGATCGAGCAGTGCTCGTGGAAAACTCTGCGAGCTTCGAGGAACGAGTATTTCAGAAATATTTTCAGATGTCGTTTAAATAGCACGGAAAAAGGTCACGAAACAATTAACCAGCGTTTATCGGTGACTATATTTTTCTCTATGAAGGCGACGCTGTGACACCATCTTCTAGAATTACCGACATCTATTTATTTAGAAAGGGAAATTGCACTTAAATTCTATCCCCGTTCGTAGAACGTTTTCCACTGAGAGTTCCCCGCGAGCACTCTTCGATTAACGTCCGTGGATCGAACATTTGGCCCTTTGGAGTTTTTGTCGATCGACGAGCAACAGCGTTCGAGAGATCGCCAAGTTCTAAAGCTACGAATCAATCGTACGATCGTTTCAAAATATAAAAATTTTGTCTCTTTATAATCGTATAGAGAGAAATAGGCAATTTGTGAGCATTTTGAGAATCTTTCGTAATATTGTTTACCGAATGTATAACGATATTCAGTCTGCCGAAGCTGCGAATCAATTATATAATTATTTCAATCGCTACTTGCAAGATATCTCTTTTTAATCTTCTCTGGTTTTATGCTTTTAATTGCGCTTCATTGTCCACGGTTTGTATACCTTTTCTTCATTACTCAGACTTATTCCATACGCACGGTATAATGACTGTCGCAACCGGAAGTATATGCAAGATTACGGGATAAGAATACCGGTGGGACAGTGCCATATGAACGATAACGATTGTCGTATTATCGTCATTCAAGGTGAGTTTTAAAAGGGCCCCTTTGTACCTAATACGAGTTTTATCAAGGTGTACATTCTGAATACTCTCCCGACTGTATAATCGTTGCGTCAAGCAATTTTTTCCGCTGCGTTATTGAATAGCACGATGCTGTGAAAACACGCAAGTACGTTCAACAACATACTCCTCCTAATGAGATAATTATTCGTTAATTGAACAGTTCTATCGTCTATCTTTTGTTATTAAGAAAACCATTATAAGCTATAAAACTAATATAACATCCATCGTTATTGACTCGCTTCAAGTTCTGTATGAACTATAAGAAACTACATGCTCCGCCCTGAAACGAGCGGTTTTAATATCGATCGTGCGATTCATTTCATTTCGGGAATGATTCATCCCTCGCTACCCTCCTCCTATGCCCGCCAACTTAGGTCAACTTAGGTGGAAAAAACGATCGTTATGATTATTATAGTATAGATATTAGACGGTATTCGTTTCATATAAACGAAGAAAAAATTGGCAAACGGGCCACAGAGATGTTCGACCGATAAAATATTGTATGACAGAAACAATTCAGGTGTTTGCAAAAATTATTTATAGATTTTGAATCTGCGTATTTTGACGCAAACAGGATGGCGATAAAATAGTCCGGTACACCTATAAACGAAAAAATTCAAACAAACGAAACGATCCGCGCTATCCAGACGAAATACCTGTATCTATTTGTGTAACTTCATATTTTCCCGTATTCGCTATGTTCGATTCAATGGACAATTGCTGAAGCGAATTGAGCGGTAGATTTGGTTAAAAAATTCGCAGGAAATTCGCATGCGAATGAAATGGCAGATTTATAATAGATAGACTGCGGACGTTCATGCAAATTTACATTCCGATGAACACAACAACTTATTGTATGAATATTATATTGTATTATGTTGAGTACTCAAACATATTTCGCGATGAACAGACTGTGAACATTTATGGAAATTGATATTTTCACGAATGCGATTGGAAAAGCGAAATCTGAATCGCAGATAATTCGGTTGTTTCACTTGCTGTACGTATATTAGGTTTACGCCTTTAGGTTTTCTATAGTTGCACAAACATTCACAGTCTGATAATAAAAGAATTGGGAAATAAGAGCAGCGAAACGCGTCAGATTTTTACTAAATACGTGCAACAAACGTCTTAATATTTAAGTACGATCGACTCTGCTGGCTCAACGGTATTTCCAATATCGAAGCTTGTTAGGAGAAGCCTGTTATGTTACTTGATAAAAGAAGTAACGTAAGAAAAATTGCCGAGTGCAAGTAAATGAATAGTGTGAAGGGAAAAAAAAAACGAGACAAGTACGAGAAGTTACATTCGCTGTGAGTCACGGCCCGATGACAAAGACGGACAATCGTTAATTAAGCTCAATTAAGGGCCCTGTACGCGAAACACGGACGTCTTGGCTTTTAGAATCAAGGTGGCATCGCCGAACGTCTTCCTGCTAATTGCGTCCTCGTTTCAAGAGCGACGTTTCGTTTCTGTTTTTCCTAACGATCGAAGAAAAACATCGATACCGAGCGAACATTGGCCCGAGAAGCGTCGAAGACGCAAAACGTAAAGTTAATTAAGGTATTGAACGCGATATGATAGTAAGCGGACACGGTTTATCTACTCGAGCAATTACGTCATTTCTGGAGACTCCGAAGGAGACTCTGAAGAAGAAGAAGACGCGAACCAAGTGTATCGTAAGAATAACGACGAGAATATTGAACGACACGGAGTCAAGGTTGGTTATAAAAGTGCATTAACGTTGCAATTTTATAGCGCGACCTCTCACCGCCAGCAAACGAGTATCATTGGCAGAGTTTAAATTAAGCGTAGGTGGACTTTTCCCATTTTTCGTGCATTTCAACAAAGTATAAATCGTCCTAACAAAGAAACCAAAACCGTCGAGTTTAACTTTTACCTAACTAAAGTTGCGAACGAAGAAAATTTGAGTTTTCGATAATTCGGGGTCGCTTCCGATAGCTCAGAGACGAAATCATAGTATCTCATCTTAATTAACGATTAATGTTGGAATATGTTTTATCGTCGGACATCATTAACAAGTAAACTGCGAATGTTTATGTAAATTAAAATTTTTGTGTACATCGTTAAAGAAACGTTCTTGCACGTTACATGTATTCCATAGGTCTTTGCACATTTCAACTTTTTATAAATTCATAAACATCCGTGGTCTATTAATAAGGAATTGTTTATGCGCGTTCGTCTTCTTATTTTCAATATTGCGATGGATAAAGAGGTTGTTGCATCGACATTTATAGTATAGTTTTAATCTCTGAACAAAGATCAAAAGTAAGGCGTTCGTATCTAAAGTCGCTTTTTCGTTATGCATTTCCAAGGAAAACCGCTCTATCTCTGACCAACCTTTGACTTGACCGAATTATCTATCTGTTTCCTTGTTACGAAAACCAAGGAAGAGACGACGAGGGGAAAGTTATCGCAATCAAAAGCTAATCTGAAAAGTAAGTATGTTACTCACATTGTTATAAAACGAACAATAAAAGTATGCAGAATGTTAAATCTTTTCTATAAAAATGACTTTACGATAATACTTTTGCCCTATAAAACTACAAGATATTTCCTCACCATTACTTCTTCTTGTTGGACACTTAAACAATCCGTGGCAGGAAATCCATTCTCTCGGTCAAATCCTTTGAAATATCATGTTCAGATCCACTGGCACAAAATACTTTCAATCACGTTCAATTTTCTCAACGAATCAGCTGGTTGCATCGTAATTACGGAGATACGAATCGGGAAAGGTGAGAAATGTTTGTTTAAGAAACCGTAGATTGTCGCATTGTTTATAAAACGTGAATGAGATAGTAGGAAGTGTGCAATGGTTATAAAAGTGTGCCGGATTGAACGACGTGCAACCGTCGAAGACTACGGGCTGTGCTGAACTGTCGGCCGAGGGCTGAAAAGAGTATTAGGCAGCACCACTACCACCACTGTCCTCTACCGCTACTACCAGGGGCGGACTGGGACTTAAATTTTTACCGGGAGATTACCGACATGACCGGCCTCCTATCCTTAGTTCGTTGATCAAATTCTACGTAAAACGGCCCCAAATTTCCAGCGGCCCATTGGCAACTTTTCTAAACTGCCCAATGGCCGATTCGCCCCTGGCTGCTACTGCAACAACCATCGCTACCGTAATTTTACAGTATCGTTTACGTCACTTTGTACTTACTTGTCTTATATTTTTGCCACCAACGATCGCTTAATCTGTACTTAAGGCAAGGTTGCTTTTGCATCGTGTTGATTTTGAACAACGTAGCAATTTTTCGTTTTAAATTGCGTTATCAAAGAATTGTCGCGAGATATTCGAGCTGTTACAATATGTGGCTGTTTGCGTGAAATAAAGCTAAAACGATTAAAACTGTACGGCCCTGTGTCCTCGAAGCGATGATAAATTTTAACGAGCTTCTTATCTTAGAGCTTTCTTTTAAACAAAGAGACTAACTTGAATCCTTAAAAGGGAATTACTATTGAAAATACCGTATTTAAAATATAATCTATCGGGACTAGCGGTCGGTCTTCGGTCTATTCGCATTTAGTGCAACGCGCTCACGTGCGCGCTTTTACTGTCCAGCAGCTGAGAACCCTAGAAAGAGGAATACGTGCTTCAGAGTACGAATACTTAAACGTGTAACCGTTCGTACCGCTTCATCGACTGCGATGTATTAAACAAAACTTTTAAATATAGTACTGCACGAAAGAAACATCTACTTACAAAAGAGGAATAAATTACATTGTGCAGCGTTGCGTAGGTAGATTTGCAAATTTTTTAGGTGTGCCGCCAGTCACTGATTCGGCGATTGAGTCCCCTGTATCGACAGATTATCGATTCTGAAATAGTAATTTTCAAATAAAGTCCTAATTCGTATGCTACGTATTCGTAAAATAGTAAAATATTATACATATAGCCAATGTTGGGCGTTGGGTTGGATACGCGTATTTTTAAAAAGCGCAACAGGTGCATCGATTCGGTATGTTTTTTATAAAAATTAGCACTATGGATCAAGCATATACAACACGCAGTTGTTGCTTTTACAAGGTACAGTCGTATTTACGAACGTTTCTCGTTGACCACTTCGTATGCATATATGTACCGTGTACGCTGTGTACAGGCCACTCTTGCACTAGCAGACACCTGGATTTTTGTAAGAACAGGACCAGTATACGCGTATAAAGGCGACATGAAAGGGCGTTTATAAGAAAGCATTGAAAGCCTTGCGAAGAAGGGTCCGCTTACGTTGCTTATTGATCTTGTCGGTGAGTCCTGCATTGGTTCAGTCCTATACCTACCAATATCTTCAACAGGAAAGAATATTTTCATCGTTATGTCTCTTAACAAATATCTGTCTCGATAAAATAACATTAGCAAATATTTCTTCGCCGTATGTCATTTCTGTATATCGGTATAAACATGAAAATAAAAATATGTTTACTCATTTGCCAAAAAAAGTTAACTAGAAGTTAATACGTTCGAGCACGTTGTTTTCAATAAACGTATTTATTCTATTATAAAGGTTATCAAAAATGTATCAACCGAATTACAACAAAGTATAGATAAAAATGGAGGAAAACCTTTATCGATCCTGATATCCAGTTTGCCTTAGACCTGACGGCAACGTTCCCATAGAGTAATTAATTATACGTATATTTAGTATTCAAATCGTAGAACGAGTAAATTTTCAACCGGTCTTTGGCCGCCCGCATGTTTGATTTCTTCTTATGGTTATGCATCTGTTCTTCTATCTAACAATTACCATAAATGTTGCACCAACGAAATAAAGGGATACTGGCAGCTGCTGAAAAGATTGATTAAGCGTGAAAATTGTATAGAGCGACGCACAAGAATTGACGATAATTCGGTTGAATCGTTACATTTAAATCTTATTTATCGTGGGTGCGCCTGTGCCTAGCCCTCGCACGCTCCACATACGTTTCATAGCGGCACACCCTGTATGTGGTCCCTGGAAGTGATCACGTAAAATGCACAACTTGTAGTCACAATACGTCTGCTTACATATCCGATTGACGTTCGCCACCCATACATAGTAGCAAGTCAGACCTGGACAAAATTTGTTTAAGATAAAAACGAAGAATAACAATTTAAAACAGTAGTCGATCGTTTTAATTAATTTGTAACTGTATCTCGTATTAAAAACAAATAAAACAATTTGATATAATTGTTACGGTTACAAGAAATTGTAAAATAAACGTAAACTTCGTTCCTTTGAAATTTTATGACGGTCTGAGGTTAAGAAATAACCCATGCATAGAATGTTTCCGTGTTTCATCATCGATTTTATTGATTTACATTGATACAGCGGTTCTGCTCACTATTAACTTGCTCCCGTTTAACTGTTTACTTTTTCTACGCAAAAACTCTCTCCTTCACTGAACCTGTTATATCTCAATGGACGGTTTATTTAGTTTCCTGTAGTGCTAAACAATGCGTGGACGAAAATGAACGTAGGCGATAATACGTGCGTCTGCCCGCGTGTAACTATTCCGATAATTAATTACGCAACCTTTAAGCGATAATTTCAATGGAGACGGTTTATAGCGTGCCGCCCTCCATAAAAGTGGAAATGTTTCACGCAATGTTTATAGGCTAATACCTAAAAGATACTCGGAACTGAAAATTGTAATTTACGACATTTCTGTATCTTGAGGAATAAAATGTATAAACTTATTTTATAATCTTCGATTGAATAAAGAGGGTTAATAATCTCACACTTATTAACTCAATTCGTGTAATACGCTAATAATCCATATATGTAGGTAGAATAAATGATTAAAAATTGTTTATATATACTTCAAGACCAATTTCTATTTTTGACTATTTTAAATTATTATTAAGAATATTATTGCGGATGTTTATGCAAATTCGTATTTTCATAAACGCAGCTGAAGAAATGAAAGGCGTGCTGTGATTTATTTCATACGTTAAATAATTCAGCGAATACTATACGTTGCATATATTATGTACTTTCGCTTATAATATACATTTTGTACGTTTCTGCATTTTTTAATTTTCAATGCAAAAAAATTGCAACAAATGCAGAAAAATTTCCAATCTAGCTATTATCTAAATATTGAAATGTATTTGTAATTGTCTGATAAGAGTTATAAAAAATACATAACTTATTGGCTATATTGTAAATGTGTTACATCGTGTCATCCCTTTCTTATGATTGATTTCTCGCCACGTGTTTCCGCTTTAAATCAAGTACGAAGAAATTTTATTGGTTTGTTCTATTTCTGCACAAGATAAGTTTGAATTCGCGGCTTTTCTATATTACGGCACTGCCATACGAGCCGTACGTCACTACATTAACTGTAAAGAATTTGAGAATACATGCGCGAAGGAAACTATGTATCGTGTATTTCAAGCCGCATCACATAAGTATAGTTTGTGCCGCATTGCACAGTTCAAGCTGGAAACGTCACCACTCTAAATAGAAATGTTTTAAAGAGAAGACACGAAAGACAACTCACAAGATTTCTTCGTGTACGCAGTGTTCGCTATTTTAAATTTGTGCATTGGATTATAAACTTCTATCCGAACTTGCGAAATACAATTAAACAATAAAGATGTCATTTGAGCCAATTTTGGATCCTGTAAGTATTATTTACATCGATTAAAAAGTTATTTCATTTGACAAAGTTGATTGTCATCGATCCAGAAAGGATATACGTATATATATACATAGCATCCGCACTGCTGATACAATCTCAATGAAACATAGTTTATCCATACACTTATCCAACTATATTTGTTAATTCGTTAGATTATTTACAAGTATATGACAATAATATTGTACAAGTTAAAGGAGATCAAAAAATCTGTAACAATTTCAATTTAAAAAGATGGATAAAGTATTAACAAACAATTTATACAATGATATCTAATGCATTTTTGCTTTTTCTAAATGCAATACAATTTGATTTCCAAATTATAAAGTTTTACATTTAAATAAAAAATACCTTTGTATTTTAATAGCCAATTCCCTATGTGGGAGCTGTTGAAGGTGGCTTAATACCTGGAAAAATGGTAAAAATTCAAGGCAAAGTTCCACCTGATGCTGTACGTTTTGCTGTAAATTATCAATTGGGACCTACATTAAATCCAAGAGATGATATCGCCATTCATGTTTCACCACGTTTCTTAGAAGGATTTATTACCAGAAATCATATAGTATCAATGACTTGGGGCCCAGAGGAAAATGAAGGCCCCATGTGGATACAACCTGACCAAGAATTTGAGATGTTTCTTTTGTGTGATTTTCCATGTTATAAGATTGCCATAAATGGCAGACATTTTGCAGAATTTGCTCATAGACTACCATATGAGAAAGTAACGCATTTGGTTATTGATGGAGACGTAAAAGTACAATCTATCACATATGAGACCGTTCCAATTGATCCACCTCGCTCTCCTCGAGCTGTACCCACGCCGGATGTACCTGCTGCTAATTTTGGGCCACCACGTAATTAAGCATTTTATATTCTTTTACTGTTACCGAATAATTACATAATAAATTCTATGTCATTGTTTAGCACCTGGTGGATTATATCCTACAATAGGTCCGCAAACACCACAAGGTGGATATGGTCCACCACCTCCAGCTCCTGGGTATGGACCTCCTCCTGGTGTATATGGGGGACCTGGTTATAATGTTCCAAAAGCATATGGATATCAGCCTGGATATGAGAAGCCTGAAGAAGAAGAAGCATTTAGTGGTTGTTTGGATAAAGTTGGATTAGCAATAGGGGGACTAGTTGCAGCAGGAGGCATAGCAGCTGCTGCACACGCTATGAGTGTATATAAATTTAATAATTATAAATCTTTTGGAAATAAAGTAGCAGACAATAATATCTGTATAAGTTACTAAAAATAATAACATATTTTGATATATGAATGCTATGTTTATAATTTTTTAGAAAAAGAAAGAAGTTCAAGATGATCAGGAAAAATCTGACGCTTCTAAAACAAAAACAGAAAGTGAAGGCGGTTTGGGAAATCTTGGTTCTCTTGGTGCAGCTTTAGCAAGTAGTTTAGTGACCAATGCTTTAAGTAACTCGCAAGCGCAACAAGGTTACCCTACCAGCAACCAACAATCAAGTGGTGGTGTACTAGACTCTATTCTTGGAGCATTAGGTATGATATAGATACATTTTATGCTTAAAACATGATCAAATTATGAAATAATACTTTTCTTAATCTTTCAAATTGAAGATATTAATATAGTGATTTGTTCATAATTGTATGATTGAGTGTTGGAATGTTAGATGATGACATAGATGATGTCATCTATTATAAGCTATATTTATGTTAAAGGTTACAGTGAATCATGATAAACAAATAATACAGATAATTTTGCGTTTGAAGTAAAATTTTTATATGCTTCATAAGTAAATTTTAATGCATTCAATTTTTGTATATCTAAGGTGGCAATAGTGGACATAATGCAGCACCACCACCACCTCCTCCAAGTCAACCAAGTAATCCATTGACAGGAGCCTTAGGATCTATTCTTGGTGGTGTCCTCGGAGGTGGTGGAAATCAACAACCAAATTATCAACCTTCGGGAGGTTATGGAAATTATCAACCTTCTGGTGGATATTCTAATCAATCGTCAAATTCAGATCTTTTATCTGGAATAGGATCAGCCTTTCTTAATTCTGCTCTAGGAGGTTTTACCAAACACGATAAAGATGTAAGTATAAATTATAATATTTTAAAAATTGTGAATATGTAAATTTTATAATCTGACTGTGTAATTATGATTGTACATACAGAAATCTCACGAAGAAAATCGTCCAACTCCTCCACCAGCTTATACACCAAGTTCTGCACCACCTGCACAACCTCCTATATCTTCTGATAGTCCTGTTTCCGGAAATAAATTAACAGCAGATGAAATTTCAAAAGGCTTAGGTTTGGATGACTAATGTAAGTTGAGATAAAAGTTTATATAAAAAGATATGTATAATGAAAGTTTTATGCTCTGTTATCGATATACAATATCAACTGGACTATGTTACTCTAGATATAATAGCTAAAGCATTGCAAATATGTGCACAATGTGATTGTGTGTTAGAGATATTTAACATAAAAGGCAGCTAACTATATATATATATATATATATATTTATATATATTTTTGGCACAGGATATTTCAATAAAAAGCATCACAAAAAGTATAATACAAGCTGCTTAAATCTCATGCTATATATAGAGAAATTAATATTTTTGTATATAGATTATTTATTTATGACAAATTTGCTCGAATTATTTTCACAGAATTTACTACAGAATTTATTACATGACACAAGTAAAGATTATAAACAAAATGAAACAATATTTATAATACAATCTTTTTAAGCTTTGTAGTTGAAAATTTATAATCAAGTTGATATTTTCTAAGATTTATTATATTTTTATAAAGATACTGATAGTACTCAAATGCGATAACAAAATGCAAATTGTTGTTATTTATTTCCTTTTCTTAATTATGCAAAGTATAAAAGTCATATATATGTACACAGAACATAAAAGTTATACATTAATAAATTTATTCTTCCTGAAAAATTTCTGTTCATGAACATGTTTCCAATGTAATCCCATGTCTTTTCTGTAATGTAACAAATACATTAAATGTAATATCTATGTATAATATAAGAAAAAATATTTTGGAAAACTCACATCTGTTTCTGATTTTAAGGCTTCGAGTTCTTTCTTCCTATTTCGATTAAAGAATCCAATTTTAAGTAGTGCTAAAATTAACAATATTAACAATAAAATACCTAAGACAATTGACAAAGCTACAATCCACATTGCAATGTGTTGAGTTACTGGTGAACCTAAGAACATTGTAGCAACAATAGTATCATCAGACTTGTGTCTAATTTTTTGGATAACATGATTTGATTCTAAAACATTAACATGTCCGCTAGACAAGAAAAATATTATGTCTTTCCCCTCCATCACTTTTGCTGTAATAAATATTAACAAGAAACGGTAAAATTTTTCAACATATCTTGGAAATTAAAGATATACTAACATATCAAGAAAAAATCTTACTTTTAAAATCAGATAAGTAAAAGTCCATTATGAGTGAAAGTTTTGCAACAGATGAAGAACTTAGAAAGGGACCAAGTTCACATTTAATATATGTACATTTGACATTAGCATTTGTACAATTAATATAGATTGACCTGTTTTCTGGTGGAAAATTTATAGAAAAATTGGTATCCATCATAAATCCTTTTTGTGTATACAATTCAGTATTTGCAAAGTAAATTTCAGATATATTAATTAAAGCAGTTGAAAGTGTAGAATTTAAGTGTGTGCAGTAAAATGGTTGACCATCCAGATAACTAATTGTTTCATTTATGTTGATAATCTGTATATCTCCAGTAGAATGTTTCCAGTATATTGGGATATTAATTGTTAATATAACTTCATCAATTGGACTATCTCCAAATTTTTGAATTTCATAAATATGTTGAAATCGAATATTGTTTAATTTTCCATCCTCATTGTCAGGAGAATATGAATATAAATTATCTCGTGCTTTCCTAATAAGAACGGAATTGTAATTAGTAAATGATAATATAGTTATAGAAAGTATGAAGTATAACTAATCAGTCACTGAATAATAATAATAAATAAATCTAGAGATACTAACCCTGCAATCACTATGTCAACATCAACATCAAAATATATAGTTAAAACATATGTATTATTAAATGAATCTTTCTGTTCGCTTTGTGTGTTAAAATTGGTCCATATATCCACATGATCAACATCAAACCGAACTTTACTCATATCCAAATCTAATGTTAATGTTTTCTAATAGAAATGATTAATTATGTTATTTTATTGAAAAATTCTTGATACTTAACAAATTACACTTACATTTTTTCTAAGTGGATTTCCAAGATCACATACTGCTTCTAAAGTATTATTGGTATGAAAACTTTCCATGCATAAAGGTGGCATACTTGCTAATGATAATATTTTTGGTATATATACATATATTTTAGCTTGATATGCAGGTTCACCATAATTAAGAGCATCTATTTTAAGTTTGGCAGTGAATGTTGATCCAACAACATATTTGTTACCAGAATTTAGATTTGTTGAAAGCGATATCTTTACATCCGATGTACAAATATTGTCGTCACCACAATCAACAGCAAACGGTAATTTTATTAAATCTTCAGTTTTAGAAAACAATTTATTTACAGCTACACAGGTTGTACAGAAAAAGTTTGATTTCTTCTCACTGTCGTTTAGATTTAAGTCTTTTTCTAAACTAATTGAGATAGATATTTCAACTGGATTTATTATATTTTGGATATTTTTCTAACAAAATTAAAAAATAAAATATAATTTAAAAGAATATTTCTTAAGAAGACATTTGTATAAAATTCTACCTTTAAATATATCTTAAGCTGACTGCATAAGTTTTTAGATTTATATAAAGTATCGGACAATTTATAAGTGTTATCACTATTTTTTTCTGTACCATAATAAGCTCTTCTATATATTTGATCGACTTTCAAAGATTTAACAACTCCTAAATATAATTTCATTTATTAAATATGATATTGCAAATTATGTACAACTTCATTATATATGTAAATAAAAATTTAATTATATACTTACGAAGATATTTAGGAGTATTTATTCCATCATAATATGTGCACACATCAATTAGGAAAGATGTAGAATTTCTCAATAATTTTTGTTTGTCATTGTAAGACAATCTTGTAGTTATTGTTATAACAGGTTTTGATTTTATTAAAATTGCTTGTTCAGATAAATAAGCTCCAACTGCAATATCAGGATATTTATCACCATTTATATCACGAGGTTCGGAAATTGAAATTCCAAATCCACGGATATTTCTTCCAAATTGTTTGCCAACTATCCTTTGGCTATAATGTTTAGGTAATCCATTGCTATTGCCATTGAAGATATATATTGCACCGCTCTCTTCTTCATATGGCGCACCAACAGCAATATCACCATAGCCATCATAATCAATATCACCAAGGCAAGTTATGGTAGATCCAAATCTACTTCCAGATATTTTTCCTTCAAATGATTGTTTTTCAAAAATTTCCTACAGCCAATGTTTGAGATCAGTATGTGTGTATTAAGTTAAATAGTAACGTACTATAAACTAATTTATAAATTAAAGGCTTATTTAATCAAATTTTAAAAGGAATCTCAAACTACAATATTCAAAACCAAAGTATCTCTTCTGCAATAATTCAGTGACATTACAAAATGTACATACATGATGTAGAGCAGTAAAGACATATATGCGACCTTCATCCATATTTTTTGACCAATGTGGTGCTCCAACAATTAATTCATCTTTATTATCGCCATTCAGATTACATGATGATAAAGCAGCACCAAAATATTCACCATGTTGCTCACCATTCAAAATCCTTTTTATTTCTAATTTTGCGTTATCGTTATGAGAGAAGGTAAATATAACAACAGCACCAAACATAAGCGAAGCCCTTGGAGCACCAGAAACAAACCACAATTTTCCTTCTCTAAAATAACCAGATGTTACTGCATACCCTAAATAAATTATGATAAATTTATAGGTTTAACATACATATTGTGATTAATATCAATATAAAGTCAAAAATATTTTGTAAACACATCTTTTATAGAAAATACAAATATTGATATTATAAAAAT
Organism: Bombus waltoni; assembly: GCA_014737395.1. Taxonomy (NCBI): domain Eukaryota; kingdom Metazoa; phylum Arthropoda; class Insecta; order Hymenoptera; family Apidae; genus Bombus; species Bombus waltoni. The sequence continues at coordinate 638,234 of JACXII010000031.1, forward strand.
TTCATTTAATTTTATGATAATTGCATACATTTGCTACTTTTACTTCTTTTAATAATTATAATGGAATGATAAGAAAAGTGGTTTTATTTTAAAATTATAATAAATAATACATAATAGTAATTCGATATATTATGAAATACAGACTGGTATGATTGATTATTAACGGTTTATATTATGAAAACATTGAGTTAGTAGTAAAAAGAAAGTATGTTACGTACCAAAGTAATTATTTCCACGTATACTTCCCTCATCTTTAATTGATGGAATTATATTTTGCATTTCACCATCAACTGATTTTGTAACTAACAAAGGCATACCTTTCCAATTAAATACACCAGGACTACCTAATATTAAATCCCACTTTAGATCATTGGATGTCATATGCATAGAAAAACCAACTTGACTCATGCCAAAATTATAAACATATCTTTTCGTATCGATAGCTTCTCTAAGCCTCACAAATGATAAAATTTTACTTTTAGATTCTTTTTCGAAAGACTTAATACCATTAATTAATGACAAATAACAAATACCATACATAAACCAATTGGATTGGCGTTTATTTATAATATTATACTTCAATCGTGGGCCGCAAACCTATTTACAAGTTTAATTAAGTAATTATAAAATTTAAAGATAGATATATGAGAAAAGAAATACAAACTTCAACATACCACAATTGTAGGATTAGTCTTATTTTCTACAGCAATTGTTGCGCCAATCCATGCATTATCCTCAATTTGATTAATTGTTGAATATTGCTTGTCTTTATCACTTCCACTTCTATCAATAATCCATTCCTTACATGTTTCATTAATTGGACATTGAAATATAGTACCTGGCTCAATTACATTTTGTATTATGCTTGTATTTGCTCTTGGAGCACCTACAAGTAATACAGAATCTAGGCCATCTGTATAAAGGGCAACGGAAAATCCAAAATAACTTCCCCGTTTATAACTAAAATTTTTGGGAATATTAAATATTTTGGCATTATCAATGTCTAAATTATATGCTAGTATACTATACTGTAAAACTATAAATGTAAAACTATAAAACCATATATTAATCTTAGTTGATAAAGTTAAGTATAACATTCTGAATAACTGATGTTAGTAAAATGAAAGACCAGGGAACATTACTTCTAAAACTGAAAGAATTGAGGTTTTGTATCCACAGGAAGGAAGTACTTTATATCTTGATACCACAATGACATCATAAAGGAATTAATCCATATTTGTTTCGTACATTTATGCTTCCTATTTAAAAGGAAAATCATATTCTGATATTAAATAAAGCAGAACTACACAAATCTATTGGACAATAAATTAATGCATAAATTTAGGTCATTCTTTCCTTTATTTGTTATAAGTTAATAAAGACGTATAAATGCAGGATTAAATAATGCAATATTCTTTACTTGTTTTCAAAGCTAAACATATAAGAAAAAAATGTATATAAATTTATTGTTTTATTATTTTCCATCACACTTACAAACCATATCAACAATACACATTAGCTGAGTCGCTTATTATAGCTAATGCAGCATCAATTTACCTATAATTCTTGGCGGTGTTTTGCTGGAGTTTCGATTACATATGATTTAATGATCATATCCAAATATGTTTATATTATAATAATAAATTGAATTCTCTAAACAATTGAGACATCATTTATTAATAATTTTAAACATTTGATACTACTAAATTCGTATAATCCTTTGTACCAATTATAAAATATTGTGTTCAGATCACAATGAAAATTGTTTTAAATATGGTGAACGGAGATTTATTTTTCTGGGACAGTCTTGTATGATAAGAGATTCCAATAAAATATAGCATACATATGAAGATAACGGAAAAATAATAAAGTCTAAAAGAAGATAGAAAAAACCGGTCATATTCGCGTGCGAACGAACTTAGTATTATAAAAATATACTTCAAGGAATCACAGATTCATTATGTACAAAAGGAAAGGGATTAAAAAGTTGAAGGTAATAGGAGCTTAATCGGAAGAATCAGTTGTAGTTGAAATAGTTTGGGATAAAGGCTTAGATCGAATACGATAGCTCCTTCTTACTACATTCACCTTCTTTTTAAAATATTCTAGATTTTTTAGTTTCTGCTCATGATCTGAGCTCTCTGCATCATTTTGATCTTTCTGTGCTTGTTCACCGTTTTTTTCACTTGTAGATACTCCTGACATGATACCACTGTCAGGAGTTGAAGGAACTTTGCTTGATTTGTTCACTGGCACTGATGGACCATCTTTCTGGATTTTTATTGCATTACTAACATCATTTAAATAAAGATTCCAATCTCTGTCTGATTTCTTCTTCTTTGTATCATAATCAATTTTTTGCCGTTTGCTCTTATTTTTGGTAATGTCACTTTTCAAGTTACTTTTACATTTTTTGTGTTTCCTTCTGTGTACTTTTGTGGAAGTATCAGAATCAGTTTTTGAATGCTTACGTTTACCAGAAACGTCGTTATCCTCCGAACTGCTACTGCTGTAATTTGAGTGTTTTGCTTCCCTCTCAATATGCACAATATATCGTGATCTTCTAGAAACTACACCAGAACTGGTACTAGGCTGAGTTGTGTCAACAGGTTGTTCATCACTATCAGAGTCACTATTAATTTGTAACCCTGCACACTTTATTCCAGCCCTTCTTATCTCAGTAATTTTACTATGTTTCCTCTTAAGAAATTTTAATTTTGATTTAGATTTACACTTAACTTGTGCATTGTCACCATCACTGGCAGAACCTGATGCAGATGGTTCTGATGCTGAGGCGTTATTTGCTGGTGCACCACAATCTGCATCTGCAAATCTCATTAGCTTTTCTCTACGATATGCTATAAGTCGTGTTATACGATTCGGAGACTCCAATGGTCTTTCAGGAGCTACTCCACCCCCAGAGGATCCATGAGATGCCAATGTTACCGCCGGCCCCAAAATACTTAACATCAATTGACGGTCGGATGCTGTAGAGTCTATAAAAAAATTAATTAATATTTCAATCAAAATTATTTTTGTTTAGTACTTCAATGTAAAAATTTGAAAAAAGGATTTACCATCAGAATCTGTTGCACTATAAACTCGTCCAGCTATAAGATTGCTTTCAGAATCACTAGGGGTTTGAGGTGCTGTTGACATATCTTCAGAACTCCAGCCTTCAACCTCACGTTGTACCAGTGAATCAAAAAATGCCATCATTCTAGGATCTTCTCTGGTTGATTGATGGCTATAATCATGTGTCATAAATTGTCCACTACGTAATACTAGTCCGATATATTCATCGTGTGTAAATACTCTCCTTTGCCTCTCTTGTCTTCCATCATCCCTCTAAAATAAAAATATAGAAACCATGGTATACGCTATCAACGTGTATAATAAAATTATTCTATAAATTACCTTTAATCCACCTAAGCAATTATTTCCAAGAGGAAACGGACTCCAAATCTTAATGAGTTTCTCAACTCCAGATGAAGCAAAAATACAACTAGCTTGATTGTATCGTACTTGATTAACAATAGATCTATGACCACGTAATACCATATGTGCAAAATTTACCCATTTTACATCCTCAGAAGGAATTTTCCACATATATAGATTAAAATCGTCAGAACCTTGAAATTATAAGTTGAAATGTATGTAAATACTAGCAGAAAAAATATACAAAAGGATTTATGATTATTGCAGTACTACTTACCAGAAAGGACATACTCATCATTATCTCCAGCAAAACAACACGATTTCATTGTGCAACTGTTATAGTATCCAGGATGATCAAATTGACATAAATGAGTAGAAGAGTCCACAGCATAAAGTACAGGGGGTAATCTTCTTCTCAAAGCTAACAATCTATTGCCTGCTGCATTAAATCTAACATTCATACAACTCTGAGCTGAACTTTCATTTCCATAACGTAATACAGGTCTGTAAATATAAAAAGTTATTGTTTCAATGAAACATTTTCATATGGTTTTATTTGAATGTTTTACTTACTTCAAAGGCTTTCTTACATCCCACATACTAACTCCTTCTTTAGCATTGGCAGTTGCAAGCATTCTAGGTTCAACAGGATTAAACATTACAGAATGAAAAGCAGTTTTGTACCGTGCCAAACAAAATGTTTCCATAGCACTGGATCCTCGTATGTCATAAATTAAAACTCTCCCATCATCGCAGGCGCTTGCGAATGCATTGTCATTATGTGGATGTACTGACAATCCATAAACAGGCTTCTCATGGAGGAAAAAATTCACAACATCTCCCCTGTATCCAGAAATAAATAATTGCTTAGTTCTATATGCTTATATATAAAAATGTTTAAGAAAAAAGAAGCTTCATACGTTCGTAAGTCATGAACAATAACTTGATCGTCATTTCCAGCAGAAAATATTTTTGTTTTGCTATTATCGTAACCAAGACAGAAAATATTACTAATATGTTGAGCTTTCATTACTGCGGGTTTGCCCACGTCTTGTATTGCTTGCTCTACTTTCCATAATAAAACTCTTCTGTCATCGCCACCTGTTAAGTTAATAATGAAATAATTTTAAACGATAAATATATTTTCATTTCAATAATCAATTTAATACATTACAAAACCATATATCCAGGAAGTAACACGTGTTTTGTACAATCGTGTAATTACTTAAAAATATCAAAAGGCTTCGATTTTCCGTCGAACTTTAATTTTCTAAATCGACGGGCATAGGCCGTGTAAGAACGAAATAAATCAAACGTATTTGTTAACTTCTTACCGGAAACCAATAGATCCCCTTGATTCGAGAACTCAATCGCATTAACGCATCCATAATGCGATAGTAGATCTTTCCTAAACAGATTTTCGGAGCTTTCGAACCTTGCATTAACGAGACGTTTGTAGTAATCGACTTTGTCGTCGATCTGTCTTGCGACGAGATACGAGAGCGGATTACAATTGGAAGGACGAGCCATTTCTTCTTTGCATATACTGATACGTATACGAAAACGGATAGAACCGTCGTCTTCACCCTTCGTCCCTTTCTTCCATGTATCCTGTAACTAACGCCCGTATTCTCTTCGTCGATTAAGTACCCTTCGTGCACCTCAAAGAATCTAAGACTGTCTCGCGTACTTAGAAAACCGGGGAGACCTATAGAATAGGGAAATTCGTGGCGCAATCAAATCTACGAGATTATTATAGGTTGTAACTATTATAAGTTTCGTCGTGGCCGATCTTATATTTATTCTGTGACAGACGTGTCGCGAGTATACACCTCACAAACTCACACAAACATAAGCCACACGAGGCGCGTCTCACGCACCAACGCACTTCTGAACGCAACCAAAGTACATATGTAGGTAGTAGGTACCTACATATACAAAGGCGTTTCAGCCCACCCGAACAGATTGTCTTACTCGAGCACGATCAGCTGATCGCTATTCAGCGACTCCACGTTGAGGGTAATATTATCAATATTTCCCTTTCGATCTCTTATCCATATCATCGATACACATATCTTTAATTAAATAGCCCTATTAAATAAAAATAGTTTTTCTTTTTATTTCGATTACCCACTATCTTCTTACGTTTATATGCAAGTGTCACTCACAACTGTTACTTGAACACTTTTAGAAAAACAAGAAGCATGGATACCGGCGCCGCATTGCGTGTCTCACGCGTACTTCTCACTGGCCCTCCTGGTAAGTCCGCGATTTTCAAAAATTACAAGATGTTTAAAAAGTCTACTACTAATAATTTTTATATATCCTCAATGTTCAAAATATTTAATATTTTTTCTTTTAATTATTTTAATTATCTCTTATTCATTTAAATCACCGTCGTGTAAAATTTGTAATTTTATAATAATAAAGAACGTATTTGTTTCTTTTTTTTTAATTTATTAGTTAATCTTCTAATCGTGTATCGTAAATAAAAATAGTTTATAATGGTTTTGAATAAAATGAGAACTGCCATAGGTATAGGAAAGACTACATTATGTAAAAAATTAGCTTTGATGATGGAGGAACAAAGTTATAAGTTTGATGGATTTTATACTGAAGAAGTTCGAGGTCAGAGTGGTAGCAGGATTGGATTTGATGTTGTGCCGATGAAAAATCGTGAAGAAAAATCAACATTGGCACGAACTGAGTTAGTATTAATTTCTGAAATATATAAAGTTTAATTTTTTCCTTTTTTGGCTGAGACAATACTACTTGTAAACAGAAATGTGATAAACCAGACGCAGCACTCTAAATATAAAGTGGGGAATTATCATGTGTTTCTTAATGACTTTGAAGCAACAGCATTGTCTGTCTTTGATTCAAATGCAGTAAGCAGAATAGTTTTACATATTACATGCATATTTATAATTATAATCAATTCATTAATTTTCGATTTCTTTAGGACATATTAATCATAGATGAAATTGGAAAAATGGAATTGTTTAGTCAAAGATTTCATGATAAAATAGTGAAGTTATTTTTTGAAACTTCAAACAAACCTTTTATAATTGCAACGATACCTCAAATGCATAAAGTACCGCAACGGCATTTATCATTGTTCCAAAAGCTTCATGCAGATAAAAGATGTAAAATTATAACTGTGAATCGTCAAAATCGTGATAATTTACCAGAAGAAATTCTTCCACTCATTTTACAAGGTGCACAAGTTCGCTCTTTTTAAAGAAAAACAATTTTAAATACATTATAAACATCGTTTATTATTAACAAAAAAACAAAATGTTAGATTAAAGAAATCCTTCCAATCACGTTAAATTTGTAAAAAAGTAGTCATCACAAATAACGTGACAAATAGTGACTGGCTGGAAAATTGTACTACATAGTCATGCTAAATTGCATATGTATTAGTATTATTTTCGTAATAATTATCGTTTCGTAAAAACCACCATTATTCATTAAAGAATAAATTAAAAGAATAAGAGGTGTGTTCATCATATGTTCAGCACCTTCTGCAAATATTAGAATATAAGTTAATCTGTTGAGATCTCTGAGGTCATTTATTCAGCTTGTGCGTGAACATTAAAATCTTTAGTGAATAAGGTGGTTGAATTGTGGGTACAAAATAGAAACGTTTCGTTTTTTCTTCTTTACGTCATTTCATTACAATGAAACACAAATTGCTAACGAGGCATTATTCTTATCATAGACAAGAAAATTTGATATATGTCTGTTCGCAAGTTGTCAAAACAAGCAAACTTTTTTCATTTTTGTACCCATCAATATTACGTCTTCATTGCAGTTATTATGATACAGAAGATTTTCATGTTCCTAAAAAGAATACAGTACTTTATTGTTTTGGAGAAGCCTAAGTGTTTCTCACCTTCTCCATTTCGGTATCAAATATATTACGCACACTTTGATTGGGCTACTCGTATTCAGTTATTGTTATTTATTTATTTATCAATAGTACCTAGAGTGTTCCACTAGCACATGAATTTCAGTAGAGAATTAGCATATGCCATTGGCCTTACATTTGGATGAGGCTGAAACAAAAATACATCCTTATGTAGTACAATTAAAAATTACAAAACCTACTAATTAGTTTGTGACATACCACTCCTTCATATGATGTGAAATGGGGTTCCATATCTTTACCATTAAGCGTGATAAAAGCACCCCTGTTACCCATAGTATCACTAAAAATAAAAAATAAAATTAATATACAATACGACTGTATTAAAGATCGTTCATTTTATGAAGAACAATCATTTCTAAGCTAATAATACAAGTTTGTGTACCAATAATTTGGAGCAGAAAATACAGTAATACATTTTCCAAAGTGACCAACTTCATATCCATCATTTTTCACTTCGTGACTTCTTATAATGTAATCAAGATTGTTCATGGCAAGGAAATTTTGTGTAACATCAGGGCCAAACTGTACACCAACTCCTCTTTTACTGGGTGCTCTTCCAGCTTGTGGTTGTGGATCTGACCATAATAATTCACACATTAATCCTTCTTCTGGTGGTTGTCTATTCCTATCAATTTCTCGAATTTCTTTTAACGTAACATCGTCTCTTGAAAATAGACCACCATGCATTACCTACAAACCACATAAACACATAACTTACATATATACCATTGCATAACTATCAGGGAACCAGGAAAGTCCGTCTCTCGATTGACTTTTATTGATTAAAACAACACAAACTTTCTTGGTTGCCTACTATATAAGTTCAACATCTCTCTTGTACGTAACAATATAAACTTACAAGTATTCTATTATTAAGACAATGGGCAAGAGGAAGCCAATTATAAACTTCTGTAAATAACTCAGCCATTTGAGCAGAATATTTTGCTTTGACCTCACCATCAAATCCATACATTTGATTCATTGTAGCAGATTCGTGGTTACCTAAATATCGTATTTTACTATAAATGTGTACAACATGTTAATGATATAAATAGATTGGTAAGAACATACCTCTAGACATAAAAAAGTGGTTTGGATATAATAATTTAAATCCAAATAGGGTAAATATACATTCTACAGAGAAGGAGCCTCTATCTACAAAATCTCCGTTGAATAACTATACAACTATTAAGAAATATACAATACTATTGTACTTGTATTGGTAATATATTTAATTATAGTATATTTAATCATTAAATTAATAAATACGAAATGTAATAATAAGTATAACTTATTTACTGTTATAAAGGATACATATGGATTAGTTTCTGATGGCAATCCATTTAATTCAAATATATTAAGTAAATCATAGAATTGTCCATGTATATCTCCACAGATAGTAAATTTACTATCTTCAGGAATTGTAATGTCAACTAAGCTTGGTTGTGCCATAAACCAAGCTTTTATATCTAAAAGAATTTTATAAGCATATTTACGGTGTAATTTATTTTGTTTCTTATACCATTCTAGTAAATCTTGCATAAATTGCAATGTAACTTTTTCATCTTCAAGTTTAGGCCCTGTATATTCATCTTCGATAGCTGTAAAATAAAAACAATCACACCGGAACTTTTTTTAATTATATTTAAACTCATTAAATAAATATTAAACGTAACTCACCCATTGCTTCTAAATTAATCATATCTGCTATATTTTTTTTATTTTCTTCCACCGAGATTGCTTTTTCAAAGGCTAACATTTTCAATGTTTTAGAACATTCTGTGTATTTAATCTTTGCATCTTTATCATTTGGTCTTGCTTTAGTAACAGTTTTATAATCCTTAAGAGCTAGTTTGAACTTGCCAAGTGACATATGAGCTGCAGCTCTACGATAATATCCTTTCACGTAATTTTTATCTAAATCAATAGCTTTTGATGCATCCGTAAGTGCATATCCAAAACATTCTGTTTTTAGATAAGCAAAGCTTCTATTTCCATAATAAACTGCCACTGTAGGGTTTACTTCTATAGCTTTAGTATAGAATTCTATAGCTTTGGCGTAGTCTTGATCTGAAAAGAAAATAATGAAATATACGATAGTTAATAGCGAAAAAATTATAATTAATGTTTTGTTTGTTCTCAACATATACACTGGAAGGATGACGGATTACTTTTTATTTTTCTATAATGGAAGTACTCTAAAAGTTAACTCTTTTATGTTGTCAAAATGAAACAGTAAGTACAAATTTGACACATCAAATAAAACATGTTACATGAAATGTCATACTTAAAGTGAGGAACATTACGAATGAATATAATTATTTAGGATAAACCTGTAACAGCAATACAACAAACAACCTGATTGTTTTAAATCTCAAAACTTTTAACGATTAGGTTTCCACTCGATAATTTTATGATAATTTACGTTACGGAAGTTGGGTTAGTTTTAAACGTACACGTGACTAAATTACATTATTGTAATGTTAATCACGAATTTTTGCTTAGCTTGGCATCTGAGCACAAAATAAATTGCAAGATCAAATTTGTAAGGAAAGTTTGCAAACGCACTTTTAAAATATTCATTTGCTTCTTCTTTAAATTTTTCCGCTTTGGCCGCATCTTCTGGCGATATTACTCCTATAATTTCTGCGTTTTCACTCATTTCGCGCTTTATACTAACAAACTAATGACACGATATAAAATGACTTAAATTATATCGGAACGTAGACAATAAATAACACATTAAAGAAACAATAATTTTTTTTATATAACGGTCTTTATTGCAGGCACACTGAAATCCTGAAATCTACTCAACTACCCCACGAAGCGATTCGATCGATCGAAGTCGAGAACCAACGAGAACTATCGATCATTACGATTCAAATGACATAACTACGCTATAACTATGCATAATATAAAACTATTTGATATATTAAATTTTGCGTAATTTCTCTGTAATATCACGTGTATTGCATGCTTCTTAATTTAATTTATTAGTCAATAAAATGATTATAATAATTTAATATTAAATTAAATTTAATATTAATTGTTATCTATACATTTTATGAACTTAAATCTTAAATCATTACTTTAATGGCCTGCATTAAATATCGTTCTTGACAAAAACTTGTTTTTTTTACATCACAATAGCCAATTTTGTTATTAGTATAGTATGTTCAAAACTCTACCACCACGCTCTCTATATTTCAGTACGCATAATTCTTTATCATAAGAGAACTGGTTTGATCTACGACTGGAAGCATTCACAGTGTGTCCAAAAATCTTATGCATTTATTCAAACGATGCTGTTATGACGTCAGAAAAAATGATTTATGTAATATGTGTGTCGAAAATATATAATCGGATTTGTCAAAAAGAAAGTTTCCTCGCCTAGTATGCTTGTCATATTTCTAGTTAAACGTTTCATATTGATACCGTCATTTAAATATACATATTAAGTTTAATCTTTTTCATATCGCGTTTTCTACATCTACGTCTATATCGCGTTTGTTAATAATCTCCAAGTTTAAATGATGTAAATAACTTTTAAAGAAAGGTCGCTGACTTAATTAACCTGTATTTTGCATATCTTAATATATTGAAGCCAGTTGTTGTATAAATTGTTGCGCGTTGAATTTTTCAATATTATTTAAGAGGAGAACTTGCTACTGTGATGGCTCAAGTGGTTAGAACAGTGCGTGCTGCTGTACGAAGTTTAACATCACCAATGAGGAGTTTTGGTAGCGCCCAACCTTTGCAGGAAGCTGCTTTAGAAGAACGTTGCATTCTTGTCGATGAGTCGGACAAGCCTCTTGGTGATGCTACAAAAAGAGACTGTCACATCGTTAATTCTGATGGACAAGTTCTACTTCATAGAGCATTTAGCGTGTTTTTATTCAATGGTAAAGGAGAACTATTACTTCAAAAAAGGTCTCCCAATAAGGTATGTACTTCTTGTATATGAAGATCACAGAAGAAAATATGATAAGTGCATTTTTGTTGATTTTCACATTTGAACGTCACTTTATGATTACGAAGGAGAACTTCAATTACATTAATTACAAAGACAAGTAATATTTTAATATTATAATGAGAAATATTTAAAAGTTTTGAAGAGGATGAAAAGATACGCGTTTAGCTCCAAAGTCAAATAAAAGGATAATTTTGTTAACATGAGATTTATTGTCAATGTAATGAATTTTAAAATCACTGCCTTATAAGAACTAAGAAATGCGACTTATCATGTCCTTCTCCTGTAGTTTTCATATAAAAATTATACATTTATATTAAGTATATTAGATCAATGCAGAAGACTATTTTTTTTTTTTTTCATAGATAACATTCCCAAACCGCTATACAAATACATGCTGTAGTCATCCATTATTTGAAATTCCCGAAGAAACTGAGGAACACGAGGCACTAGGGATTCGCAGAGCAGCAAGAAGAAGACTGAATTTTGAATTAGGAATTCCTTTGTCGGAAATTTTGCTATCAGATTTTTTGTACTTAACAAGAATTCATTATCAAGATGTGGAAGGTGTTTGGGGTGAACACGAAATAGATTATGTGTTATTTATACAAAAAGATAACGTAGCATTGGACCCAAATCCAGATGAAATCAGCGAAGTTCGTTGGGTATCAAAATCAGAAATCAAAGATATCGAGAAAAATCTTAGTCCGCTGAGTCCCTGGTTTAAATTAATTCTTAAGCATAAATTGTTATTGTGGTGGGACAATCTACATTCATTAGAAAAAATGCAAGATCATAAAACAATACAAAGATTTTTATAATATCTTCAAACAAAGAATTAAGTGCAATAGCCTTATCACACATAACCTTAATTAAGGTATTTTATTACCATACAAATATTTAAACAATTAATAACAAAAGGTTTGAGGATGAAATTTGTACAAGACGATTAGTTTTATGCAATAAGTTGTACATTATACATATAATGCAGTATAAGTACAAAGTAGATTTGTTTATATAAACTTGCACTTTGTAAATATCGAAATATTTAATATAATTTTGATAACTTGGGTGATCACCATTAGACAATTTGTATACTTAAATAAATTTTGTGGATACATTTTTGTCACAAGGAAAATAATTCTGTAAATACATGGTAAACCACGAACTAATCTTTCTTAAATACTATTTTTTTACTAAAAGGTGTGTAAATAAAAAGTACAGCTCACAAATACAAAGATATAAAAATTTTATACTGCGACAAATGATAAACCTAATACAATTTTCTATATCTTTATCTCGATGTATCTTTCACAAAAAATAGTTTTTATCGTGTATTGAATGTAATATTTAAGATAATGCAATAAACTAATAGAACATGATCAGTAAAATACAACAGAAATAACTGCAATATTAAAAGAGATTGCAAAGGTTTAAAAAATAACTTTTATTAATTTAAAAAAATAACATTAACTTTTCTATTTGATGGTATTTCAAAGGTTAAAAAAAAATGGGTTTTGCGTAGGGCTTAATGATTTGATGCAAGGTTTCACAACTTTATTATTTATATACATAATATGCATAATTTTTCAGCTATTCTATCAATAAACCTTATTACGTTTATAAACTGTTATACGATTATTAAATTCTCTCGCTGCACAATAAAATATTATATATATATATATATATATATTATTGTGATTTAATAATTTAACATAGAATTAGTATCTAACGGTTTGAAAGTATATTGAATAAAAATATTGATTGAATGTTAGAAACGATGGATATCTCCATCTTTAACTATCAAGAGCAAAGACAAAAATGAGTGTTGTAAAGAAATACAAATTTAAAAGGAAACGTTGTGTTAAAATATTTAATTACAGACAGATGATAATTATGCTATTTTAAGTCTACCTCACTCTAATATTAGGAAATAGTTGTATTCATCTAATAAAGATTTTATTTTATTATCATTTATTAATCCTTTCGTTTAATTTATTAATAATCCTTTATATCCATGGGCGATATATATATCACGATGGAATGTTTATTGATGTTAGTGCTGCATTAATTACGAATTTATGCAATACTAACATGCCTTTCTTTTTTTTTACTAAAACACGCATTAGTGCGAGACATTTTATTCACAGATTCGGTAAAAATCAGTTTACGAGACACCTCATCAGTAAATGTAGAGAGGTTAACTAACAACTTAACAATATGCAGTTAACGATGTCAAGCAAGTAAAAGAAAAGTCCTTCTAAACTTATAACCGAAAATACTTTGTGGAAAAAGTTATAAACGTTCATACTCACGTGGTGAATTTTTTAAGTTCACTTATAGAACTAACAGTAGAAAGAACAACTATATTTTCTGCGCCAATAACTAAAAAAACTAGAAATTTCCAGTTATGTCGTTGTTGCGGCAAATGAGCCAATTAAAGTATGCCAATGAGAGGGAAATAGTAATTTTATATAATATATTTTATACATAATAAATTATGTAATAAAATAAGGCAGTGCAGCAAAAATATAAAGCACATTTTTTTTTTTATCTTTTTAAAGATTGTCGGACATTATTGAATAAAATATCTATTTAGTTGTACGTTTGGCTGGACATTATATAATATACATGTTCAAATCTATTAGGCGCGTAAAAGAAGATTATTCTAGAATTCTATTCTATATTTGTCGATGAGAATGACGGTGCAATGTGTATTTCAGAAGTACAGAATTATGAATTTTTATTGGTGGTTGCGAAGGCCAAAACTACAAATTGTGTATTTTTTAATAAATTTCAAAGTATTATAGAATAACAAATGAAGGAATGGAAGTTTGATATTTTTTTTAAATTATTGTCCTCGCTTGTTTCACGCAATAAACATCTTAAGAACAAACATACTATTCTTTTATCTCTTCCTGACTCCTTCTTTTAACTTTTAAATACGGGGTACAATGGTAAGCAAACGATTAATTATCAAGATATTAAAAAAAGATATTTTGATAATTTCTTTGTTATCCTCCCTTAGTTACCACCGTATTCCTTTTGCGAACCTGTTTGAAGTTTCATAAAACTTTGACCAGACATCAAGATCGGTATGTCGTTCCCTTGATTTTTTCCAACAGTTAATACATATCCAGTTATTATATTATATTGTATTATAAGTTAAATAGCACTTGAGAATTAGTCGACACATACATAATATCTCGTACGCAGATAGACAATTACATAAGTACGGAAAATAACACGTAAGACGAGAAGCAACCCAGCTGAAACACGTACCTTCTTTATTGTCGTAATTATTAGTGTATTTTCCCTCCCCTTTCGAGTGATCCATTCATGACATGCTTCTTCGTGGGTGGACTATATAAACGTCTATCTCTGTTCCTCATTCTTTCGTTATTCGTAGAAGTTCTTTCGTAAACATCGCGGCACAATGTTCTGACCATCATTCTTGGTGAACCGTGTTTTAGAGTGCCGAAAAGAAGAAGCGCTCTGTGCCAAGCAGTTTCCAATTTTTCGTTAGATTTGTATTATATTTACATTTTGTTGCATCTTTCTTTCGTTCAATTCTGCGAAGAATGCGTCGGTTTTCCATCATTTGGATAAGCGCGTCTTTGCTGCCCCTAATATTGTTCATCGATTGTGCATTCGGCCTGTATGAAACGCCGCCTCATATCATTGTGATTATGGCCGACGATTTGGTAAGGCTATAATGTATTGTTTAAAATTAATGTTCAATGAAATGAGTTTCGTTAAATTTTAAATTTACTTGATTTAAAACATATATATTTTTAGCAAAATTACTAAACGTCAGATTTGTTACGTTTTGGTACATTACATCGGTATTACATATTTAAAATATATTATTCATTGATACGTGTACGAAACTTTTATAATATTTAGCAGCGAATTTAGATACCGACGAGTTGATCAAAATGCAAATTATTTGTACAGCACATAAATTTAAGAATTTTATCAAACAAACGATTTGGTAAAAGATTGCGAGCTACATTGCGAGAAAATTGTTACTTAATATTTTGACATTTTGCATTAGATCGACACGTGTCGATTTAATTTAAGAGACAGGGCATGACCTATTATAGTTGCCCAATCCAGAAAGTAGATAAAAATCACAAATCGAAATAAAAATTTGCACTTGTGCAAAGTTCAACCGTCCACATGTTACTTATGCTTGTCTGGTTCGTCTAATTCGTCGCGATTAATCTGTAGTACGAAAGCGTTTTGAATTAAAATTATCCTTAGTTAAGGCAATTATCGTGACTTGAAAATTACTTACGCCCCCTCATCTAACAAGGATGCTAGTGCTTGTGACTCATCCTATCCGCAAAACAAAAATTTCCCTCTTGTCCACCACGACATATCAATTACTACTATTACGCTGTCATATTTTATTATTATATAATCGCTTATTATCTCACACACAGACGTATAAGCGGGCGTATAAGCGATAAGTGTTAGGAGTACATCATTTTGATATCTGGCACGTTAGGAAACCAGTTTACATTGGTATTCACTAATGTACAGCCGGGTATACTAGTTTCTTTCTTACGTATGTAACCTATTTCTCGAATTTGCAAATAGCTCAATTAGGTCATTTAGCCAATGTGATCTTGGATGATATGGCAGAGAGAGAGAGAGAGAGAGAGAGAAAGTATTGTCCAGTGACAATCCTTCAGAGTTACTAGGTTTAGGTCTTATTCCGAAGGCTTATCTTTTCAAAGTTACGATTGAACAACATTTCTCTACTATTAATCCCTTATTTCTTGCCACTTCTTTCATTAATATCGATTATTGTTTTTACCGTATATATTTTCCAAATGTTCTACGATAGGTTTTCCAAAAGGTAGGTTTACGATAGTTTCATCGTTTGACATTTATCTCGTCTGGTAGGGATGGAACGACGTTAGTTTTCACGGATCGAATCAGATACCAACTCCTAACATCGATGCACTCGGGTACAACGGGATTATACTAAACAGACACTATGTACTACCGTCAAGCACACCATCCAGGACAGCTTTTTTCACTGGACAGTATCCAATTCGCATCGGTACGTATTTGTACACGCTTAAAAGTATTATTATCTTGATTTACGGCGCTCTATCTGGCCCTAAATCGTACCATCAATTTATCCTGTGCACACGTGGAATATACGTAATATCCCACGAATATTCTTGCCGAATGTAACATCACGGTTTGCAATTGTCGATCTGTACAGGGATGCAAGGAACTGATATTCACGGTGGCGAACCATGTGGCCTGCCACTCGACATAAAAATTTTACCAGAGCATTTGCGAGGCTTAGGATATACCACGAAATTGATTGGAAAATGGCATATGGGGTACTATACACCTCAGTACACGCCGTTGCACAGAGGCTTCGATACGTTCCTCGGTTTTTACAACAGTCATATTTCTTACTACGATTATAGCTATACGAATCAGGTGAGACGCGTAGTATGAGAAAGAATAGCTTTAATTACGGAGAACAGTCTCCAGCGATTTCATCAACTTAATTATGTCGTAAGGATTCGTATCCGCTTAAACGTTTCGTTTTATTTCATTTTTATTTTATTTTATAACAGTCGCTTTACCAGCGATCGTTTTATTTGTTCTGTAATCGGCTGTTAATATCTCTACAACGGACAACTCGTAATATTTTATAGTGTTTGTTATATATTTGGTTACGTAACGTCGAGTTTCTCGTTTGAGCGGAAAAAAGAGAAATGTTGGTCTCGTTGGAATGAAAAGTTTTATAAAATATCTCATTTGCACGCTTCCAGAACATGACCGGATACGATATGCATCGCGGAGACGATCCAGCTTACGGGATGAATCGCGAGTACGCGACGGACATGTTCACCAGTGAAGCGATCAGCATCATCGAGAATCACGAACTTAACAGGCCTCTTTATCTCCAATTATCTCATCTTGCTGTTCACGCACCTTTGGAGCAACCAACGAACGTGTACAACGATAGAGAACCTATACACATTCGCGAGCCGAATCGTCGCAACTACGCCAGTAGGTAGACGCGTCTAATTTAGACGCGACCCTGTTTCGCATTGACGGTAGCAGCACAACTGGAAAAAATGTCAATTTCGGAGTAGAGGCTTTTAGAAATTTACGAAGAAAACAACGATTCAGATTGGCTTCGTTGGACGAAAACGGAATGGTCGCTAGAAGCTGAGCAAATAGTTCGCCTTCTCTGCGACAGATCTTGTTATCTTAGTTCGCGTTTGTACGGCTTACGATCTCGCGAGTCACGCGACTAATCGAAGTCTTATTGCAGAGATGGTGTCGAAGTTGGACGAGTCGGTTGGGCGCATATTTCACGCGCTAGGCGAGAAAGGAATGTTGAGGGACTCCTTGATTCTGTTCCTCACCGATAACGGGGCAGCTTCGGTCGGTAGATACAGAAATTTCGGCTCCAACTATCCCTTAAGAGGGGTAAGATCACGTCATTAAGGCGGAACTTTCATCCAATTGGAAATAAACGAACGTAGTTGATCGTACGATGCCCTTATTCGACTAAATCGTCGGCTCGATCAGCCTGATCGGAACGTAAAAGAACGATCAGTAATAGAATCAGTAATAATAGGCTACTGCCTATTTACTGATTTCGTGTCAAAAATCCAACGAACTTTGGTCGAAGGGGACTCGGCTAACCGAGAGTCCACCGTATTACGATACTTTTACATTTTAGGATATTATCGTTGCAGACGAAATACACGTTATACGAAGGAGGCGTGAGAGGAGTGGCGGTACTGTGGTCGTCCAGGCTGCAGAAAGCAGCCCGGGTATCCAACGAATTGGTACACATAACGGATTGGTTGCCAACGTTGTACTCCGCGGCTGGAGGAGATCTGAAGGATCTAGGCGAGATCGACGGGATCGACCAGTGGTGTCTACTGAGCGAAGGACGTGGACGTGGCAGGGACAAACTTTTGTTGAATATCGACGAAGTCCTAAAAACCGAGGGAGCGATCTATAGCCGATTCAAACTGTTGAGAGGTAACTACCGAAACACGGAATAAAATAGAAAGCACCGCTAGGGTGATCAAAGTCGACGAGGATCGCGTTCTCTTCTACACAATTACCGTACGAATGTTCACTGATGGGATTTTCCCCCAAAAATGGTTCAAGGTACCATCGAAAATGGTTATTACGACGGATACTATGGCGATTCTGGAAAAACGTTGGAGGCGCTACCTACGTACACGGATATCGTGATGAAGAGTACCGTCTCCGAAAGTCTCATTTATCATTTGAGCGATCCGGTGACACAGCCGAGCACAATGCGACAATTACGGCAAGATGCAACGGTCCAGTGTAATACAAACTTTACGTATTACCGCAGACAGATGCTCACGCCTTGCAACGTCACGGAATGTTTATTCGACATAGTGAACGATCCGTGCGAAACAAAGAACATCGCCGGAACGTACGTCAGGGTGAGTAATAGGTATGGATACCCTTTACGTTGTTTCGGCTGGTCAAAGCGACATCGATATGCCAATGCGTTGCTGATCTAACGCGTCGATGTTGTGCCAATGTAGCGCTGATGCAACACGCTGATGTCATATCGATGTCGACAATGCGTACAGCAAATAGCGCGAACGCGTGCACAGCTGAACATTGCTAACGCCATCCAACGTTGCGCCGTCATTATCAATGATGTTCGAGCCACTGTCTTCTATAATTCTTCTTCGACTTTTATCTTTATTATTATTATTATTATTATTATTATTAAAAATGATCGTTACGACCATCGACCTTGTTGCGTGATATTGTACGTATTTTTATAACGAACACGTATTTGCCGTGTGCAGATCGCCAGAGAATTGAACTATTATCTGGAACATTATGGCCACGTTTTGGTGAAGCAGACGAAAAAACCGATCGATTGGTTGGCAGATCCGAAAAGAAGAAACAATACGTGGGAACCGTGGATGAAATCAGGGGCTACGGTGTGCAACGCTGCAGCCGTACTCGGCAGCTTGGTCTATTACATCCACGTATCGGCGATTTTAGTTTCGGTATTGCTGAGCGATTTTATATGACCGTGCAACGTTTGTTGGAGCGGCGATTCTATAGGCAAATATCGTCGCGGCATCAACGGACTGTCGAAAATCAGTCGACTCGACTTGAAACGGCGCACAGATTGTTAAACAACAGGGTAATAATTTGCAAAACTGAAACAGTTTTGGAAGAGTCAAGCTGAACGCGTTCATTCGTGGTCGTTTTACCATGAGAAATTTCAGCAAAGTAAACGAAAGAAAGTAAACGAAAAGAACAGTACAGTCTTTTAATATTTTATGCTGCTACTTGTATTCTAACTGGTTCAATGTCTCGCGTTTTATAACGAACAACAATCTTATATTGCACGAAATTTATATAAAATTAGACGTTTCTAGCGACGTAATATTTAACAGCGTAATAATCGTAATAATCGTAATAATTGTTAAAGCAAGACGGTTGCGGTTACGTTCCAAATTGTTGGCGCTGCTAAAACAAACGGCAAAAACGTTCATAGCCGAGCGATTTCATCGGAAGAAAATGTAAAAATATGGCTGGCAATGCTTAACTGGTGAATTATGACGATAAGAATGTGATTAGCGAGGCTAAATTGAAACAGATGGCTTCGTATCTACGTTGTAATTAACGATTTTGCCGACCTTGCCGCGTAATTCAAACGAATACGTAACTTAGGTGCCTTGGACGATAGCCTTATAGCGAAGTATACTCGTTACCTGCCTTAACTCGAGTCGTTTATCAGTCGAGTTTTACGAGTATATTATTTACCAAATACCCATGCTGTTTAGTAATTCCGTTTAAATCTAAAACGACGCACCTGATAAGAGCCGAGCGAACGGTTTACCTTGTGTATTTATTTTCAAAGAACAGGGACGAACGAAACGTTCCACCTGTATTGCAATTCCAATTCTAATGTACATACGCAGACATCTTAAATATGCGATTAATTTATTTACCTAAATACAACGATGCGAGTCCCATAGGATATTTTAGAGTACGAATGAAATCACAGGGATAATAAAGTTATCGAATGCAAAACAGTTTGTCCATTATTTGCCGCTACGTTTCCCTTTGTACCAAGATGAACCGAAAGCGAAGGAAAGATCGAGCGCAAACAACGAACTTGTCTTCTGTGCAAGACGCTCGTCGAATCCAGCCGAGCAACGCCAAATGTATTGCCAGACCGCTCGTGTCGATAAGAATTCAAATTTTTCTGGAGGAAAGTTAAGAAATGACGTTCGAAGAAACACCTGTTTCGCCCGATACTCTAATTTGAATTTTTTATTATTTCTCACTACGTTTATCCCATACGATTTTGCATATCTAAGCGTATCTAATATCTGTGAAGGATATCTATATAACTAAATACGATAATCTAATCTGTTCTGTAAACGCAAGAACAGCCGCAGTCTACGCATACCTTAATTTTTCAGACATCCTACTGAAACAATACTCGGCTACGCAACTCGATAGTATCGATAATAACAAAGAATACATGACACGGTTATCGGAAGATTCGCGATATCTCTGTTTAGTCGGTCTTTTTTCAAACGATCGTCTGTCCATTGATCGAACGATGTCGCGCTATTAATCCATCACCGTTGGTACGGAGCGTTTAATTAGCCTAAAGATGGTCGAGCTCCGTCGAAACGTGCTGCCTGTCGGTGCTCAAGGCGGAGGAGCGTGTTATCGGAAAATTGCAAGGGCAGATCAGTTCCGTAGCTGCGTAGGATACGCGAGACGAGGCGAAACGTTCTCCTTGAGACGCGTGCTTTCGATAGTCGCGGTACGGGCTTCGGAGTTAAATAATCGCACGGCCGGCCGGTGATAATAGCTAGAGTGTAGCATCCCGGGAAATACTTTCTCCGCCGGCGGTATAAAGCCCCGGCGCGTTACAGGTGGCGCGGTATTACGTAGCAGGATCGCCGATGGTGAATCGTTGTGTCGAGTGGTGGTCGATTTTTACTTGGCTCGGGCAACGCGTTTAAATTACGATCGCGCGCGATTCTACGAGGCGTATCCGCGAAAGTAAGTTCCGATTGGCTTTTTACTATCGCCGCGGACCTTTGCGATTTGCGCGGAAGGGATCGTCGCATCGTCGAGATCATCCGTGCGATGGCTGTAACTTTTTTCTTTTGTAAGCCGCGGAAGCGTTGGTCTTGCTCTTTTTACCAATTCCGAGGATCCTCGCGGTTTGTTAATTCGGTGAATCGTCGTAGCAGCCAGCGCGTTCGTACGACGAGGATGTTTGCTCGATAGGGAACGTCTGTATGATAGGTGCGATCTTACGATCGAAGCTTCGATTCATAGAACCGTTGGTTTCCGTGGTAAGCGATTTCATTCGCGGATTTAGCGGATCAAGTCTCGCAGTTCTGACGTTTCGCTTAATGCCTACTTTGCTACTTGGCGTTTACCACCGACCAGCTCGCGCGATCTTATTTCGTCTTTTACGTAGATTTTAACGTAGCATCGGCTGGCTGCGCGTCGGCTGTTAGAGGCGAAACGCTCGAGACTCGACTTTTATCACGGAGATGGTCGCTTCAAGTTGAAACGAATGGACAGCGACGAGGCTGTGTCGCGCTGTTTGGAATTCCGCAAGTTGCGCTCTACGCGCGCAACGACATGCCTAAAATTCTGCCTGCCGATGGATACGAATCGCAAAAACCGGCGCCCTGTTACGGCAAGTATCTCGACGAGGGTAAAAAGTAGGCGTAGAACGCAGTAGAACTCTTGCTTTTCCTCGACAGCCAATCGGAATTTACTTTCTGGACGCGTCTCGTGTTTCCTCGCAACGCGCTCTTTTTCTTGCGCTGTACGCGCGTTAGCTCGTCCGGAGAGTTCCCTTCGTTTTAGAAGCGCAACGTTTTTTCTTTTGTACTATTTTATCCAGTTACCTGATCCGTAATTACGATCCAGTTTACAGCAATAGAAGAAAATCCGTCGTTTGCTTGTAAAACGAGAGGAACCCTTGCAGCGTACGATTTTGCTTATGCCACGTATCGCGTGCATCTTTCTACAGAGATCGTTACACGGCTGGCGATTCGATTGAAAGTTTCGCGGTGGACGACGATATTGCTGGGATCGATTCGCGGTTGAATGGAACAGTCTCCGGCGAGGATACATCCGTAAACACGAATGCCGAATCCTATGGTTAATTGCACGATGTCGCTGTCTGCGGTTATTGCCTCAGGGTATTTGTTCTACTTCTACGTCGTGGCGGCGCACGAGGAAGCGCAGGGCCAACAGCGGCCAAATATCATCGTTATCATGGCGGATGACCTCGTAAGATTACGCTGCTTTTCCGCGTTTCGAAAGCGTTCCGCTCTGTCCTACTTCCTAGGACGAATCTGTCGGCGTGGCTCGTGAAATCGAACGAGAAGCGTTTAACGACAAATACGGCGATAGAGGCAAGCCGAATTCGCATTCTTTCTCTCGCTTTGCAGGAACGGGTTTGTCAAACGTCGTACGACGCGTTCGCACCAACGATTTTCATCGATTTCTTTCGAACGAACGGGTAAAGCGATATTTCTATTCTCGTTGACGTTGAAAGCGAGTTTGCCGATCTGTTTCCTGACAATTCTATTTTCCACGAATCGAGCAGCGTGTTCGTTGCGTCATCCGTGTTTCGCAATCGCCAATGTTTGATCGGATTTCGTTGCACGCGAATATTGCTCGCAGACGATTAAAAGATAAGGTAGAAATGAATTTCTCAATACGATATTTCACGCTACTACGCTACTATCGTGCGTCGCTGCTCTTGGCGATTTCCACGCGGCTCCACATTTACGATATAAATACTTGGTTTCGTGGAAATACGCGCGTATTGCTCGTCTACGCTTTCTATGTTTTCGATTTCATTCGTCGGTCAAAATACGCTTTCGACCATATGTTTTTGCATTCTTGCAACCGCGAACGAAGCGGTCGAACCGCAGAAGCGCAGCGGTGCATCGTTGTATCGACTCGCGGAAGATCAAGTGGAAGATCGATTAAAAGGCACGCGTGCATGTTGCGCTGTCGATTCGTTCTTGAATACCAATAAGGTATAATAGAGCGAACTTGACACAATTTCTCTAATCCTTGCGCTCGTTTGATTTGGTTTCGCCGTATCCGAGAACGTTTGACAAATACGGTCGTAAATTTTCTGTACGTTCGTAAAAAGCGTTGCGAATTATCTCCGTTTTCCAAACATTTGGAAACAATGTTCTATAGAGTTTATGTTAATGGGTTAATGTTAATAAGGTTTGTTTAATTAGCTCTGTTCCAGTACGAGTAATTTTCGCGATCGAGGAGACGTCGAGATTTCGACGACTCACCGCGCGATTCAAAGATAAACATCTTTTCCGATTAACCTCTTTCGAGTACAAATAATTTTCGCAATCAAGAAGTTGGAAACTCTGATAATTCGCTGCGCGACCTAAAGATGTTTATCGAATCTTTTTCAAGTAGATTCGTAACGAAAAGTCCGCAACGCTCGCCGCGTGATCCAAGGATGAGAGACTTTCGATCGATCGTAAATCATTTTCACGACGAAGCACTCGCTGCGCGTTCCAAAGGTAAAGATTGCCATTTTTTAACTACGAACGGCGACGAGAATGCAAATCCAGATACGATCGGTATATCGACCGGCATCCTGTTATTTATAAGTAACAGCCTGTCGATCGGCGAACGAAAGACAATACTGAATTCCTGGAATTCCTCGTCAAGGGCTGGAACGACGTGAGTTTTCACGGTGCCGATCAAATACCTACGCCGAATATAGACGCCCTGGCTTACAACGGCGTCATATTACAACGACATTACGTTTTGCCGATTTGTACACCGTCGAGGACAGCTTTTCTTACCGGCCGTTATCCTATTCGGACAGGTACTCTACGAACAAGTATGATTTATGCGATCGATAGCCAGGCATTTGGCTCGCTGCTTTTTTATCAATTTTTCGTCGCTGAGCGCGATTGTTAAACCAGCAACCTGTCTCGAGACAGCAGCTAGTTTTAAGCTTGGAATCGTACGAATAGAGTACTCGCAAAATGATTATTCCACCGATACGATCGGTGGCAGTAGATAGATAGTTATTTCCGCGCAATTTTGCGTTACGAGTTGACGACGACGATAGTTTGCTCGTATCAGACTCCTGGCTATCGCGAGACACTCTGCTTACAATCGTAGTTCTTATTTGCCTCGTACTCTCGATCGTACATCCTTCTGGTACGGATGTTTACACGCTCCTTTAATCTAAGTCTATTCATTTAACTAACTATGTTTAACTATATTTGTTTAACTACAGCTACGGATAATCGTTCGTTTGATCCAGCTATTTATCCTACCCGTTGTCCGTTTATCGAACTACGCTTATTTAACTCTTAACTTCGTAACGCTTAACTAACTTTTGTCTTGGCCCGAAGTAAAACACGCTCCAGCCTTTCGCAAAGTATAATCGTTGTTCGTCGAGCGTCGTAATAAGTGGAACTCAATGTCATCTTTTGTGAGAGGATGAACGATCGAGAAAAGAATCGAGCAAGATTGCCGTGCTATGCGGAAACAACGAGGGACATTTGCGTGGCGCGTTTAAGCCGAACTATGCGACTAATTATTTATCCATCCGTGAAAGATAACGAGGAAGTCGTACATTGAAAACGATCGCTAATAGTGCAATTAGACTTGCTCTTTCTTATCACCGATGCGTGGAATTTTTAAATTGCTTCGGCGTCTTCTTTTCAGCGGCCTTGTGCGTAATATCGTAATACCGTACACTTGTGTACGTAACGGTGTGTTTCGTCCAAGTGGAAACGCACAAATACGTGGAACGGTACGAACGACAGGGAAAAGTGTTTCAAACGAAAGTTGTACGATATCGAGAGGGATACGCTGTTCTTTTATCCGCCTCAAAAAAAAAAAAAAAAAAAATCGCGAATAATCGGAAGAAAAAAGATTTTTCGACGCCTGTACGGAAGATGATGTAGACTCAAGTACTTATAGGTTGCTCGATTTAATTATCGTTTAATAGGCTGTCTCGCGTATAAGCGTTAATTATCGGGGATGTTTGACGACGTAACGTGCTCGTTTTTCCACGACAGGAATGCAAGGTTACCCGCTAAAGGCAGGCGAAGAACGCGCGATACCTTTGAACAATACGCTCCTGCCGGAATACCTAAGAAAATTGGGATACGCCACGCATCTCGTAGGAAAGTGGCACGTTGGCTATTACAGCGACTATCATACACCGGCCCATCGTGGTTTCGACACCTTCCTGGGATATTACAATGGTTACGTCACATACTTCAACCACACCATCGAGCAAAACGTGAGTTTTCTATCCAGGCATTTATATCGGAGCCTCGTATCGAGTCATCGGCATCCTTTCGCATCTATTTGATCCTCCGACGTCGGCTCGGACGCGAATCGCGCGCAGACAAAGACTCGCTTTCCAAAAGAAACGCGCTCAACGAAGATGAAAACTCTTTTGCAGCTGCACGTTGGATACGATCTGCATTACGACGTGGCGGGCAATTTATCCGCGAAGCACAGCCACGAATACATGACAGACCTTATAACGGAAAGGGCCGAAGATATAATTTCCAATCACAATCGCAGCAAACCTCTGTACCTTCAGCTGTCCCATCTTGCCGCTCATTCCAGCGACGCCAAGGAGAAGATGGAAGTTCGCGACGAGAGAGAAACGAACGCCACGTTAGGCTATATCGAAGACTCGAACAGACGGAGATTGGCAGGTACGCGACGAGAACAATTAGATCGTAGGCGAGCATGCACCTTGTTAATCGTATGTGTATACAGCGTGGCTGGCAAAAGTGTTCGCACGCCTGCCACGGAAAACTTGCACGTTCGTATCGTGCTTCGTTACATAAAGCGGATTTCGAAGCCTGATTAACATCGTGCGAGCCGATGATCACGTGGCCCGATTGTACGGGGTGCGTCGTGGCACGCGCGAGCCGCTTCAGGAGCACGCGACTGCTTCGCTCCGCGGACGCTGCTCGAAACGGCCACCCACGCGGTCAATTTCGCGGTATTTCGAAGGAACCACAAACTAAAATAATTTGAAGCCCCCGTTGTTCCTGTCCCTCTTGTCTGCCGCTGAGGCGGATCCAACGTGGTGTGTCACGGCCTGTACTGGCCAAATTCGAGCCGAATCTGAAAATACATAGGACGAACGAGAACAGGCGTGAAGCGCAACAGGGGCTGATTCAGCGCGTTAAAACAAGAAGAGAGGTTTATGTAAACGTACGACCTTGTTTTCCAGCCTATGCAGCCTTCGATCTACTTTTCCAATCGGCGAAGCTCGACGTTCCTCGTGCTTTTGCCTTTAGACGCGAAACCGCCAAACTCGAACTCGAGCTTGGACCGCGACTCTTGCGTTTCTTGCCTTATTCTTCTCCTTCGTATTCTCGCAGCGCCTAAACGTTCGTAACGCGCGAATCCAAACAGAAACGTAAAATACGAGTATTTATGCAGGCCGCAAAAGTTACTCGCTACACCTTATTGCAACGTGTGTTTGCTCGTTTTCAGGCGTGGTTACCGCCATGGACGAATCTGTCGGCAGAGTTGTCCAGGCGTTGAGGCAGGCGAACATGCTGGAAAACTCGATCATTGTTTTTATGTCGGATAACGGTGCGCAGACTGTCGGTCCTTTGGAGAATTATGGATCAAACTATCCTCTGCGTGGGGTAATATAACGCTGTATCTTATGCTCCGCGGTTTCTTGCACGTTCTCGTTGGTACGCGTCACGGTGCTTGAGAAAAGACGAGATAAATCTGAAAAATAATCGAGCAGTTGTTAAAATCTCTGCCACATTGGACCACGGGGTCTCTATACAGGACAGAAAAATCGACGTGGCCCGGTTTGATGGGAGTTAACGAAACGAGTCGAACGAATACTTTGTTCCGTTTAAGATGGAATAGAAGCGATCGTAGGGGAACTATTTACTCGATAATACCTGCACCGTATCCGATTTATATTCGGTTATATCGCGACACGATTCTCGTTGATCGTACAGGACAGAAGGAAACGGAAGACAAGCAGGTGTCGAGAGCATACGCGGCGGACGCGAGAAAGAGCTCTCGCCATCGAAACGCGCGATATTTCGTTCCATCGAATCGCCATTTCCATTTTCAGCTAAAGTTCACGCTTTTCGAGGGCGGAGTTCGCGGAGCAGCGTGCGTTTACTCGCCAGCGATAAGAAGCCCGTCGAGAATTTCGAACCAGTTGATTCACATAACCGATTGGCTACCGACGTTCTACTCGGCTGCCGGCGGTAATTTGGAAGACCTGGAGGAAAATCTCGACGGCGTGGATCAATGGGCCGCCATCGTTTCCGAGAAAAGGACTAGGCGCGAGAACGCGTTGTTGAACATCGACGAGAAGGAGGCTGTTTCCGCAGCTCTAATGGGAAGATACAAATTGATCAATGGTAACTGTTTAATTAAGTTTAGTCCGCGTATCGTCGATTCGCAAATCGGCTGTCAACGATCGTCTCGCGCGATCTCCGGCGTGTTGAACTTTTTCCGTCGTGCGTAGGAGCAAACTTCTCGTACGGCGATTACTACGGCGACAGCGGCACGAGCGAATCGTACCCGGAGTACAACGTGTCGAGCGTTTTGCGTTCGGCAGCCGGTTCCGCTCTTGCCAGCGTCTCGAACGCGACCTTGGACACCGAGCGCGTGATCCAACTCCGACGAGCGGCCACGGTCGTTTGCGACAATTTTACCAGTTACCCTAGGTGTCTGGACGGATGCTTGTTCGACGTTTACAACGACCCCTGCGAAACTACGGATGTGTCGCGCCAACACCCACAGGTAAGCGCGGAGGCTGGGCCGGCATTTAGTTTGGCACTGGGGTTTGCGGACCGCGTGCGTTCGGATAAGCGCGCTCCGTATTCGGATGATAAATATGTTGTATTTGGCCGACAGAGGCATTCGGTAGATGTTTCTTTATCGGAAACCTCGCGCGTCGTTTATCGCGCAACTCCATTAAGACGCGCTAAAGGTCCTCACGAAGATATCGGACGAGGTTCGAAGGGTCGTGGAATTAGTTCGTTACGCGGGAAGGCGCGATACCGTGTTCCGCTCGACTGGAAACTCTTCTGCAAAGACACGTCATTTTCTTCGTAGGTCGTCGACGAGTTGAATCGCTTCATCGCCGGATACTTTGCAGTTCTGAGGAATCAAACGTCCGGCCTAGTGGATCCGCGTTCGTATCCCGAACACTTTGGTGGAGTCTGGATGCCCTGGATAAAATTAGCCGACGACGAGGCTCGACTTCTTAGCGGTCGATAATCTACGTCGGAATTCCGTGAAACGTCTGTTCGAAAGAGCAGACGCGCGTCAACGCGCACGGAGGAACAGCCTTTGGGCGTTCGATCACGATTTCCCGTCAAGCTTCTGTACGTCGAATTTGCGTTCGTTAAAGCGCCTTTCGCGAACACGAAATGTAAGATAGTCTCCAAATAAGATTAGCAAACTAAGGACGGCGGAGAGTTTTTCACGGTCGTCCAACGTTAGACGCTGATCGATTAGGTACCGATAACCAATAAACTACGAGATAGCAGCGGCGAAAACAATATCTCTGTGTAATTTATCCGCCGCTCGAACGGTTTTTGGGGGAAGAGCCAGCGAGGCGAGCGCACGAGGCTCTAGGTTCGAGAAGCGAGCGACGGGGTGGGAAAAAGTTGATCGCCGGGGGACTAATTCCTTTTTTTCACCGATGTTATTATATAGAGATTATGCAGATGAGAGGCCGTCGTCGCGAAACACGTTGATATCAATTTGATTGCACGGTACCGAATTAATTAATCTACATCCGCGCGGATACGCAACTTGCGACTTTCAATTTGTTTCAATTTAACGCGCATGCTATCGCCAACGATATTATACGATTTCACTGTTTCGTCGGATGCGTCGGTTCGACCATTCGTTCGAATTATTCGAATTATTCGAGAACGCTGCCGCTCCGTTTACCGAGCGATCGAGTCATCGGCGGAAATTAAAAGACGCGTAAACGCGAGAATCCACGAAACGGCCAAAGCGTGGCGATCGTTGGGCCCCTCGCGCGTACACTGCGCGACAGTACGCGCGAGAAAAGGCACGAACGTACGAAATAGTTGGGAATACATATAGTGGAAGAGTATCCCTGTTACTTCGTTCCGCCCAGCTTTGCGTAGATTTTTACGTTATCCGATGGATCGGCTTGCCAATGTTCGTCGACGTAGAAATTCCCGCAAAGTCGGACGAACACGAAGGAAACAAGGACGAGCGCGCGATCGATGAAATTAAAGTTAGAGACGTAGCCTAACCTGGTAAAGGACGAAGCTGCTGCTGTTTGTCATCGAGAAGAACTTTGTGGTGGGCGCTGGGAGTCGCCGCGAAGGAAACCGATGGCCGTTTCAACGTAAAATTTGCGAAAAGAAAGATCGCTGCCCCCGCGAGTTTCGTCCATCTTGCCACTTTCTTCGCGCTGGCGGGGGTTGGCGTTACGGCTCATTTAGCAATTTGCTTATTCGCTAGGAAAGTCTGTGGAGCGGTATACACGCGCGTTGGCTTTGTGCGTAATCGCGAAGAGGAGCCGAGACGCGGTGGACGACGGGGGCTCGATGGAGCGAGCGAGGTAACTTTTGCGATCGCACCGAGGGTTTGGGGTTTAAGTCGCTTTTAATAGCCAAGCAGCTGTCGCCGGATCTGTTTGCCCCCTTTTTATGCCAGACGTCTTGCACGAATAATGGGAGGAAATAATCTGCAACGAAGAAAGAAGCGGCCGTCCTTTGCGCTGCTTCTGCGATAAACCGCTTTTAACCCGTTCTCTCGGCGTGTGTGCGCGGCTCGCTCGAAACGCGCCGAGTGAAAGTACTCGCGCGATTAACGCCAACCTTCCAGCGACGATTCGCGCGTCACGCGCGGTGCTCGATCGTGCCAGACAAACTGGCAAACGCTGTGTCGCCTCGCCTGGCGTCTTCCGGTCTCTCGCCGACGCTGACAGGCGTCTAGACTCTTCGGCCGGCTACGACGCCTCGCGAGAACGCTGCCGCTTCGCCGACAGGTGCGTCAAATGCGCCAAAATTCTCCGTTCCAACCGACCGGAGGAAGAGTCGAAGGTCCATCGGCCAACCTGTTCGGCTAAACGCGGTTCTACCGCGCGATCGACAGACTCGTACAGAGTCCGGTCGGATAACCGGGCGATTCCTCGTGGAAAAACGGGGGAATAACTCGGAGCAAGATGGTCGATTTCCTCGACAAGGTTTGAACGTTCGTCGAGCGAAGAATGTCGAGCCGAGCGGTCGACTAATCGACTAAGGAAGATATGGAAGACAGTGGTTTAGGAGAGCTCGAGTTTCGCCTTGACGTTCTCAGAGAGTATAAGACGTCGGAGTGGCTTTTTCGAGAAAGCTGGCTAACAGATAACCGGTTATTTCGGATATCGCTTCGTATGGACTCACCCTGTACATGGCTGTACGCTCGCGAGCAAAAAACCATATCGAATCGTACGATTCGATAACGAAGTTTCGTATACGCGCGAGTGTGTTGCGCGCACACGCGCCTACTGCGTACTTACGCGCCTAATTAATCTGTTCGAGTAATCAACAAATTGAACAGTCCTTACCATTGATCGCCTCGTTTGTTGGTTACCATCGACGCTCTTGTAACGATTTATTATACGCCGTTGTCGATGCTCGAGCAACTCTCAGCCGCGAAACGGTTCGAGTGTATCGCCTGATCGTTGTCCCGTGTTTCAATATCCCTGAGAACGATGAAAACTACGACCGTACAAATTTCCGTGGGCGCGCCCCGACCGACTAGCCAAATTTTCCCCGGCGAAGCTCAAAGTCGGTCGAATCGACGAGAACGTAGTTATTCGACGCTTGCGATTGGTAAGACAGAGGCCGATCGGATCTTGTCCAAAGACGCAACGTCTTTGCCCGATGGAATTTCTCACTTGCCCAACGGATGGCTCGCGGCTGGGAGAGAGAGTCGTTCTCGTCGCGAAGAAACGGCGATGCTTCGCGTTGCGACCAGCGTGCTCGTCGCGCGTAAAAAGTGCTAACGATTGGCTGTTTAAATCGCGATCCAGCGACCGCTGTAATAAAATTGGACAACGAAAGAGTCGCTTCGTTGCAACTTAATCGCAAGAGTCTCTCTGTTCTAAGAGTCGCGCGTGCAACAGCTAACCGGCGAACGAGCTTCCGGCTTGGTCGGAAAATTCCGATTATTTGCGCTCGTGCGCTTGGTATACAGGGCGCTGTCGCGTTCAGCGGCAGAATTATTTTCCAGCGCGTACGAGCGTGTGCGCGCGGCCTGTTGCGTATTTACGAATATCGGCAAACAGAGCCGTTTCGTTCGCGTTCGTAGAATCGGCTGTCCGTTATAAACCAGCCGAGATACGGCGATCGTCGGAAACGGAGAAGGACGCGATATAGCGTCGGGCTAATTGCTGATAAAATAGAAACCGGACGATTGCTGGAGAACGAACCGGCTCCTTGGACCTTTCTACGTGCTTTCCGCGCGATATTTCCAGCGGCAACTTTGGCTTCTCGGCAAATGTACGATGCCGCTTTCTCCCGCGAGCTAATTGGCAAATCGCGCGCGTAATTGGTTCGATACTTTGCGACTCGCGCAAACAGCGCGAGAACGAATTCGTCGCTAGGAAAATCTGTTGGCTCGTCCGGAAAGTTTCTTTCGCTTCGCAACCGTCTTTTCGGCCGTTTTGTTCCACCGTCCACTGCTCTGCCGCGCCACGCTCGTTTCGTTCTGTTGCTACGGAACGCGTCGTGCGCGATTCGACGAAATAATCGGAAAGAAACGGAAAACGTGGGTCGATAACAACGAGACACCCTGTGTGTTTCGCGTATCATTACGTCGAGAGCGAAGCAAGCGTTTTGATGGAACTTTAAATACGAGCGAGGAAGTCGTATTAGAATACTTAATTAGACAGTTACTACTTGCCCTAAATTCCGCGCGCTTTCGTCTTCTTCTGCATCTGCTCCACTCGAACAGCGCGGTAAAGAGTAGCGCTGCTCGCTTTATGCAAATTTTTGCTTATTATTATCGCGCGTCGTTTTATCGTCGATGACGAACATACGTAGGTGAACACGCAGCCAACATCTCGAACAGCGTTCGCTTTCAAAAAATTCATCTCCGTCTTTACGACAACGTAGGAAAAGGGTGAAATAAGCGCGTCCAAGTATCTTGCCCCGTTTCAAGCAGGAGACGTCTTACGGCGACCACAGCGTTCCTTCCACCACGACCGTTCCTCCGGGCGCAGCCGTTTTCCACGCCTCGGGCCAATCTTTTGCTCTTTCAACGAAATCATACGTCTTCCCTGTACGCCATCCTACGCGGTTTTCGATTCTCTGCGAGAAGCTTATGGGGCCACTTGCGCGTGAAAATACCGTCTGGTTTAAAGGACGTGTCGATGTTGATGCCGTCGTACGGGGTGTACGAAAGACGAGGCAAAACGTACAGGTAGAATCGTGGTTCAAAGTTGAGATTTCGCTGTTGCGTTCCCCGGCTACGTTGCTGCGTTCTCGTCGACGGTCGAAAGACGGAAAGGTAACGCTACGGCACGTTAACGTTGCTAGCGCGGAAATTACCCGATCTGCGATAGCACGCTTCTGGCTAACAGGACTCTGAGCTTCCCGCGATCAGACAACTACGCGTATTTTCGTCCCGATTCTCTCGCCAACGGGTAGCTAACCAATCGTTTACCGATCGACAACGCCGACCGGGTTAGCTGTAGCAAATTGAGCGGGCGATCGTCGATACTCTGCCAAATTACGATGGTAACTTGCGCGATACGTAACGAAAAAAAAAGAAAAAAGATGAAGAAAGAATACAGGGTTTAAGAAGGAGAATAAAGTTCGTCCGGGCACCTTGTTTCGATATCGACGCGTCGTAAACGACAAGCGCGAATACGAGACTAGTAAAAAGAAAGCATCGTCCTCGCGATAAATATACTTGTTTATCGGGCGGCAAGGACGAAAGTAAATGCACCGCGGATTGGTGCGCATTTACGTATTAAACGTATTAAACGTAAACGTATTAAAAACGGAGCATTCGTTATATAATTGTCGATCTGACAAACAAATTTCTATTCGAGTTGCGTTTCTTTGGCGCGTCCATAGAGATGTAAATTCGCGTGAAAATCCGCAGCGAGAAAATAGAGGCGGCTGGAAACTTTTGAGCGGCAGTGTACGCTGTACGTACGTAAAATGCCTCGAAGAATACGATCGTTTCTTGCCACTAGATCCACTGACCTGCGATGTTTGCCTAAATGTGTCATACGCAGATGATCAGAATTAAAGTGGCAGGATGGAAACAAATAGATACACGGTGAATCATAAAGTTGTTCACGTACAAACAGCGAATCCAGGACAGCGCAGAAACGACAATTATGCAACTGTCCCGAAATAGTAAGTGTTCTCCGCTAATGGTAATTACTCTGCCTCCGTCCTCGTCTATAAATCGTCGGCTATAAATTCGTGTCGATTTATCGATCGTCGTATCGACGCGCGTAAAACGTTTACGTACGTACTAAAGGCCGATAGTTTTCGCGCTGGAACAGTCTCGGGACACGGGCATCGTCGGACGCCTGCCGGTTACTATTACCAAAGAGCTACGGTTAGACTGCGGATTTTCGTGCGTTTCTAGGAAATTCGAAAGCGTAAAATCGCGCGTCGCGATATCTTAATGGCGGGTGAAACCATCCTTATGAAATTGGGAACAGGGGCAGGCCAAATTCGTAGGATTATTATACGCATTGCGCGAGCGTAATTACAGGATGGAATATAATTACCGAAACTGATAAATCTATGCGCAGCAGGTGCAGCGCAAAAGCAACCGTCAAGCGTGCGACGGAGGAATGTCCTCCAGCCATCGAAGATTACTATCGTTCGTCGAATCGTGTACAAACGGTCCTCCCAAGCGTCTCGTTATCCGTAGCGCAGTTTCTCTTGGTATACGTTTAATTATGATACACGCGTGCGAGCTTTTTACACGTATGCGTAGACGATTGCGCGTAGTCGCTAATAAGACGAACGATCGCGTGAAATACGTAGCGCTTTCTACAATACGGGCTAGGTAGAACGATTCTATACCGACTCTGTATTTTCGATCACACCGTCCGAAATACAGACTCGCGTGAAAATACGCAGCTCGCTTACGGCCGAGAGCGTAAATCACTCTCTCGAACTCGTATGCAAAACACGGACAAAATTGGCGAAAGCGGACATCGATCGATCGATGGACAAAGTTTCGCGTCTACAATCGTCTTTACGATAATTGAAAGAGCATCGATTACGCGCGGGAAGCATGCTTCGGAAAATATGAGAACGATTCAGATGGCAGCCGTGGCGATGAAAATTAGTATAGCGAAATACTTGCAAATCGAACGACTTTGCGTCGTAGGCTACGACATTCGCCACGATCCTATAGATTACTCGTAATCGTTCGCGATTTACTAGATTTTCACGCGGGGAAGATAGCAGATACGGACGTCGACAGCATCCGTAGCGCGACGCAGCTTCTCAAAAAGACAAACGACCGTCGTGTCAATTTAGAGTGTCCAGTTCCGAGTCTGGCGAGGATAACTTCTAGATTAGTTGGGATTGGTAGTCGAGCGAAACGTAGCTTCGTATTAACAGATACGAACTGGTCCGCGATTTCGCGTATCGCACTCGTTTGCGCAAACGATAGCCGACTTTGGTCGAAAGACTCTCTCAGAGCGAAAACAAAACAAAAAAAAAAAAAGAAAAAAAGAAAAAAAAGAAAAGAAAAGAAAAGCAAAAAAGGGGCGCGTATTTACAAACAGCAGGTGCAAGTGGCACGGAACGCTCGGGAACGCTTCGTTGGCGCGAACGAGAGGCCGATATTGCCGAGTATCTCGCGTCGACGAACGTGGCGGCGACGCGTCGTCGGACCGGAGACACGGAAGAACGACTTTGCCGATTTTTGTCCAACGGATCCTCCGAGGCCGAGTCGACGCGATCTTTGACCAGTTTCTCGCCTCCTCCCTTGTTCGCGTGGTCGCGTCCGCACCGTGTTCGCCATCCCTGTGGCCGGTTCCTCGTCCAACGAAAACCGAGTAGGTGAAGTAGGAGGAAATAGAGTAGTAGTAGGAGGATTCCACCTCCACGGCGACCGGCAAATCCTGCGGGACGGCTCGACGGACACCTGTAACCACGCAGACTCCCTGCAGCACGGGACGGCGCGAAGGAACTTGCCCGATAGGGGACCGTATCGGTCGCAGATCATTCAGGATACCGCGCGTTGACGTCTGCTCTGCTGCCTCCATTGATCATCCTGCGATCAATCGTCGAGTGACAGTGGACGTGCCGGTTGTTTTGCTGCGCTCGGGCTCCTTCGGTCGCCGCTTAGCTTCGCCAAGTGTGCGCACGGTACGTTGTTCGCCGGTGGGAAAGCTCGTCGCCTCGAAAACGAACAGGAGGAAGAAAGGGAAAAGAAAAAGAGAGAAAAGAAAGCTGCGCGATAATTGCACCGCGCGCGGTCATCAGCCGTGATAAATCAGGGTCTCGCGTGTGTAATTTCTAAGCGACTGCTTTATCGTCCCATCGACAACTGCCATTAAGTACAGTGTTTCCCGACTCGCGATTTATATCCTCCTTCGGACGCGCTGCCCTTTTTTTGCCCCCTCCCCCCCCCTCCCCCGCTATCTCTGCCTGTATCTCCGAACGAGTTCTCACTGTTGTTTCCCTGTAACGCTCTTTTTAATTTAGAGTACCGCTTAAGACGGAGTTACATCGGCAAAGGGGAGTAATTGGAGGCAAAGTTCGGTTCGGTCGTCGCACGTTGCACATCCCGCGACTATTTTTCCATTGGCTTCGTCGAAGATGCATACGCCAAAGGTACCGCGGTTCTACGTCGTACCGGTATCCACCGATCATCGAGAGAAGCACAGTGGCCCCTGAAGGAGCACGCGTGCCAGGACAGTCGTCGAACATTGGACAATTGCTAGAGCGGTTCTAATGCGCGAGGCAGCGGAACGAATGCCGGTCTTTTAGAATGTAAAGTGCATGAAGATGACGGTAACGAAGAGAAGCGGTGCCAAAGCTTGGCTGATCTTGTTCCTGTTGCTGATTCACGACGGCAGGTGCATCAAGTGGCTGTAAGTAACGATGCAATAATTTCTTAATCGCTTCTTGCGTCTAGATTCTATCTCGAAGCGTTCTCCGTTTTATTTACGTTGGTGTTTCCTTTCTTTCTTTTCTTTTCTCGTTTCTTTTTTCGCTCTCGGACGACGCGTCGCGAAACATACACGCCCGCAAAATTCTCCCGAGGAGCGTCGATTCGACGCTCGAACTTTGTCCAACGCGGCTGTAAAAAGAACGCGACGTAGCTCTTCTCCGGAACAATTTAGACGAGAGATGGAATTTACAGCAAGCGAGAGACTATGGTGTGGACTATGGACGAATAGATTTTTCGCTTCGTATCGCGGAAACGACGTCTCAGAAGGATGTTGGTTAAACCTTTCTGAGATATCGTTTCTGAAATATTAAGTGAAAAATGCGTTTGCGTCGAAACGTGCGATACGAACCTAAAACGTGTGCCGATCCGAGAACCCGCGATCCAAACTATAGCTGGCACAGTGGTCTAAGAGATTACCGCTTAAACTATAGTTAAAGTTCTAAAGGTACAAATCCAGTAGCACATCCAACAACGTAGAGAAGCTACGATCCGAACCGCGTTTCGTCCAAAAGCGTTAATATCGCGTTTCTGTAATTTGCTAATTAAATTTCATCGACCAAACGAAAGCTTTGGACCTTTTATGGGAGTCGCGTCGTGGCCGCTAATCGGTTACGAGATAAGTGATGCTTGTGAGCATAGTTTACGGCGGATACCTGTGCAGAGGAATTTAAACGCAGATCTAAAAGCTACGTTCTGTCGAAGCTGCCGTGAATCGTTCGGTAACAAGCAGCCCCGATCTGCTCGCGTCTGTTCACGGGGGCGCCGAACGAATCGAAAGATTAATGTAGGTCCGTTAATGAGAAACAAATAGGTTACCGGCCGAGATGTACGTACGCGCTGGAGAAGAATAGGAGCGGAGCAAGAAGGATCGTTTTACTCTATTATAAAGATTTCCTTCTTGCTCGTTTTCTTGGCCGCGCCAAGGGGCCCCGAGGAACAATAAGTCTCAACGAGGATTTATTACACGTTCGAACTTCTCTTACGTGCGATGCATCGAATTTAGGTTTGTCAGGGCGTCCCTGGTGCTCCGATCGACTCGTAAATTCCTCTATAAAAATTATAGAAGAGGAAAACAAAAAAAAAAAAAAACGTTTGCGAAACACGTTGCGACGTGCAACGACGACGCCTAGGTTTCGCGAAATCCGCGTCGGTTTCAATTTATCTGCTCGTTAGCGATTCCTCTCGGTTCGCGGTGTGACGCCAACGTTGAGACGCCTGTTTCGAAATAACGTTCGATCGTTGCGTTACGTCGCTATCCATAATAGCAGGTAGGTCGAGTATAAAAAAGAAAAGAACGTAGGATGAAAGAGACGAAAGAGAGAGAGAGAGAGAGAAAGAGAAAGAGAAAGAGAAAGAGGGCCAGGGGGATGACCAACCGAGAGGAAGAGACCGTGTGATTTCGTGGATTCGGAAACACGACGATTCGTTGCTCGAAAACGAGAGGAAAGAAGGGCCGTGACAGGCCATCGATAACAACGTTGCGAGAAATATTACTGAAAATAATACGTAGCGGGCAACGAGAATAATATACGACTGACAAATGACCGTCCGAACGAAGGTAAGTCGTTCTATCGGTTGTCTCATATGGGAAGGCTAAAGAAAATAGATAAGAAGCTTAGGGGAATGAAGATTGTCAGCTCGTTACTTGGAAGAAATGAACAGGATCTGTTCTTCAAACTTATTGCTATTCGTTGGATCTTGTATGGTAACGAGATACTCGGGACAATGGCATGATAAAGATGAACGCGTAAAACGTACGCAACGTGTAGTAGCGTGTACAATGTACGTCCAAAGGAGATAATGACGACTGCGACTCGCCGGACATCTGCTGGATCAATCCGTTATTGTTTTCTGTATCGCGGCAGAAACGTATCGCGGAATAAATATAATAGGAACACGACGCGACGAGACGTACGCGGAATTAATAAAAAGACAATTGGCGATGGAAACGAGTATTAACAATTACAGTAGGAAATCGAGCCGTGTCGTCCTGCGTATGCTGTTAACATCGCTATACGCGTTTAACAAAATGAACTCTGGCTTGCCGGCGAACCTTTCCTTTCTCGAACGCAAACTCTCGACGAACGCTATGATACGAACGTAATGGAGTTTCGTGCAACGATCGACCAATACTCGAAACAATTATAAATTCATCTTGGCAATCGTGCAAATCACCTTCGTTTTAATGATAGGTTTGCCTGTGCGCGCAATTTACATTCGTTTCTGCCGCAACTACAGAAATTCGACTACGCCGGATCGATAGCAAGAAGGAAGGATTAGAATTCGTTAAAGGTAATCAACGAGCGTGGTGAAATTTCGCGCAGCGGCCGACTAATACTCGAAACAATCAAATTCATCTCGACGATCGTAGAGATCGCTCTCGTCTTAATGATAAGTTTGCCGTTCGCTGCAATTTACGTTCGTTTCTCTCGCGGCTGTAAAAATTCTGCTAGGCCGGATCGATGGCGAGAAAGAAGCATCAAAATTCATTAAACGTAATCAACAATCGTCTAATTTCCTCCGCTTCCTTCGCCTCGGCCAAGTATTCCGTGCGATTAATCTTCGGCGAAGCAGCTTCGCGGAACCTTCTACGTTCGTCGATTCCTGCCTTAATTCCCATTCTTCGTACCGATTAATCTATGCTTCCCCTCCGATCATTCTCCTCGTTCCGGAGGCCAATTTCTTATGAATCATGGCCGGTTCTTCTTCCGCGGGCGACTGAACGAACGAACGAACGAATCGTTATGACGGCATTTCCTACAACATTCCATTCCCATTCTCTTTCTATCCTAATGTGTCAGATACAGTGTGTTATATACACGCATTTATAATTTGACGTATTTATAGTAGAGTGGAACCTGCGGTATCCGAATTAACGAGACACGCCTAACCGTTGGTCGGGGAGGGAATTTTCGAATAATAGAACCCGCGTCTTCGTTTATGATTATTATTCGATATGCCGAGACAAACGACGGGAGAACAATCACCGAGAATACGATGTAACGCGGATGTTTATTATTCGTGGCTTCTGCGTCTCTTTTGCTGCTAAATCGAATTTTCATAGTGCGCTGCGCTACGAAAATTATCGAATTATTATACTCCGTTTCAGCCTCGAGCCATTTAATCGCAAGTTCTTCTTTTTCTAACGCCGTGAACGTTTTCCAACGAATCTCCTTCCTTTCAGCATCGGCACTCGAGTATCCATGACAATATCCCTGCAAGTTTCGAAATCCTTTCGCGTCGTACATGTCTAGATACTGGCGTTTCTTTAATCGTCGATCTATTACCGTTACTATACCACAGAGCGAGGATATCCATCTCTCAAGCGCGTTAAAGTTTCTCTGCTCCTCGTAATTTTCACGTCGCCAATTACACATCTTCCAGCGTTGCCGATTTTTCCAGTCTTACAGCACCGCCTTTTAACTTTTGACGACGTCGTTTCTCTCCTTTCGACGCTCGATACAACGCGTCCCCCCTTTGACGATATTACACGTACGATATTAGCTTCGTGCCGAAACAGTGGCAAAGTAATACAGAACCATAGAAAGGACGCTTAATAGCAAATGACACAAGCGAGAAATATCGTTCCGTTAATGGGACGTTTGGCTGGTGAAACGTTCGGGTAGTACGTACAACGTTCGAATAATGTGTGTTCGGATACCGGAGGTTTCGCTGTACCTCATAAAAGTATTCCGACGCTTGTAGAAACCTGTCGCGAACCTATCACCTGCGCCGTGCGAAACATTTCGAAATTTTATCGCCACTGTTATTGATTTCACGTTCGCCTGATTAGACCGATTGAGCTCGCAACAAATCTCAAGATACACGATACGCGCGGACATATAAAATACGAAATACCTACGAATATGTAAAATACGAAATACCTACGAACATGTAAAAACGTACAAAGACTACGGGACAAAGACGGGAAGAGTCGTATTTCGTATATGTTTCGCGAGAGAAATTGGACGGTTTTAAAATCCATCGTCTTATCAACCGATCGCATATCAGACAGCGAAACTGCGTTTTTTCCATCGTAGTCGCGATAGCGGTGTCTCGTTACGAAGCGATCGAAATTTCAAAAGGATTTACATAACGCTCGTAATATATTCGTACAAATTTTCTGTCGCAAGTGTTGCAGTATTTTCACGAGTAACTGTATGTCCAGGCGTGTACAATTGATGCTTATAGAAAACCCCATCTGGTCCGTGTAACCGTTGCGTCTAGCTGCAAGCAGCGGACGTACAAAGACAACGATAGTCGTAAAATTCGCCACTGATGGAAGTTTATAATTTTCCGCGACAGCGTCGAGTGGAATCGATCTATGAAGCGATTGATTTAGCCATAGCCAGAAGATCTACCGATCTAGCTATAAGATCTAGCTAAAAGATCGTCTGCGTAAAATCACAGCTTCTGCAATATGAATAATAGAAACGGAATACAATAACATTTGTATTCCTTCTTACAAGCGAATAATTCTCCTCAAATGTAATCTGTCGCAAAAATATTCCGATGCAACGATGCTTTCAACAGTGTGGCTTACATCGTGAGTAAACGCAAGAGCAATTGAAAAGATATATCGGATTAGTCCGCGATCGATCTCTTGTAGATAATTAAACGTTGAACGGCGAATAGGAAACGCGCACGTTTGGCGTTAAAAAAACATTCAAACGCTTTGGAAAAATCGTGCCGGTTGGTCCTCGTGGCCCACGATACGTAGCAAATTAGCATACGTTACAACTGTAGCGTACGCGATAAATAAATAGAAACGAATTTTACGTTTGAAGCGATCGCTTGAAGGTAAGATGCTAAGGTATAAGGTAAGACGCCACGTTATTGGTTTGCGTTGGCGCAAAACACAAAACACGCGCGACCGTCCAACAGAATACAACACGACGATGAATGGAAATAAAAATGGAAATTCTTCATATGCTCCCTTCGTACGTGGAGTCGTTCGTTTCCCATGGTATATATGAGTATGATGTGGCCATAAGCAAAGTCACTCTACCGTTAGGGATTAAAGCTAGATTCACACTAGCGATCACGGTACGGTCGGATTACGGCAAGTCAAGCACCGGTCGAAATCACTTACGCGTAATTCAACGAGACGATTCGCACCGCAAGCGGATCGAGTCAAATGAAAATCTGTCGACCGCGGCGTCAGTTTGCCAGCGATCAAGATCATCGCCGTCAACGGTCGGAAAGGAGCACGGAGAACGAGCGTCTAATCGAATTTGTTGCAAATCGCAGCAAACTATATGATCTCAGTGGCAAAAAGATATTACGACGCATCTGACAAGATGGAACGGTGGATGGAAATAGAGAAGAACGACCTGGAAACTTGTACAGCCACGCAGTTATCGTAATTACTTCCATTTGTCATTCCCACTCGCCGCGTTACTACCGCAAACGTATCTCATTCGCCATCTTGCTT
This sequence comes from Bombus waltoni, assembly GCA_014737395.1. Taxonomy (NCBI): domain Eukaryota; kingdom Metazoa; phylum Arthropoda; class Insecta; order Hymenoptera; family Apidae; genus Bombus; species Bombus waltoni. The sequence goes on from JACXII010000031.1 coordinate 680,273, forward strand.
ATCCTCGCGAAAGATTGACGCGACTTTCGTTTGTTCCTTCTCCGAGCGAACGAATAAAGACGAGAGCGACCGGCGACGAGATTTCATTGATTCTGATCGTTCGGTGTGAATGCCTCGGTCAAATGCTAGATTTTGACTGATCGTGACCTGTGACCGTACCTTTGACCGCTACTGTGAATCGGGCTTAATGGTTGCGAATGCAACAATCGCAGAAAATTGCAAACGTTAACTGACCGATTTTACGATCTGGCTGGGTCGCTTTTATCAAATGTACGTGCAGATGGCGCATCTGACGCTTACGTAGGAAATCCTAGTGTTACTAGCCGTTGCTCGCGAGCCATGAAGATATCCCATTATCGTTCACGCGGCAACACACGTGATCGTAGGATCGCTCGAACCTCCTTTATTTCACGTAGCTGCACGCCGTGACGTTAATTGTCCTGTGATTCGGGGCGAATTTCATCGGGCGCGTCCATGAGGGACGCCGAAAGGGGTTGGAAAAGCGGAAACAGAAAGAGAGAACGCCGCTCGCCGTCGGATGATGAATGGAGGAGTGATGGTGGTTTCGCGTGCAAAACCAAAATACGAGTGGAACGGGGAAGAAAAGTACGAGAGGAAGACAGCGCGGCTCGAACAGGGTGGAAGATTAGGGGTTGCCTGCGATTCGTGATTTATAAACGCCCTTTCCAAGAAGCCTCTTTCTCCTCGAGGCCCCCACCACCGCCCCCGCCCCCCCCCCGTCATTCCGCCAGCCCTCCGCCCATCATCTGGACGCCCCCACCCCCTTTTCTTTTGTTTATAATCATCGACACCGACCGCCCAGCGGCGGCAATCGAACGGCGATCTCGGAAGTCGCCAACGCGATTTGTTTTTGTCGCTGTACAGCCCGGAATCCTACATCGATCCTGTCACGTCCAGCCCTATGAAAGATGCGTGCTCTCGTCGGGCCGACCTTTCTTGGAAAGGAAATTTATGAGCCTCGCCCGTTAATTGCGCCCTCACGAAGGGACTTTCTTTTCACAGGCAAGCATTCAGCTCGGGAGAAAATTTGATACGCTTGGTCGTCTTCGTGGGATCTTCTCTAGCCTCTTACGTAAGGTTACAGTGAGAATTTTTGTACAGTGGTGTGCACGAGTTTCCATAGTGGCCAGATACATCTTTTACTTTGTATTTCGGGAGCGATATTTTCTAAAATTTTATAATTACATAATAATGTTCGTTCTTCTACTTGCCATGCCTTTGTAGCCAATATCGACTTTGGCACTGTTCAAAGCATCACTCGCGGAATGTAAGCAAACAACAAAAATATCGACACACTTTGTAAAGGTTGCTACTTTGATGAAATTAATACTTGATGGAATATCCTTTTTGCCTGATAACTTGCCTGCGCTATGTGTTATTAATATACAACGAGATACGAGGAATGATATTTCTTTTTACACAAAAATAAAATTATAATCGCCTGTACCCGATCTCAATGAATTTGTCCCTGAAGAGGTTAACAGTTCTCGCGAAACTGCTCCTAAACAAACCACCTAGAAACTAGTTTCACAGAGAAGCAAACTTAAGAAGACAGCTGAACAACATTTGCAATACCATGACAGCGTGATACACGTCCAAGCAAAATATTTGTGAATTCGTTTTCCTCGCGTCGTAATTTTGAAATCGAAAGCAACTCGAGGATGCCTCGTCTAACGATTCGAACGAAAACGTTCATCTATCATTTGGATCAAGATCAGCAATCGTTTTTATATGCTATAGAACCATCTCTGCCGTCCTTTCAGCGCAATCTCTGCCACTTGTAAAATGATCTGGACAGGAGGCTCGTTGCGAACGAGGATTAACGATCGATTTATAATAATTTGCATCAGTATCCTGATTAACGTCCGACTGATGCAAGATCGCGTGGATGTCGCTATTTATAAAATTCGCACGCAAGTGTGCTATATGTATCGTCGATCCGTTTGCTCGTAAATCATCTGTTGCATGATTCTTGTGCGAAACGTAGGAGGTATTATCACGTAATTAGATGCCCTTCATGCGGTAGAAACCTTATTTATACACCTTTATAATACTCTGATACATGTACTGTAAGAGACCTAACCCTACTTATTCATTCAATAGAACTAATCAGAGTAAATATTATTAAATAATTATTACCATCTGTATTATTTATAATATTATCAAATTAATGTTTCTTAATGTTTACAACTATTATCTATTTTACAACTATTATACAATTATCTATTATACATATATTATACATATATTATCTATTATATTATACAACTATCATCGTGCAATTATTATTATATTGAATGATATGTTGTACCAAGTAAACTTGTACCCAGTACATATACGTTTATGGTTAATTTAAATGTGAATTAATAATGTACAGAATACATATTGCAAGTGAAAATGTATAAAATATTCAAGATGATGTATTTGCTATGATATTTGGAGGATGAGAGAGATTTCTATGTATAACGATACAGCTTATGAAAGTAATATTTGAACACTCACCTTTCCAGTTCACAGGAAACTTTTATGTGCATACTGCGTGTGTTGTATACATCTTGAAACTTCAGTATCACTCCAGTCCCCGGACTGCCATGATGATTATAGGTGTTGATTCACTTTGAAGCTGATCTGAAAACATATGTAGAAACTACAAGATATTTGATGCACAACTTCTCTAATAGAATAAATTGTTTGATTACATGAATGTTTTAAAGGTTTCAAAAGTGTTAATTTTTAGGCTAGAAAAAGTCTGCGTTTTACTATTATATAAAGGTTATATCGATCAGTTTTTTAAGATTACCTAACAAGTAGTTTGTAATTATTGATATTAATTCCTATTAAAGATTTATATCACAAAACTTTGAGCAACGAAGGACGACAATGCCTACTACAGCTATGTTACAGCTACGATAGTGTAAATTTTATGAAAACAAGTTTCAACAAGATCGTATGGGTATTTACATAATTAAAAGTGGATAACATTATCCTGGACGACCATATTAATTAATTTATAGAAAAATATTAATATTTACGTTAGTCGATCCCAATGGCGGCACAATTCCTTGAGACATCAAGTAGTTATGGCTTCACAAATTTATAGGTGATCGGTTTTTAAGTATTCAAAGAACCTCGGAAACCCGGACTATTATCAAGCTTGTAAACATCGTATTTTATGACCTATATGTCAAAACCAATTTAGGAATCTATAATGTATATCTTTGCACGGATCCTCCCACAAGAATTCTCAAACGTAACGGACGTTTATCGATGAAAGTATCGATACTATCGATTGCTACCGGATATGGAGAATTACGATACTTTAAATGTATTTTCACCTTGATTTTTCTGAATATGTAAAATAATAGCATGTTCAATTATTTCTTAAAATTATTAACATATTCAACGATAATTTCAGCTTTGTCGCATTTACAATTTTTCGCCGGGTTCCAATCATATTAATATATTGCATATGTTAACGGTACAGTATGCATAGTGTGTGTAGTGTGTGCAGTCGTGTGTGTGGATAGAGTAAAGTTAAGTGGTGAATAATTAAGGAGATAGATAGGGTAAAAAAAGAGAGTGCAAGCTAGAAGTGGATGCAAAAAACAGCGAATATGATTGCGGAAAGGCGGAAAGGTGAATTCTATACTAGGAAGCAGTAGGTAAGTAGGAAAAACATAAAGAGGAAAAGCGAGGTTAGGTTAGAAGGCAACTGTGCGTGGCGAGAAAAAGCTTATAAAGTAGTTAGTGACAGGATAATTAGCGAGTGCAGATATACGATTTAAACTCGAAAAATTCAAAAGTATTACACGGGTAAAGTTAATCAAGCAAAGGAGATAACTGCTTGAAATCTAAGGCCTAGATGACAAAGTACAAAGTTTAGAGAAAATAATTTTCTTTTAACGCGTTTTTAATCCTGTTTGGTATCAGACCCCAATGTTACTTATTGAATTTCTGAACAAACTTATTAAAAATGAAAACATGTACAAATTTCTTATCTATTAATAACAACCAATTGTTATTAATTCATTTGTAAACTCTATAAAACTCTATTAAATTGATACTATGACTCTGAGAAGGCATGCCAAGAAGTTTCTTCTCAGCGTTATTATTTTTTCCTTCTATGTAGGTACTATAATTTTATAAAACCTGAACAAGTTGAAGTATTTTATAGGAATACTTTTTATAAATTTCTTGTGAACTTTTCTTCAAATTATAAAACTTTTTTCTGTCCCTCCAATTTGTATGACGAGCTTTTATAATGTATCCATTATCCTAATATACGTTTTGTACTTTGACAAAACCTAATCTTACTTCATTTAAGTTTGTGCACAATTTCGAGATCTTATTTCAATATTTGATCATTAAAAACTGTCCAAATTAAGAGTAACGTAGGAAGAACAACGATTACACACAGGCTGTCAAGTGTATTTGCATACTTGCAGACACCTTTTATGAATATATTAGTGTATTATACGATACGTCTTAAAATTTTATTAGCGTTGTTATGAGATTCGACGGAAATATTAAAACACACATAAATTGAAAGATATTTAGTAGAAGTATACATATTTCACAGAAATCATGACAGTCAATTACCCGTTATATTATACAAATTAACCTCAACATTCACATTCATACTTCAGACAAGTGCTGAAGATTTTTCGTTCCTTGAGAGATACTCTTAAACGTCCTGCAAGAATTTTACGTTCGCAAGGTGTTGCAGAAACGGCCATTTCTTAATAACTTCCTTCCAAAATGTTTTATATAAAGCATACAGTGCAAACGTTTTCTATGATAAATGTCCAAATATGTTCGTGAGTCGGTGTGACATGACGAGAAAGATGAAAGAACTATAAAGAGTGAAAATGACCGGATCCGGAATTGTAATGTTAACGGAGCTCGAGGACTACTTCAGTTTCGTTTCCTCTTTGGCTGAAAACGGGCTTGGTGACCGCACACGAGAGGTCCTCGATTGGGAATCGTAGGCGCCGACTTATTATCAGCCCCGTAAAAACGCCATTTTACGATTGCACCAGTCAAAACGAATTTCGAAATTGCATCCGACATCGGAGGTACTTGTCCGTTCGGTCGTTTCGAAACGTACATCACGGAGTTTTATCGAAGCTCGCCGCATTTTCATAAGAATGTACACACCCGTGAACGACCATGAACTTCCTCGGCAGTATAAGCTTGTCCTTATACACTCTTCCACGTAATGGATCGCGTATAGGAGGCCGGCCAAATCTCCTCCAATTTATGGGTACGTCCCTTTCCTTTTTTCTTCTTCCACGCGGTTAATTTAGGATTCTATAATTTAGGAGGCATTTTGCGAGAAAGCTCGCGGCTGCCGATCGATTCCGAGGAAACGAGCGAACCGGTAGCATACCTTCCACGCGGATTATTCGCACGAATTCGCTCACGTCGTCGCGTTTACGTCTCGCGTTTTAGCGGGTAAACTGGTTATTATAATTGGATACGCTCGTTGTCGGTTTTCGGGAAAATTAAGCTGCTGTTTAACAGAATGCTGAGATTGGGTGGTAATATTCGTGGGAATTTGTATAGCGTTAGCGGAATAATTATAATATTTGCCACCTCTTTTGGAAGGGCTTTAATTGTAGGAAAAAATTAAAACAAATGTGGCCGGTACTTTGCACGTGGGAAAGGTCTTTGGTTGATTATACAAAGCAAATTGCTTTTACGTATACCCGACAGTTTAGAAGTAATGTACGTAATACGAGAAAATTACTTGATTGCCAGAAAAATAAGAAATCCGCTAAGAAAAGTAACTTTTATCGTAGAGAAGAGCAGCGTAGACGTTAAACGTCTTAGAACTCGGGTAATATCAAAGAGTATGCCGATATGCATTTAACTCTGCACCTGTAGTACAGTCAACTAACAGTAGAAGCGAGAACGAGCTTCGGCTGGCGCTGTACGACTCTCCCGTACGCGTAAAAAGTTTCTCAGAGTGTTTGAATACTTTTTGAAGCCACTCTATAAACGACGGCGTACGTTTTGCAAAGTAACGTAAAACCGAACACGATTCTCTCAAAGGAAGTAGATACATCAATATAAACCCGAGTGATCGCGAAGAAACGAGATAAATGGCAAACGATATATTCTTCATTCGTGACACCTTCTACAAGTAGTCGGACTTGTTGCGTACTAGGTGGTCTCGCGAGACAAGACCTCGCCGCGATTGTTGAAAGTGCCTCGAAAATCCGTTCATTGGCTAATTGAAATGGTTACCGACATGATATACACCGCGCGTGAATAATAACTCGTAACAAATCTAAGCGCGGTCGTTGCAAATTGGATATCGGACAGTTTCTGTCGTAGTATTTACCACTGCGAATGATTTATCAACGCTCGTTTCATGATCGAAATTGAGAAAGCCAATTGCGCGTATCCTTTATGTCCTAGAATGTTCTGTTAATATGCTGTTTGATTTATTACGCCAGACTATGCTTAAGAAGAAGAAAATTAACAAATTGAATATAACAATGTTTTTTTTTTTACATTTATTGTTTTATCCAACGTTGGAGCAGTTTTTAACTTGGACGTTATTTAAGTTTAAGTAATATTTATTTTATTTGGCTAGATGTTATTTTCACAATGGTTGTGCTTTAGTTTCTTCGAATAAGCAATTGATTTTCCTCCAAATTATTTTACTATATAGCCGTCGATTGAAACTTATACACGTATATCAACTTGATGTTTAATTAAATTTTAATTAAAAATTATTTAATATATATTTATAATTTGTAATTAATTCGAACGCAGAATTGACGAGGACTGCAGGCTGCTTGTTTTAGTTCTGTCAATCATATTCCGTAATGAAAAAGAAGAAAAAAACTAATCGAAAGCAAACCTCACACTCGCATTAAAATAATTGCTGCCTATCAAGCAGCGTGTTTCAGACGAGCAATTTACATAATTGTACGGCAAATCTGTCAAGTGTCATTTGTTGAACGCCGAATCTGTCTTCCTTTGAATTCGTTTCCGTTAGGTTGCACCAATGCCTGTAATTTTTCTTATCTTTCCCTTAGTTCGTTCCAAGCCTGCAGCCAAACGCGATGTACTTATATATATATATATATATATATATATATATATGTACGTAAATAAAAACACGAAGAAAATGTATCACGACGTTGAAGCTTTGCATGAAAAGTGGTTAGGCCGATGGAGCAGCTACCTTAATTTTTATGTCTCAGTTGTCTTTCAGTTCTGCAAGAAAGAGAATGATTTTAACGGTACGCAAAAAACAAAGAGATATAAAAGAAGTATGAAATACGAGTATCGAGATGCAATGTTTGCACAGTTTGAGATTTGGATTGTTATTGATGGAATATGTCAATTTCTTTAAAAAATCGAAGAAGAATAAAACGGTTCGAGTTCTCTTTTATATTTTCGACGAATTCTGATTATGCCGGTAGCTCGAAGCCAGAATCGGAGAAAGTTCAATGGCCACTGAAATTACTTGGCTTTTTGCGAGGAGACGATGAAAAATTAGGCAAACAATTTGGCGAGCAGCGCGCGAACGCGGTCGGTTGGTCTTTCGCGCGCGTGCTTACTTCAGTGTGCGTGAATTTAATGAGCCATGCGTGAGGAATGCGTCCCTCGATTCCGTTCCGAAGCGCTTGACGCGTGAAATAAATTTGCTTCCTTCTTTTTCCATTGACAAAAAAGTCCCCTTTCGTTCGTGGTGCGTGTCACTCTCGCGTAAGGCGATAAATAACCTCGCACAAATACAACGCGGCACCTGTTTTTTTTTTTGTCTTTTTTTTGTTTTGAGTAATTTCACTGGACGTTATCGTTTTAACGTTTCGGCGAATTACACGCGTTTGCAGAATACTGTCGAAGTAAACTCGGTTTTCCGCGATAAGCGTTCGACTGCTTTCGCGAGGCGGTGTAACGTTAATTGGAATTCGTATAACTTGTTTAATCTAAACGAGGCTTGGTGCAGCGAGTTGATCGTTAAACGAGCGTGGCAGACGAAGAAGGAGGGGATGCCTAGTTGATATCGAAGGCAAGGAGGACGTAAATCGCCGCAGAAATGGGGAACGCGAGCATTTACGATTGTCCCGGTGTATGAGCGTCATGAACGGGGACGAGCACATAACAGCAGCGGCGCGATCGGCGACGGAATAATGAATTAGAGGTACGGCCTTTTGATAGGGTAATTTCGAGGGTAGGCTGCTGACACGGGGTTGGCGATCCGGCCATTCCCAGGGCTGTTACGTCTAGACGTATCCCGTGCCCGAGCCATTTCGACTTTCAGGTGTCCGTAATTATCCTCGGTACGGTTTGCGCCGCAGCGCACGTATCCACCCGCGCCGCTTAAAGCCACCTTTCAGCTTCACGCCCTATAATTTTCGAAATTCACCCCTGATTTACGGCCCTCTGCTCGAACCGTGGCGCCAACGACTTACCGTCCGATAGAACCACCTCCGTTCCGTGCGTTCAACCTCGAGTTTCCATTTTCCAGATTTGTTCCCTCGCTTCGTCCTACGCGCTCCATCCCTTCGGCACTTTGGCGCGCAGATACGCGCCGTAGCGTAAACTCGAGGCGCGACCGAAGCCAAGTACGTCGCGAGGCTCGCCGTAAGACGAACATCGAGAACAGGGAAATTACGTTTGTCGCGGCGCAACGACAGCATCGTAAAGTCGTCGAATCTTGGCAAGTACCGTGGTCGAAGCAATCGACGACCATCTATAGCCAAGGAAAGCCGAACGACGCGGACTCTTTTTGCAATCGGCGGACCTCTCTTTCCTTTCCTTAAACTCGGCGCGCTCTTTTTTATCGTCCGCCAACCGTTAGTCGGGCACTCGAACGTCGCGCTCGGTCACCTCGAAGCCTGTCGCTATCGGACGTGACCGGTACGTAGGGGTTGGACCTTCTCCTCCTTCCTCTTTATCGGTCGTCTAGTTTTTTGCCGAGTTGCTGTTTACCACACGGACTACGTATGCGGTATCAGGTTGCCCGAAAAGCTCGAAATTAGTCCGAGCAGGCGCGCGCTTTCCGGAAACTTTATCTTACAACATTGTACGCGTATATACGCGGGTATTAAATACGACCGCGTCGCTCTGTTTCGTTGTATTACCATCGTTTATCACAATCGCGTATTAATTACACGAAATAACAGTAGTAGTAAATAGCAGCAGGGACGAAGTAAATAAATATGGTTGTTATTATTTCATGTTTGTGTTTTGTAATCGTGCAGCTATCCGGCGAGGCGACGATACGCGTCTAGTCGTTTGCTTTTCGTCTTTTGAAAAATTGGCTGCGTGACCTGTTCGTCGTTGGACCTTCGATTCAGGATGTCGGCTCGTAGCGAGGGTAAGAGTTGTTTGAGCATAGGCGGATTTACGACGGAGGGTGAAGCCCTTTTCACGTGCGTGGATGGCGAGTAGGCTATAACGCGCAGAGTGACCATCGTCCGGACGCGGATGGGTGTTGCAAGGTCGAGGAGAAACGTTTGGTAAAGGTGGGTGGGGTTGAACGACTGCTCTGATACATTACCCTCGGATTCTCTGCTTTCGACGACGCGTTCCTTCGACGTATCCCCTCCTATCGTTCAGTTTCGAGCGACGCGCGTATCCTCTACGTTTCTCGCCAAGGACTCGACGAGTAGTAGGTAGATTCTGCTTATTCGGAGTTTATTAGTTATTATTTAGTTAGGAGTTTATTAGTTTATTATTAGTTTATTAGTCGTGGGAAGCGAGTCGAGTCTAGAGCATCGTGCAGAGTATCATCGACGTCTCACGAGTCGTTTAATTGCAGGGCTCTCGGTCGTACCGGAGATGGCTACACGTGGACGAAGGAGGCCTGCACCAGCGCGAAGAGCTCCGGCCTTTTGGAGAGGAAGCAGGCGAGGGCGTGCAGAGCGACGCCGGACGTGATGGCCAGCCTGGTGCAAGCGGCCAGGGATACGTCGACGGTATGCCAGCAAGCATTTCGACACCGTAGGTGGAATTGCAGCAGCATCGAGCGTGCGCCGGATTATACGCCTGAATTGCTTACCGGTACGTTGTACGTCGAAGGCTCGACATCTTTTATTTAACACGGCGGAGGTCAGTGGCGAGGCTGCCCACCCGGCTCGTCCAAGATTCCACATCTCGTCGTTTAAGTTCACGTTAGGTCGTAATAACGAGCGGGAAACGAGAATTCACTACTCTCTCGGATACTCTCGGTGCTATTGGCAAAATCCTATTCGATCGATTGGCAATGCAATCGAGTTCGGCTTGCTTGACCGTCGGCTTAATGCTCGCCTTGCCGTAAATTTCCTTTCGTCTCGGAGAACGTGGACAAATTTGTAGACGCGATAAACAAATACCGCCTGGAATTACGAGGCATAGAACTTTTCTACGTTTTAGACGAGACACGGATAGAGTTACGCAACGCGATATTGCGAATATCCATGTGCTGTGACCTGTTGGCTTCTGAGAATTTGATTGAAAATCCTTCGATTACGTACATGGGTATATACGTATCCGATCGACTGTAATATTTAGCATATTAAATTCCGCGAGAGGCGTGCGTAAATCAGGACGACGATTCGATACGGTTCGGGGCGACACATCGAGCTGTCGTAACGTATCTGTTTCGTTAATGCGCGAACTGGCTGATCAGAGAAAGCGAACAACATTCGCGAATTGACAGGAACACGTCGCCAACGTTAAATCCCTCTCTTTCACTTGGAAATTATTCGTATTATCGTTGTCGGAAATCGCTTCCTAGATACGAACTTGCACGAGTATGAAAGTGAAGTCGCGCAAAGTCGTCCGTTCCTGCGAGAGGAGATCCTCGTTCCATAATCCCTGTCTGCCTTTCGTACGGTCGCGTTGGTTTCCTGCAAAAGCGACGAGACGAAGAAAGGTAAACTCGTCGGGGAATTCGTTTCAGCTAGAAAGTCCTGCGAAGCGGGGAAGCGTGTTGAACGTTCGACTCGCGTGGTTCGCGCAGCATGGAGAAAAATTGCTGTCTCGTTGAGCGAAGCTAACGCAGTCGGAGCTAGAAACCAAAGCCGATGGCGGTTGGAACGTAGCAGCATCCTCGAGAGGAACAATGGTTCGCAGCCGCCGAGCAGAGACGCTCGATCGTTGGCGCTGTTGCGCGGTAGCTTTTTCGACGAGCCCGGTAGAAGGAAAAATTATTGCTAGAAAGGTGGAACGAGCCTGCAAACGAGGATCGTATGTCCCGCGAAGCGTATCAGGTTAAATAGGAGGGCCTGAAAGAAGCGGCTCAATTAGTGGTCATTACGAAAGCTGCTGCTTCCTTCCTCTCTGGCAGCGGTTGCCAGCGAACGTCGGATTAACCGTTGGCCGTTTGACGATAATTATCTATTGTAGATAAAAGTGTTCCCCCCTCGGGGCAAGAGAAGCGATCCTTCGTTAATGAGAAAACCGAGAAGCTCGGCCGGCGAGCTTGGCAGTGGCGATGAAAAACACACGGTTGCTCGATACGTATCGGAGGAGCGGAAAAGCCGCCCTTTCGCTGCCGTTATGCTAATCAGCTTTCCTTCAATTATATGAAACCGGCTGCGGAGAGACCGTGAATGGCGACCTCTAAAGGCACCACGGGCCGTGTACCATTACCGATTTTATTCGGGGCCGATTCGCAGAGACTCGACTTCCTGCCACGTTAATTGCCCGCCTCGCAGATTTCTTATTGGAAGATGGCAGCGTTCGTGGATTCCACCTTCGACCCAATTCAGCGGAGCACCTTTGCCGCTGGCAGCGGCAGCTCTCGGCAAAGCTTCTTACGCAACGAAAATAGAACGGAAGGCGAGCTTGTTAAGCAAATTTGCCGATGGACAAGCCGAACAATGCCCGTTGTTGCCAGAGAGAACGTTCGGCTTCTTCCTTCCCTTCTTTTTTCCCTTTCTTGCCCGCGAGTCCGGATTTATCGACAGTTCCTAACGAATTTCATCGGCTCGGACAGGCTCGGGCAAGTTTTTCTTCGCGGCCAGGATAGAAGCAACGAATCGTCGGGATACCGAGTCGTTTCGATCAGCTTGTCAGAGTCGTTGGAAACTTAGGCTAAAGAGAACTCTTTAACGAAAGAGACGTGTTTCGTCGTCCGCCAGGTACCAGGGAACAAGCGTTCGTGTACGCTATGTCGGCCGCGGCTGCAGTTTGGAGGCTAGCGAGAGGATGCGCCCTGGGCAGTCTGGCGGCCTGTTCCTGCGCCACTCCGCCACGAAGAGAGCCACCGTCACCGTCCGCCCTGATCTCACCTTCGTCCTTCACCGCCACGTCGCTCTCGTTCGGCACGCTTTCCGCCAAGAACTCGTTCAAATGGGGTGGCTGCGGCGACGACGTTAGATCCGCGTCCAGGATGGCCAAGAGGTTCCTGCAAGGCGCCACTCCTCCTGGCACAGGTGCAACCGCCAAGTTTATGCACGCTGTTAACATGCACAACAACCGGGCGGGTCGAAGGGTAATTGAAATGATCGTATTAACTTAAGCGACGAACAAGAGGGAGACGATCTTCTCGCTATACGCGTTTCGCTCGTGTAGCTTCTCCGGCTCTAGGAATACGCGGCGATTGTTAGACTGCGCGATTAGAAAGCTAGATGCTGTAATTTGCTGTTTCTATCGGCTTGCCACGTCTCTTCTCTTGAAACGAAACGCGAGCCTCGCCGAGGAACGTCGATTGTTCGTTTGTACGCTTCGAATAAAGTACAAGAAACGTACGAGTCTCGACAGAGTCGACGCGTGATCTTTGTGCGTTTAATCGTTGCAAGGCGGTGGAACAATCCTTGACCCTGGAATGCAAATGTCACGGAGTTTCCGGGTCGTGCAGCGTGCGGACCTGTTGGAGAGGTCTTGGTTCTTCGGGGCCAGCAGCCGCAGGAAGTCGATTGCTTCGGAGATACGCAACTGCGGCGGAAGTTCGGCCGAGGTCGGGAGGCAGGCTACCGCCTCTATATCACCACGATAATCTGCTGTACACCAGCAAAAGCCCGGACTATTGTCTTCCTGACAAGAAGAGGGGGAGTCTTGGAACTGTCGGCAGGTAAATCACGCTTCTCTTTCTTTATTTGTTCGGCTAATATCGCAGAACCGGTTTCGCGCTATCTAGCGGTTTACAGGCGATTGTTTCGCCCATGCGACAGTTGCTTCGCTGTCGCGTTTTCTTTTTACGCCACGAGCTATGCCACTCGCGCGATTAGAGCAGTGCCGATTTTAAGCGAACTCGTAGTTTCAAGGTGGGACATCTCCGATAGAGAAAATCCCCGGCAGAGTTCAATTTCGAAATTTTAGTCGGCGAATATTACGGATCGATCGTGGCCGACGAACGACGATCGCGAATAATTAGTTGGTTGCGATATTGATCGCGATCGTACGTCGCTGTAACTTGAACTAGAATCCTGGTGCTTAAATAATAAATAACGCGAGTTCGTTCGTCCTCCTATTCCCGATATTTCCGCGCAAGCCACTGTGCGCATTTTATGCATAAGTCGTGGACTTGTACGAACTCGCGGGAAATCTACGATAAATACGCGTAAAGCTATGGAACGCGCACAATATTCAGAGATATTTAGCAGCCGATGCGGATTACGTAGACTCCATTTCCATGGTTGACTTTCTACGAGTAGGAATCCAAGTCCGTGGATTTGCATGTTTTGGCATATTTCAGAAGCAAAAGCAGCAGTGGCTCAACGGAAATCGATAAATCGATGCACGGTGGACGGAGCAATAAAAAATATACGGAATATCCGAAACGTTGTACGCGATACACTCGAGCGCGCTTTGCGGACTAATCTTCTCAAATCCTTCCTTTCGCGTCTAACTTTCCACCAACATTTCACCAACGTGCACATTCTGTACCAATAACCCAACAATACTTACGAAAATAGAAGAAAAATAGTCGAACGCGATTCGACAAGTTACAGCGACTCCTTTCTAAGCAACGCTGCGTCGTCATCTTCTGCTTCCTTTTCTTCCGATGTTGCCCATCGTGGACCAAGTTTTACATTTTATCCGCCATTGTCGTTATCGTCGCTGGTAATCGATGGCACGTTGTCGCGAACGAGCTCCAGGCGAATTGCCGTGAATAATTTGTAGTCCCAGTTGCCTGTGCATCGGCTACTTTTGTTTTTCGTACGCGCTCCGCCGATTCTGCTTCTTGCAACATTTCGTCTCCTCTTCTTATTCGCGCCAGGCTCTCCTCCTGATTTTAATTGCAAGGTTTATTTCGCGCACAGCGCATAGCATTCCACGAAGTATTCCCTGCCTGCTGCGCTCGGCTCTTTCGGGCCTTTGTATTTGGGCTTGCACGAGCGATTCACCGTTCTTCTTCTGTCTTCCTTTCCAACACCGTCCTTTGTCGTTTCTCGTATCGCGCGACGTTCTATTTTCAGCATCGTTTTTGGGCGAAAGAAACGCGAGACGGAGACGCTACTCGTCTGCTCTCGCCGACAAAGTTAAAACGCGTTGATCGATATATGCATAAATTTTTTACTTTCGACGGATTTAAGAATGTTTTATCGTTTGCGAGCCCGACGCAGGATCGTATTTTATCACAAGTGGTTCACTTTCATTTCACGTAGAAAGAAGTACGCGAACGCGTAGCCCGCACGCTTCACGCTTACTGCCAATTCGAAGAAATCTCATGTATCTGGTTCTCTAAGCTTGCAAATGGATTATACGCGTAAATTATTATCGAGAAACGTATCTACTTGTTTCGTAGCATTGCCTATAGATTGGCACAAGTCGAATCGAACTGTCGCTTAAATTACGTCTGTCGTCGATAGCGATTGTGTTTGATCGAGTCGAGTTCCTAGTTGCCGAAACGCTTTGTAAATAGCAAATAGCAAGCGTCGAGGTCCTTTGTAAATATTCCTTTACATAATGTACCTAGTTTCCTCGTAGCCAACTCGTAAGAATATATCCACGTATCTATGCGTTTACGTAAGTGGAACGTACGTGGAAAAATCGTCGATTAATGCAAAATATAATCGGAGTTTACGACGATTGGAAGTAGATTCGTTTAAATGCCGCCTGAGAAATATTATATAAACGTTTGCTTTAATATCTGCTCCTCGTCCGAGTCAACCGTTTAGTTTCGAGCTGTCTCGCGTTTTCCTGTACTTTGTACGTACGGTTTACGGTTCTGAAATATAAAAGTATCGCGAGTAGCCCTGCAAGTAGTCACCTTTTCGGATAAATCTCTTTACGTCGCGTACCAACTTGCGTTCGTTCGATCATCGTGCTTGTACATCGGTTAGCCATTAGCAAAGATCGGGTTTTCATCGTGGCGAATAACAGTGTGTACTACAGTTATGGGTATCGTGACTGCGACGACGAACGTGTAAAAAGGCGGAGCAATTAATCGCGTCTTTCGTTCCTCTGCAGAGACACGTATGGGAATTCTCGACGAAAGAACCGTAACAAGCAGATTTGACGAAACGCGTTGAACGTCGACGACGTTTTATAAGCGTAAGCAATCGTACGGTAAAAACTGGACAAAATCGGCAAAAGTCTGTTAAGATTATTTCCTGCGTCGTTCCTACTTTTGCAAGTAGCAAAAGCCCGTAACAGGGCTTTTCCTTAGACGGTAGGTTCGTAGTAAGTGTAAAAAGCTCAATGGGAAAACGAATAATCTGCTTGGAAGACGCACGATCGTTTGTCGGTTTCCAAGGCTTGCCTCTTATCGCGACGTGTTCAGCGATGGCAGCACGATCGTGCGAATCATACATGGCTCGACGACTTTCTAAGGCCACCTAAACACGCATCTCCTCCGTCGAGGACGTACCATTAAGCGTCTGCCCAGGCTACGTGCTATTAGCGCGGTGCTGCATGCTCTGCCAGTTCGTTACTCGCCTTTGCTTCTTCAACCGTTACACGGGAAGTCTGGAAATCGTTGGGTCCGGTTGTCCAGGACGTCCACGCGTTGATGCAGCGTCGGATCGTAGCCGGAACGACGCAAAGAGCGTTTTCATCCCGGCGAGTAATGCGACGGCGACGACCGGATGGAGAGCGCAGCTTGCAATTCGGCGTTTAGCCTCGCGAACGCGTCAAACGATTTTCCTCGACGTACCCTGGCAAAGTTCTCGATAACAGCCCGTGTATCGTGCACGCGCTCGCTACGTGTTTGCTAATTGCTGTTTCTGCGGCAAGCAAACGCGGTGATTAAGTAGGCGCGTGGAGAAAGAAGGAGAAAAAGGGGGAAAGGATAAGCTGTGTTTATAGGCGAGAAGTGGCGTAAGAAGGCCAGGAAGTAGCTTTGCTTTGAAAATCACTTTGCATTTTGATATAGGATCGCGACCACCTTGCCATTGATTTCCTTATCCTTTCAACGCAGTCAGGTGTTATCTGGTTACATTTGTCAGCGACTTTATTCAGTTCGTTAGTAAGGTACACGTACAAGGTACAACAAGTATCTCGTAGATAGCCGAGTGGAATTCATTACGGTAGTTCCATTTGTCAGAAGCTCGTATTAAGAAGTAAAATCGAAATACAAACATGCTTACATGTGTAACGATATTTTTCAATTTTAAAATAGATTCGTGCGGGATATCAATCTTACGCGTACGGGGTGTCCCATAGTTCTCCACTCGAGCGTATTCTAGGAACGTATTACACGATAGCGTAGTATTACAGCGGCGACGCGCTCTGGTAAATCTGGTAAATCCGATCTGGTAAACGGAAACGATAATTATTTTGCCAAGCAGTCGAAAGGAAATGTACGAGATAACCACAGAGCGAGCTTTTCGTCGAACGAGCGTAGAAATAAGTCTAGTTTACGTTCGTTCGATCTCACGGTACGTAAATATTGTTTCTCTTTACAAATACAGGACCTACGACTTCGGGCAATGCAGGCTACTAATTCTTTGGATCAACCGTTTGCGCGTATCCATGTTTGCCGGGTAAATGTTTGTTTTTATTTTGGTCAAACCTCGAAGGCTCGCCGTCGTGCTAGACAAACAATCAGTTTGTCGTTATTCTTTGTTTGAATCGTGCCACAACTTTTCAAGAGAACGATGCAATTGCCAAGAGCCTCGATTCTTATTTGTGGAATCCCCTGCAAACGCAAACGCGCTTCCCTGTTACGTGTAATTGTGAATGGGCAAAGCGCAGAAATAAAATTCTTCGCCAACTCTGTTCGATACGATCCAGAAGGTTACATCGTTCGGCTGACTGAACAAGCGTTCGTTGTCGTTGATGTCGTCCAGATCGAGGAACGCGCGGACCAACGTATAATAGAAATATATTACAACGTACGTTAGTCCAGATTCGCACGCTGCCAGCGTTACCTTACGACACGGCCCGCAAGCCACGGGCCTATGGGCATTTATGTAATTACAAAGACCGATGTTCAGTCTATGCTCCGCTGCATCAACCGTGCGAGTTGCTAAAAATTCTACGAGGCTGAGACCCTTGAAATTGGTCTACTACGAGACGATACTACTTAGTGGCCTCGGGGACTAGGGAAACTTGACAATAGAATGCAGATGTGCAGAGTTTTCCTCGAAGCAACAACTACCTCGACAATTTCCAAGTTTCAAATGAAAAATATTCCGAGATCGTTTAGCAGGAGAAACTTGAGATACCTCGCATCTAGTCAAATTTCCATTTGCCAATGGGATAAACAGCGTCGCGCTCTTTGTTACTTTCGATACTTTGAGCCGCATAAATGCGCTGTTAGCCGAATAGCAAAAACATCCATCTACAAGCTACATTATTCATACTGTTCGCGTTATAGAAGAATATATTGTCGATAGGAAATTCAATGCAACTACGTTACAGCGTTACGTATATCGATGTACGCGGTTGTCTCGTTTAAACGAGATCGCATCGTTCACGATCGTACGAGGAAACTTCTCGGAACAAAGTTGATCTACTTACGAGCAAAGGATCTTTTCTCGGCAGACTGCGGGGTTATCTTTTTGACTGCAGGTGTATCTTTTTAAACGGAACTCTGCGTATCTGTCGACGTGACATTTCGTTCCCTCTATTCTTCGTAAACTACGGGCCCCGGTTCCGCGTAAGATCGCGTAACAGAAACACGGGCTCGTGGAAATTTTCGCAACTGCCGCGAGACCAGCGAGACAAAAGATATCGGAGGTTCGGACGATCCCATTTACCCGAGACACCCTGTGCATGTGCTGGGTGTTATGCAACGAATTTATAGAAATATCGTCGCTGTTTATCTTTCGACTCTACCGACAGCCAATGCGCGTGTCCGCCAACTTAAAGGAAAAATCGAGCAACCCCCGCGAGAAGATTTACATGGATAAACGGCATCTAGAATGGATATCAGTGACACGTAACGTAGGCTAATTTATTTCATCGCTAAATCCGCTGACATACGCGCGTACGGTGCACGACCGGTTACATAATCCGCTGAAAGCAATGCATTTAAAATATGTACCGTGGTGAACGAGTATCGTCTCGCGCAACAGCGAAACGTTAGGGTTGCAGGCCGGAGGCAAGAGCGAGGAAGATGGCAAAACTGTTCAGACAGAGATCAGCGCTCGTTTCTTTCGTAGAATTCTCGCTAGAGGGGAAAAAAGGTTTGCCGAAGCGATCGAATCTCTCGTTGATCGTCTTATCGATTTTCTCCTCGCCAATTCTCCGCTGAATCTAAGCCTCTCTGAACGATTGGCCAAGGATGCAAATAAGTAATCGACGTTTCTTTCTTTTTCTCAACCGATCGTAATAATTCCCACCGTTACGAGCAACGCTCCGCCGGCCAACGACGGTTAGGATATTTAACGAGACTACGTTTTTCACGTACCGTCGTGTGTATATACCTATGCGATCATTTAATTGGAATTTCATAAAGTAGTTTCAAAAGTACCGAACCTGTAGAAACGAACCAGTTAGCTGTTGCGACCTCTTTCACGACGCCGAAGGTAGCAACGTTGAAAGCAAAAGGTAGCCGATGACGAGCATACTCGTCGAGCACAGAGTACGTGTTACAACATGGAACAACAAAGTTGTAACGAAACATGGCTCGTACGGCCTTGCGCGCTGCCTGTCCGCTCCCCGAGCGGACTCCACGCGTTACACCCTGTATATCTGTCCGATGCATAACGCAGATATCACGCGAGTGATATTTCAGAAGAGTTTACGGTGCGCGATCCGTGGCGATCGCGGCATTTATTTCTGTCTGCGAGCTAGTCGACTAATCGTTACCTGGCGCTAATAAAATGCTTCCATCCTGTACGTCGCTCGACCGCTCGGCTTGTTCCCTTTTGTGCAGCAGCCACACACAACGAATTTCTCGGCTCGATCTCGGTTATCTTCGGCATAGCCGGATCACCGACCGGGGTATCGCTGGTCGGACACTCGCTTATTTACACGACTGTATCGGTAATTACCCGTGAGGGAAGACCAGACCCTCCAGATAGGGCGGAACCTCATTTTTCCGGCCCATGGAAAAACCTGTTCTCCAAACCGAACAAATCCTCTGTTTTACGATATTTTAACGATCCTACGGCCCCTCGGCTATCGCCACGGGATCTTTCTCCCGAGCTTTCTGTCGTCTGGAGTTGGCGCCTGGTTCAAAGTTGCTTCGTGTTCCGGCGAAGCTAGTAACCTCAAAGCTAAAATTTACCGCTTGCCAAATTGGTAGCTTATCTTAGTTTTGCCGCAATGCAACTTGTAAGCTCACGGTACGCGGTCAGTTCGCTTTGATCGAATTTATCGATACAAAGTTCTACTTGAAACATTCTACTCTCGAAATATCTGGCGCGGCAGCGGTTACTTTGAAAATGATTCGCGGGGACTCGGACAAACACGACCGAACCTTCTCCTGAGGTTAAACAGCGGCTATCTCTGCCATTATATCGCCACGAAGATCGTCGATAAGGCGATTGGTTCCCTTTTGTCGAGTGCCACTTGCGCTACGAGTTACTCCTTCAAAGTTTCACTCGTACCAAGAGTAAGTCTACTCGTAGCACAAAGGCTTGGAGTGGCCGCTACTATACTACACTCGCCCACGTGCGGTTCTACCGTAGAAAACACGTTCGTTTCTTTTCATTTCTCCTACGTACGATTAGTAGAGAGAAAAAAAAAAAGAAAAGAAAATAAAAGAAGGAGAAAGATGGAACGGTTGAGCCAAACTGGTGAGCAATTCGTAAGCTAATCGGATGCTAGTTCTGGGCATGTTAATATTTCATCTCCGCCGGTTAATATATGTATAGTAGCTGGTTTCTTTGGGCATCACTGACTGGCCTGCCGGTTACAGCTTACAACCGGTAATTATAACCCTCCGTATAATTATACAAAGTAGGCGTGGTGAATGTTTATTGCGGGACGCCTTCGACCATTTCACCGTATACTTTTCGAAATCGTTTTTTCTTAACACTACGCCTGTGTAAAAACACGTGGGCCGCGACAACACGCCAACCAGGTGACTACTTGCCGGACATTTTTCCTTTTTTAACGTGTCGCAGGCTGCGCATCTTTATGGAACTGCGATCGACGATCGGGCAATCAACCGGTAATATTGAGACGTTAACGATTTCGTTTAAAGCCCTCGAACGATTTATACGGTCTTGCTTGCATATTCTATTCGATGATATTCCACGCATTTTCGTTTCGTTTCCTAGCAAACGGCCCTCGACAATTTGCTTCCTTCGCTCGTAATTTAATTGGCCTACGTATACGCGTGGAACGATATTTGCCGAACGACGTTAAGATATCAATTTTATGCCCGATGTCGTGACGTTAGAGCGCGTTTAATCGATCGCTAACAAACGATGCGATAAACGCAACGACCTGTTAAACCAAACGCGCGAGAATTATTAACTACCGATGAAACGTATCGATCCGATGAAAAAATTAAAACTAGATATAACGGGGCGAATTGGAATTTCGTGGACAAAAGTATTAGGTTGTCCGAAAAGTTTCTTTCGTTTCGTAAGGAAATCACGGATGCGCGTCTGTTGTTTCCTTATAAAGCGAAAGACGCTTTTCGCACAACCTGGTACACGTTAGCACGTAAAGCAACGCTAATACGTTTGATTTTCCCGCTTCAGGCAATGCAATGGCAGCAGTACCGGATACGAAGGTTGCGAGTACCTGTGTTGCGGCCGGGGACACGTGACGAAAACGGAAGAAGTTCTAGAGCGATGCGATTGCAAGTACATCAGCTGCTGTTACGTCAAGTGCAAAACGTGCAGAAAAGTTATGAAAACGTACGAGTGCAAATGAATGCACGGATTCTTAGAAACGTCGAATCGAAGCCTGATCAAGCTCCAGTGGCAAGATTCACGTAAACTGTTCATGGGCAACTCTGTAAACGACAAACTTGTCCTTTGCGTTTAAAAACACGAAACTTAGTTAGGCGGTGCGGTTAATCGTCGCGATAATTCGAAATAATTCGAAACGATCGGAGGATGTCGCGATTGGAAGCGCATATTTGTAGTTGTTTTTAGAGGTCGTTGTGCAATTATATCGAAAAATGTGGAGAATGTACGATTCGAGCTGGCGATGGTCGATTACTCGAACGAATCGTCAATGGCGAAATCGTTGGATTAGACGGTATTTAATGTTAAATGGAAACTCGATAAAACTCTTATTTATCTCGTCTACTATTTATTGAAATTTATGTGTTCGGTACGCTGCGAGTATAGTGCACAGCGTTGTCGGTCAACGTTTTCCAAAATACTGAGATACGACGAACGATACGAGGAAAGGTTAGGCGTTGATAACGTTCGATGGAAAATTGATATCGATGCACAGGCATAAAACCGGACAACACCGTTAGCAGCATGTTAGTCATAGGCGTGGTTAGTCGCAATGTAAATAATTCGCTGAATTCGACGTAGTTTGTATCGAAAATTATATTCTACAATAAATATCACTTAACACGGAGAAGCAGATTTTATTCACCTCTGTCGATCGTCGCACGTTTCGTTGCATTGCATGCAGTCGATATTGATACGTGTAAAGCGCATTTCCATTTCTTGTAAAAATCGTTACAAATTATCATCATCAAAGTATAACGTGCAAAATTCCACGTAATTATTCGAACGGCTTTGAACAGCAAATGAGAAATATCGCTTCCAATTCTCACGAATTTTCTATTAATTTGTAAATTCGGTAAGATTCGTGTAGCGCGACTTAATGTAATTCAGCGCTGTATCGGAAGCAATGTATAAAAGATGTTTGAACAATTAGGAGCGATATCGTAAATGTACAACTATGTAAAATAGTCGAAAATACGTTATAGGCAAATTTAAATCGTGCATCTTTAAAGTGCATGACATTGTCGACTGTAACGTCGAAAATGTCATGCACTTGCGCATGCAAAAATGTCGAGTTATCGTATAAGAATATTCAATAGTTTGTCTCGCAATCTGCAATTTGCATTTCTGGGGACTTTGAGCTTTCGTTTGAATTCGTTTCTTCGTCGGCAATATCTAAATCTTTTACGAAAACACACCAATTTATACCAGCTCCACAGTCTGGCTCTTTTTCCGATGCCCACCAAAGTGCAGTCTGAAACATTCACGAACAACGACTTAGGCAACTAGTAAATTTCTGTCGTTCTACGTGGCAAAGAAGAAAAATGCAAAACCCACTTGCATTGTAACCCACTTTGATTATAAGAATTATAGGAATAACTCTGTTGCTACTCTCGCGTGTCATCTTCTTTCTATACTTGGAAGATGAATTTTCAAGTTTAGAAAGAGATAATAATCTGCAAGATTAGTGCAAAGAGAGTCTTGTTTCAGGGCGTTCTTGCTGCAGAAATATTTCAAGCTGGATATATTTCAAGCGAAACGCGTTGGAAATAATTATTGAAATGGGTTTGTTCGAACGAAATTAGCAACTGCAACGATGCTTTATATTATCTTAGCAAATAATATTTTTCAAGATGAATTACAAATAATTACTTGAGATGGTAGTTTGTGCGTCTAAAAGTGCACGAATAATATTTTACATGTCTAAACAGCGTACAGTTCAACTTTGCTACTACGTATTGTATCATTATCAGGCAACGTCGTTCGTCAAATTTGCATGAAGCATGAAAATGTGCACGAAGCAGTAGCAATAAAAAAAAATACCTTGACGTTTATCGGCGGAGCGGGTGGAAGAGGATCCACTTTAACGTTCATAAATCTCAGAACGTCGTTGTAGTCCAATCGTTCCTCTTCGTTCTTGCGAATGCTGTATTATTATTGGTAAGTAACATTGTCGTGTACAGTTATGCACATGCAGTTCCAACTTGTCGAATCTTTAAAAGCGTGGAAAATCGGTGTACTCGTCACGCTAATGCCTCTTTAGATCCAAAATGTTAGTACGGTTGCTTAAACGAGTCTTATTCAATGCAGTTTCATCCAATTTCCCGCAACTTTTAAGATCTGGACTTGCTCGGTTATCGCAGCAAGATAACTCCACTTACGATCCTCGAAAGTTGAAAATCACGAGCAGAGTTGAAGGCTACGTACCAAATTATCGTCGATATACGTACTGATCAAGCATGGAATTTAAAAGTTCCACGTCGACTGGAATTCTGGCGGCACGGAGCGCAGTATACAAGGTGTCGCGTGGTAAGAACCCTGTTCTTCCTCTGTCCCAATGATGTAGATCCTCCTCCAAACGATCGAGATCGTTCCACATGGTTCGCAAAAGTTCCGTGTGCATCAACTGTCTGTTAAACGTCTAATCGTTATTCGTACCATGTCGAATCGATCTCGCGTCGGTGTTTCTACCAGCGACGATCGCTCACCTTATGTACTCCCTGGTGTGAAACTCTTTCTTCTCGTGAGACGAATAGCGTCGAGCGACCGTGATTATTTCGTGCTCCGTTATCTTCCCTTCCATATACTTGCCCAAGATCTCCCTGAATTTTCATGAAATTATTGTAATAGCACAATGTATAAATAGTACGGTATTTGGCGGTGTAACAGGACTGCTATACGGACAAATACAAAGATTAGTAGCACGTTAGATCGTGACTTATAAAATGTCTATTCGTGTGGACTCTAAAAGGCAGCGTTCGAATGCCTTTGTTGCTTGTACTTGGTCGCTTGGTACGAATTGAATGTTGCGTTTAATTTGCTTAATCTTACGTATGTAGATTTGGTGGATCAGAGCATGTGGGGAGTACGGCGGGAGGCTGATTCAGCGCGTGGAAATAAGAGGAAGGGTTCCTACAAACTGCCCGTACGGCCTTGTTGTCGAGTAACAGCTTGTTTCGTGCCGTGATAGTCGCCTAGCTACCACCCAGAGAATCGCTGCAAGCGGTCAGGCGCTGCTTCGGTAGATCGTGGAACCTGTTCCAACAGCTTGTACGGATTCGTCGGCCACTTTGACGAAGAGTTTCGACACTGTCGATCGACGCTGTACAAACAGGAGACTCTGGACGCTCCCGTAACTAACAATGGAATGGGTCCAGGCGCGCAGAGCTAGCTGACGAGGAAATAAGGCCAGCACGACCTATCCACCTGCCGACAACTCGTTGATCCAAGTAACGTCTAGCATCGCGAAATAAGCTGTAACTCGAAAACGTGGTCGTATCTGGGCGCGTGTTTACACAAAGTTTTCTTCTTATTTCAGTGTGCTGAATCAGCACCTGCCGTACTTACCCGCATGCTCTGACTCGCATAAATTCGCAGTCTGCAGTAGCGTGCGTTTCAAGAAATGGCAATTGGATTTTTCGATTTTTACGTGACGAATCAATTCCTGTCGAGTCATTCGCCTCATGGATGATGGAACGAAGCAAAAGGGCGACGTATACCTGAGTTTCTCGTACGGCAGGACTCGAAGATCCCCGTCGATTGATTTGGCCGGCGCGTAAAGCTGTAGAAATTCTTTGTAAACCGGTTTCAATGTCTGTCGTAGCTTTTCCATGATTAGCTTGGCGTTAGCTTTCGCGAACTGAAAAATCGCAATACAAACGAAACGTTCATATCTCAACGGCTTGGCCGACCGAGTTCGTCAGGGGACGCTAATCCGACGTTGTAAAGTTCGGGACAGCGTGGAACGGTAAAAACGGCGAGACGCGTATAAATTATTGCACCTTATCGCAATGTAACTCCATGTAACGAAGAGCATAAACGTCGGCCGAAGTAATTTCGAAGATAAAACCGTTCAAGTTAGGACGCGCTCCGATATAAAAGTCCTCCGGCTTGTAATAATCCGGTTTCTTGCTTACAAATATCTCTTGATTAGGTAACATCACCGGCATTCTCTTCTGGAACAGGCACCGTCTAAAGCCTGCAAATAACGTGAAAAACTCATGCAATCAATAAGGAAACGACGATGTCGAGGCTCTAAACTGAAACGAATGATAGTAATCAGGCTACGGCCGTTTATGCGTATAATGGTATTCGGTTTGTGGACATTCGATGACTTGCCGAAGATAACCCTGTAGATGTGGAGCGTGACATTTCTTTAGAAGAGGGAACAAACTTCTCCGACTCGCTATTATCTTCGAGATCCGACTCTGATAATTTTCATAATGGTATTTTCTTAAGAAAACTGTTTACCTGAATTTCTCCTTGCCAACTCGAAGATAGAAACCGTGTCGTCCATGAGGAAAACTCTTATAACGAACTGCCTGTCTCGGTTGTCCGATACGTTCGATATCATTTGCGCTCTGAATCTCAAAACGTAGCTGTCCAAGCCCTGTCTAAGAAAGAGGAAAGGAGGAAGAAAAGGTGCTCGCGAGATCCTAGTATTGGCGATCCTAGATTCGGACTTACTTGTCGTAGCGCAGAAACTTAACCACGTCCGTTTTAGGTGGTTGCGGTATCACGCTGAAACAGTTACCGAGGGAGTCCTCGTAGGATCCAAAGCCATTGTAGGGTGGAATGTATCTTTCCACCTTCGCGCGAATCTCGCCAACATCTCGAGGTCTCTCCATGGGCGTGAAGTCATCCAGACCGTATTTCTTCCTTTGGTGCGATACAAGGAACATTCTCTTACGTGACACATTCTTTCCTACGCTTTTTACGCGACTATTGACGTTGCGTTAGAAGTAGTTATTAGCGACGATGATTCGAAACCAGGGAATGTTTTATGGGTACTTGTGTCCTTGTATAATAAATATACAGGGTGTCCCAGATGAAGGAGGCCGCTTCGGTGTCTCCCTTGTTTACAATGCTTGCAGCATTGAATAGGAAACGCGTACTTCTTTCGTTGCATCTCGTAGCAGACAAGAAACTGCATATGCATATGTCCGAATCACGATCGATCTTCGGATGACCGTGAACACTAAGAGGATGATGAAACTGCAAGACGACGTTAGGATGGTATGCGAACTTGTACGTTTATGCTGTTAAATGTTCAAAGACATCTAAGTGGCCTCCCGTAGCTGGACACCTTGTATACACGCACACATATATATATATAAAATTGTATCAGGTTGTTTCTAAACGTTTCTAAAGCAATTCCCAACAAATAGAATATATCCGAAGGCACTGAAACGTGCTAACTTTACAGAATTTTCTCCGTTTCTACCATCTTCGCCATCTCGCCTTTAAATATGTATTTTGGATATTTTACCTGTAGTATTCCTTCGTAAAAGCGTCCATGTCTGTTATGACAATTATTCTGCCAAAGATATTCACTTGCGCGCCAATACTAAGTTCATTTTCTTTGTAGTACTCCCTACGAACCTTCCCAGTGTTCAATGGATCTATCGTGTAATAACCATGGGACGTGTCGTCTCCCATCACGTTCAAAACGGTAAAAGCGTCTCCTGTTCCGATCGAGCCAATTTCCGAGAAGATCTATATTCGAATGGCCGTCCATTAATCCCTCGAGTAACGAGTCTCGCGAAACTAAATCCCATTATAAACAGCGTATAAAAGCAGCGAGACCCCGTCTGTGCAATCTTTGGGTACGTAAATAATCTTTTCGTAGTTTTGCAAAATCGTGTCTTACTTTAGGAACTTGCATGCGTCGCAAAAATATGGAACCGGAATCCCGTCCGGAATTCGACGGCAAATTCTCTTTGATCTCCATCGTGTTGTCAGCTAGGTAATAGTGAATTTGCAGGTCATGCACGACGCCGTACATGCTATTCGTGTCATCCCAATAGCCGTAAAATCGAAGCACTTGTTTGTCGTACTTCAAGAAATCGCCGCGAGTATCCACCTTCTGTTTTGGTTTCTTCGGAAATGTTTCCTATTTCGATCAGTTAAAGCGTAGAGTAAACGGACCGTTGCTGACCATTGCTTGCGTAAACAAACTGATGTAAATTCTCCTCAAGTGCGCGAAAGCAAAGGTACGGACGAAACAAAGGTAAAGAATATTTTTTTCCATGTTTCGTTGCAAGTAAAATATTAGTTACTAACATAATTAGTAACTAATAATTATAATAATAATATAGTTAGTTATAATAGTGGTAATTGTGCCGGACGCTATTTTTATTGTACTTACACGCTTATGAAGTTCCGAGTAAGGATCCTTTGGTATTTCTATCGGATCTGGCACGGCGATTCCCATACGATTTAAAAATTGTCTCGTAAACTTGTCGCAGTCTACAATTTTATATACTCTCCCAAATAATTCCGGCTCTTTACCGATATTTAGATCTATTATATCGTAGTATCTGTATCTCACTGGATCAGGCATTGGAATTCTCTGTCGTCTTAACAAGAGGCCTAAGTACACGCGTTTCATCTTTCAGTAATAAAATCTTGACTGATTAAATGTATATTAAATAATTAAAAGTATCGAACAAGATGCACCGTTGAACCTTGCTCAAGACCACTATTGTCCACGGAAGGCTCGGAAATTTTCATCGTTCCATCCTCCAGAAAGAAGCTGATATTAACCACGCGTATTTGGTAAGCCGCTTTCCATCTTTCGTTAACTGTTTCTTGAAAGAATGCTTTGAACATTAACCTCTAAAAAATGCATTCGATACAGAAAATGTCGCTATAAATATATTTAACGAATTGATTTGCTTTGTCTAATTGTCTTCCAACGACTGTCTGAATTATCAAATGTCATCGATATTAATTGTCTAATTTTCTAGATAAATGGTCATACTTGGCCGTCGTAGGCAATCCAAGGAGGCAGCTCTTCAACTTCCCCGCGAGCATAAATCGACGGATAACGAATTGGATCGCTTTTATCAAACTTCTCCGATAGATAATAAACTCCATCGTGAATTTTAGTAAAGTATTGATTTCTGGCAAAGTTTGTCCGACCAAGCTAAACAAGAAGATACGTCAACCGCTTTTTGTATTATATTATAATGTATTACGCTAATATAAACGATATATACGATAATATTAGTATTCCTTCATGAAATTCTTTGTCGTAGATAATGCATATTTTGGTTAATTAAACGCACAAAGTGTCGCGAGACTATAAAGGAAAAATCACTTACGTTTTTATCGAAACTAAACCCTGGTAGACATGGAAGTATGAGATCACGCTGCATTTTACCGCCGACGGAAATTGGATTAATAAATGTGATACATTTGAAGAGTTAGTGGCCGATTTACGAGCAAACACTTTACGTATCTGATATCGACGTAAGAATACGCGTTTGCTAGTTGCCATTGTTGTGTTTCCTTGGAGATACTTCGGTTGATTTCATCAGGAGAAAAAAAAGAACTTCGAAGTACGTGCAACTTTAATATGTATATATACTTTATTATATTATATATATTTTATTATCATCAACAATTTGCAATATTACACTGGTAATATTTTATACCAGTATACGCAAAAACATAAATTTATATAATATATAGCAATATACAATATAGCAAAAACTCTGGTACAAATGTAATAACACGTATATAAT
The DNA here is from genome assembly GCA_014737395.1 of Bombus waltoni. Lineage (NCBI taxonomy): Eukaryota > Metazoa > Arthropoda > Insecta > Hymenoptera > Apidae > Bombus > Bombus waltoni. The sequence continues at coordinate 709,032 of JACXII010000031.1, forward strand.
ATATATTAGTTTGATTCGTAATAACCTACGTTAACGATGAATTTTTTTTATTGATTTTGTTACTTAAGAGCATGGTGTACAGATCAAAATACTATTTAATCGGTAACTCGTTATTCAATTGATATAAATGCATCAATGGTAAATAAATCACAAGTACGTAGTAAATGAGGTAATAGATTCGATAAAAAGTTAAGCGTAATAGAAGCAACATCAAACATAATTTAAAACACATTCAAAAGCGTTATTGATAAACCTCTGTGCAATAAGATTAAGTCATGTTTAATGAATAACAGATCTTATATTATGCGTATAGTGATAATATTATGCATAAAATTACTATCGCACGTATATTATGTAGATATTAGCAACAATAAATTGTTTTACTGGCACTTGCTAGCGACGAAAATATTCTACAAGCGTAGATAACATAACATAAAAATAAAGTAAAAGGCGCACGTGCGCGCTCAGTAACTACAAAATTAAACAAGTTTTACGACAATGGACGGTCCAAGTATAAATAGATAATAGACGTATTCATTCACATTTTCTCAAAACTTTTAGATCGTTTAAACCCTTCTGAAAATTTTCTACGCTTCATAGTATGATGAGATTTGGTTTAACCGCGCGATTGCAGACGTCAGCGTTTCGAAAACTCGCATCGTGGATATTCGGCAGATTGTCTTCGGAAACATATAAACAACTGTTCGAATCTCCACTTGCTTTTCTTGAACTTCTAGTCTTTAGTCTCTGGTTGTATATCGTACCAGCTTGTGGACGATTTTGTGACATCAATTTCGCCCAAATTTAAGTAAAGCTGGCCCATTACGTTGCCTCCGGTCGACAACCAACCCTTTTGAGTACATACAGATACTTCCAATGTGCGACTGTTTAAATCAGCTTGAGAAACAACATACTCGAATTGTTCGTCGAATACTGGATTGCAATTATCCTTTACTACTGCTGTTTTACGTTTCGTTTCCTTATGACGGTCAGGTAGAAGATACAGCTTTACATATGGATCTGGTATGTTATGCGGATCGTTTTGCGGCAGAGGCAAGTTACTGTAACAGTAAAAAGTTCCTCAGCACTCTGTTGAACGTCACGTAAATTAAATTTCACATTGTTAAATTACGTACGCTATTTTGTGTACAACGATTATAAGCTTCTGTCTTTGTACGCTGTAACGTACAGACAGTTGTATTCGACCTAGTTTAGCTTCACCCGCGGACGATGTCATATTTGGATTTCTATGAGTTAACTGTTGATCTCCAGCAGAAGCAAAAGATGGATCGCTAGCAATGACGATTAATTCCTCTTCTGCTGTACCTGATTCTTCGGGTGCAATTACAGCAGCAGATCCGGTACTCTGTGTTAAACTCTTAACTGACTCCTTTGAAGGTTGTCTTTTCAATGGACTAGCCGGAACTAGAAAGGATTGTAGAATTATAGGATTACATAAGATTATTAAATCTCATTGAGATGTAAGTAATTACCGATAGACTTACCACTAGTTGATATCGTGCTGATATTCGATTCTTGGCGTTCGATTTTTTTATTCAGTTGATTAATATCGTGATCGTCGTCATCTTCCTCTGAAGTAGGCTCAGGTTCTTCGTATTTCAAAATCTGCAATTGAAATTAAGTGCGTAAATACAATGTACTTGTTGCTTACGAATGTATCGATATAAAAAGTTCAAAGAGTTTGTACACTTAATGACATGGATACTATTAATTTGCTATCAACTTCGGCCATTTGCAGATCGTAAGGCTGTTGTGTAATTTCAAGATTATTCTGTTTTAAAAGTAAAGAAATATTGTAACTCATTTCTCCCACCATGACACCAGTCTTTTCATCTGTGATCTAAAAATTAAGATAAGTAAGGCGTAAAATTTTCACAGTGCAAAAAGAAAATAGTTTTTGAAAATTGTAAACAACCTTTATATGTAAAACACCAGTTTGTGGATTGCTCACTAAAAAAGTGAAACCTTGTTCCCACACTGGATCGCAAGAACGTAATACAGTAGCTGTCCTTTTTGTGCTTCCACCAACGCTTGCTTCAAGATAAACATCAGGCTGTTTATTACCTCGAATACACTGTAATTCAATAACTTTAATTCGCTTTTCTTAAACAAAAATCTATTGTTTTAAATCGATCAATTATGCTTACTGGTAAATTTCTTGCTGAGTCAATATAAAGTATAAGAAGAGCTGTACTCATTGATGTTATTCTAAGTTCTTGAGTTTCGATTAATGCCTGCAAACATTCATAATATTATTTTATAAATTTTATATAAATATTTACGTTTTGTTAAAAATACATACAGCTTGCAGGTCTGCAACATTTTTTGAAAGTTGAAGCCATGTTAAACGTAAATGAACCATGCCGTGTTTAGCTTGTTCCAATGAAATCCACTAAAAGGTAATATTTTTATTATTGCTGAAAGTTGATTACTGCCTTAGTGTTATTGTTCTTCGTACTTACTGTATCAATATTTCCCTTCTTTTTCACTCTGCTAACTTCGATAGTAGCCCTACATTGTGGCAAAGTAAGTGCATTTAGTACTTTGTATGTTTTACTTAAAGTATAGGAAATTAGCTACTATTTTGTTTACAATGGTAATTATACAAATGAATGACGATTAGTATATATTTATGAAATTTAGTTCATGCATATTATAAAGCAGTCGTGCAATTACAGCATACATTATAGAATTCTAGCATTTGTTTCACAAATAAGCAATAAATTCCTGTATATTGTATATATTCATAATCATATAAGCAGTACCTTATTGTATGAGAAAATTGATTTCTAAACAAAAAAAACAACAATTGAAATGAAAAGAACAATGTGGTGACAGAAATTGTTATTTTACTGTAATTGTAAAGGGCACATATATTTTGCATTATTCTTATAATATAAATTTGCCATGTCTTCATAAACATCTTTTTCAGTAACATGCACCATAATGACAGTACAACTTTACAACTTTTTACTCAAGGAACGTTCTTCTAAGCTAACTGTATAAAATCTTTCGAATGCATTCTATGCCTGGAATACTGTACTTGCTACAAGTAGCAATACCTGCCAAGTGGATCATCTTGACCAGCGTTGTCTTTGTCAAAAAGATGGGCAGCCACCGTGTTGTAATAGGCTCCCAAGCTCTTTTCCACTATAAACTGCCATCACATAATCTAGTTTAGATTTTTATTTTATCAAATGCAGTCACCTAATCACTCCCATTAAATTAATAAATACAATTAAAAGTAAGTTTTTAAAATTAGAAGATATTACCATTACAAGATTAACTAATATGTATATATGTAAAAAAAAACTTACGAAAGTAATTTATGTCATACAGATAATAAAATGCAAATACGAAATGCAAAATAAATGAAATAATATAATAATGTCATAGAATGACTCCTAACTATGATTATGATAAAAAGAATAGAAAGAAAACTTTAATTAATGCAAATCATAAAAATTGTTATATGGTCATGACAATCGATAAAAGTAAGCACACCAAATACGTATGTATGGCACACATTGTAAGTATATCATAACACAGCATATTGTTGCTATTTTAGAGTTGAATAAATTTATAAATTATTCAAAAGAAAATTACATTAACATACAAGAGTCATATTAATATGGCAGGGGGAGAAGGAAGATCTATAAAAAGTAAGGCAATAATTTCAGTTAATTAAAGTTCACTATTTTTGTTAAATTATTAAATATTATACTATAAATGCATCTACTACCTGCCAAGGAAGTCACCATATTGAATACGTGGGATGGTTACTACATCCCTATCCCAAAGAAACACCATAATATTCTGCATTAGGCATGAGCAGACCACAGCCTGTGCCAATATAATCATAATGTGAAACTGCTGTGATACATGTAAACTATGATAGACAAAAATATTGTTTTTCTAAATCTCTCGTGTATAAAGTATAAACGTACTATATATATCATTTTGAGTAAATATGTGCCACATAGGATGACTATGAATATAGTTAAAATAAAAAATTTGAATTTAAACAACAAATAATTAAATTAAATTAAACATAATTAAATATAATTAATGTTGTTAAAGTAAAATATTTTATTTTATTCTAACACTGAAAGATTCATTACAGATTTACTATTGCATACTATAGTAAGCATTAAGTGATTGCTGACACAGTAAACTAACACACATTCAAACACCACTCATAAACCAAAAATTGTAGAAGCTAAAATACCACAATGCAGCGCCAACATGCTTCTAATTTACAAATATGGCAATAATACTCTTAATATATAATGTGGATCAAAATATACAATAGAAACATATAAATGATAATTAAATGATAAATTAAATAGTAATTATCTTCAGTTATAATTAAATAAAAAAAGTAACAAGTATGATTAAAACAATTTTTCATTAGCTTTTGTAATACAGCTTACCTTGAGCATAAAATTGAGAAAAATAAAAATATATGTTACTCTATTTCCATACCTTCCAAGACTTTCATCTCCTTTGGTGTCATCATAGTCCCATAACAGCACAGTCATTTGTTGAGCGATGGCTGACGTCACGGCACACTAATCCCACATAACACATCGCACATCACATCACATACATACATACCAAAATACGAAATTAAATTAGACTGATATGGACTAAGATGCTTCCGATCTATCTATGAATTATTTTATATCTAGTTCTAAGCAAACAGTTCCAAGCAAAAATTATACATATAAATATAGAAATGATTATAGTTCATTGATTTATCAGGGAAAAGCAACAAAGTGTTAGATCAGCAACATCTTACATCTTACATCTGACTGAGATGGGATTGTAAACATATGAAAAAAAAAAAAAAATAATAAATTATAGATATGATGACAATGAATCGTAATATGACCAAAGAATAAAAATAATATAAAGAAATTTCAAAATGTTCTGTCTAATGCTTTTTGATAATACACGTCTACTACATCATGTGCTTCTGTCTATCTAAAAAATGATATTTCTTACCACATAAAAGACGTTGTGCTTGAAATTTCAAAGGACTTACAAGAAAATATTATAGCAAAGCACATGCATTAAATATTATCAATATTTGATTTCTTAAAAAAAGATATTATGCATACCTCACACCAGAAATCCCATTTTGGATTCACAGTATTATCTATAGTCTTTGTTCTAAATTCTTGTGCTCCAATATTTATAATGGCATATGGATCAGATTTACCTTTACCCAACATTCCTATATCCTTTTTCATAAGGTGTTTTGCTTCTACTACATGAATTCTTAAAACACCCTAAAAAAGAAATATAGTTATATTACATTGAACGATTGAGCATAGGCAATTACATCTAGACATTATGCATCGTAAATGAGAAGTTTACTTCAGGTTCTGGTATTTTTAACGATTCAACTGGCACTGCATCGCTCAATGGTATAACAATTTTATTTGGCAATACTACAAAGGCTGCTATTTGTTCCACTATCGTTTTCCTTAAAATTTCACTATTAAAAAAATATTTAATTAATTATTCTTTTCATGAGATAAACCATAAATTTAATTATTGCTAAACTTTTCTTACTTAAATCCAGGTAAGTCGAGCACATCCGCGACTCCAACCAAATTAAAATTAATAGCTGGTGGATTTAAAAAGAATGCTTGCACACCTCCAACTATAGGAATTGCAGGTAATAGTGGTTTCATAACTATTCTCATTATTCCGCGAATCTAAAAATTAATTGCGTGTATAAATTAGTAAAGCTTGTAAACAGTATATATTGCCAAACATATATCTTTTAGCAGTACTTACCTGAAAATCCCTAATACCACCTTTTATATTTCCCACCGAAAAAGTAATATCACAATCACCAGCATATCTATAAAATTAGATAATTAGAAGTAAATTATATAAATTATATAAAATATTATAAAGTTAATAAAATAACGCAAATAATTAATACACACATAATATCTGCATCCACAATGACTTCATTCCTCGAAGTGTTTTTATCATATGCTTTAATACCATAAATTTTTAAAGGCTGTAATTAAGTATAAGGATTAGTTGCAATATTGATATATTTATAATAAAAATAAAGACAACTATTGTGAATATAAAAGCGTACTTACAATACGACCTAAGACCAGCCTTTCGAATTGAAATCCCTTTATCTTATATTCTCCTAATTTTTCTACTATAGCAGGCTCTATACTTTGTTTACAAAGTTCACGAGCAAATTGATTTATACTTGGCCAAATTTTGTACAAAACCTTAGAATATAAAGAAAATATTGTATATTAATAATTTAAAGTATTAAAATAATGTATCAAGACCTTCCATACTTTATTTAACCATTCAGCTCTATCAAAATCGGGAAAGTAAACCCAAGAAGGTAATTCATCCAATCGGCTCATTATTAGTTCTTTTTCTTTAGCCATAACACTAGCTTGGGCAGTAATTGCTTTTAATTCGTTGTCTTTCCTGCGTTCTGTCTTCCATGCTACCAAAGCAATTGGTGCAATTAGCCATGCTACATTTAAGTTTAAATATCCCCAGCTCCAAATAGCACCAACAGTTGCCAATTTAGTCAAAAATGATATGGTCAATGAACCCACATTCATGTATGGCCAAGGATTTGGCTTAGATACTTTATTGTCTTCGCAGTTACCTTCCATTTGTATTAAGTAGTAATTAAATTTTAATTTAATATGTAGCTTATTATACTTTTATAGATATTTACATAACTTTTTGTTATGTATATAAACGGTTAATTTCCTTAGCTCCCAGTTAATTATTTTATTTATATTCCTGCAAGAATAAAACATTTATTTGTATAAAATCTTGTTGAAATTTATTCAAACAATTTGTGATATAATACAACCATGAAATAAAATTAAAATAATTTTATTCAAATTATGCTATTTATTTAAGTACTAAATATCATAAAGCATTTCGTAAACATTTATTGTACGAATTAATATTCATTAAAAAAGAAAAAGATGGAAGTATACATATAGTAAGACACAGTTGATTGTGGTAAGAATAAAAATATATTCGTGTTTGAATCACATTTAAATTTAATCTTCAGATATAATTTTAGTCTTAGTCGTAAAAGAGTTAGCAGATTATAATCTAAATTATGATTAATATCAAGACTTGTATTCTATTATTATGATTATTGTATCTGATATTATGAAGTATACACACTTGATTACAAGTAGCTGTAAGTACCAATTACAGTAGTTTAGTTGATAATAATGATAAACTCAGATACACTTATATAAAGTACGTAACGTAAGGAATAAAAGACATCGCGATTTTTCGAAATAGTAAAGTGAACGAAATCAATTGTGACTCAATCTTTGTCTAATCATACACGCAAGATGTTATCGGTCTAGCTTAATACTTCCGCGGAAAATGAGTCATCGTTGGTAGCCAGAATGATTAAAACACATATTGAACGTTAAAAATATATTCAAATAATATGGAAGCATGTATAACAATAAATAATATATAATATATAGTACAATTTTATTTCATAAAGTAGGCGCTTATAAGTACAAATTCGATATTATACATACTGTTATTTATAACTTAAAATTAAGCATAAATGTGTGTAAGTAGATGAAAAAATGTGCGAATTTCTAATTATGTGCAAGCGTTGTTAATATTGCTAAAAATTGGTATTCTTATTGTACAATTTGCTTACACTTGTAATAAAACCGTGTATTCACGTACTCTGTATGATTACGTAGCCATTGTTCATATGAGCACAATCGAAAGCGACAATGCTCCCCAATTTGTTTCGAGGAGTATTAGATGTTTTCGAGGACCAATCAATTATTATAGTGGAGAATCTCTTGAAGTAGTTCCACTAAAACGTCTGACTGTATTGTACTCTGATTGTACTATACTATCGTACCTGAGTTAGCTGCAGTCTGGTGGCGGAAATAGAAAATAAAATTTGAAATTACACCAGTTCGCGCGGTGTCGTATTGGAAAGTGGAAGCAGAGAATTCGTCATAAGTCATAAATTTGGAAAAGTCAACACACATCGACATGTTATTGCTTCAAAACGGTGAAAATCTTAATTTAAATAGTTCTATATTCATAATTTTTATATTTTTCAGACGGATCACGTCCGTGAGAATTCTCGTGTTTATTATAGTGCTTGAGGTTGCTCACGAAAATTCTCGTTATCATCCATCGTTGTCGTTTAGAGAAAAACAATATAAACTATACCCTTACTATATCCTGGGTACAGCTAGTAATAAAACGTTTAGTCCGCAATATGTTAACATGATTTATCGTATTTCCATGTAAACAAACGAATACCGAAATAAATTTCAAGAAAATCCGGGCAGTATGCGGGTACTAATAGAACGTGATACGGTCCTGAACCAAACGCACTCTGATGGTATATTTTAAAATTAAAATTTAAAATTGCAGCATTTCGCGCGGTGACATGTTGGAGCGAGGAAGCATCTGCTGAGAGTTTGTCGTAAATATGGAAAATTTAATATGCAACATCAAGTCATTGCCTCAAAACGGTGAGAAACTTACTTTCTTTCATCTTATATTCATAATCTAGTATAATTTATAGCGATTTGTCGTTTTTCGATGTGAATAGAGATGGTTATTAGCTTTTGATCAAAGTCACCCACATCGAGAAGCACAAATCACGTATTATTGTAATGAAATTCTTTTCCTTTTTACTTCCCTTGATTTTTTCCCTTCCTTTCTTTTTCCTCGATAATCTTAAAATGTATTATCTTTTTTTCCTTTCTTTTCCTTTTATTTCCTTCTTTCCCCTTTCTTTCCTTCTTCCCCCCTCTTTCCTTCTTTCCCCCTCTTTCCTTCTTTCCCCCTTTTTCCACACATCGAAATACGATCACTAATGAAATATAGTTCGATAATAATCATTCGATTTTATGGCAATAACAATGTTACGATATTTTATTTCAATGTTGTTCCTCTGAATTAGTCAAAAGTAAACACTAGCTCATTCGTGTTTACTTTTTGCGCGTCTCGCTGCATTTCATTTTTTTTTCTTTTTACTTCGAACGTAATATCATTGTAAACATATCCTTTCGTGTACGTTTGACTTACCGCCGAGCTTCCCCACTCCTCGCTGACCAATCCGCCAAAGGTAGATCATAACGCGAAGGTTATTGTACCAACGAAAGTCGAACCGATAGCACGTATTACGTCGTGACAGGCGCCCTTTCCTTATTACGTTTTCGTACTCGTTTTCCCACTTCACTTAATTAACGTACGTTTTTATCAAATAATCTATTGTAATCTATTATAATCTAATATTAGATTATCTTCATTTCTTCGATTATCTTTTTCTTTATCACATTTACCGGTAACTCGATTATTGCCTTGGTTATTGCTTCCCTTTCATATAATTTGTTATATTTATACATTTATTTTGACGTTTTGGTTCTTTTTTGTGCAGATAATTACTTTATTGCGAGGAAAACTTCAAAGCATCAAAGTCGAAAGAACGGTGATTTATAATCAATCCGATAGTCGTTTATGCAGATATGGTAACACTTAATATTTTCTAATAAAAGTAGACGTATTAATAATTTATATGTTTGTTTCTTTCTTTATTGGATAATATTTCTTTAGTATTTTATCATTTATTAAGGGTACTAAGGTGAAGTTAAGTGAGATTAATCACTTCCTTTTACTTCGGATACATTAAATTATTTTTCTATTCCAATCGAATTAAACGAATTGCTTTATTGTTTAACACTTACATAGATTCTCTAAAGTTCTATTTAAATGAGAAATTCAAATAATTTTTTGCTGCATTATCAGGAATTTTCTACAATAATATTATCATTTCATTTCTTTTCAATAATTTGTATTATTTTCGGAAAGGGATACAATCGCAGATAGGCTTGAATATCTTCTGCGCATAGTGTTTTTTATTTATTGCGCAGATATGTTTGACAAGAAAGGTACGCCATATTTGATTAATGCGAAGTATATTTGAAAATCTAATAACGGACATTTAGAGTTAGAATTTTTGCAAATTGGGTGCATTACATTCAATATTCATAGAGATTTGATATGTGTTACGAAGCATTTTATAATGTATGACTATATATTGACTAACTATATAATATAACAGCAGATTTTATATTCTTGATAATATATTTTGTTGTCTGTGCTAAGTGAATAATAATTAGTTTATAGTTTTGAAAAAGCAGTATTTTCATAAATGAACACTCGATAGGAAGAAGAAAAACTGATGATGCAAAAAATCATACAGAATGTTTTACTTCTTTTCCTTCCCCCTTCCCTCTAATAAAGATTTTTTTACAGAGAATTTTTGTGATCGCGCGCAATGCGATCGGTAGAGTCAGTGTTTGCTCGTTATATTATTTTTAATATTCTTTAAAGCATCATAGCTCTCTTTAAATTTAATTATAATGATCACTCGCGAAATTAGAGTCAGTGTGTTCGCCGATTATTACTTGAACGGTCGCGTTACTAGTCCTTTATTTTCCTTTTTTTATATATCTTTTTTTTTTTAAACATTCGCTTTCGGTAGTAGAGTCGCAGGTCTCGCAAGAGGATAAAGCCTCTCCTGGAGCTCAAGAATGTAAGTATTTTAGTATATTGCACTCTAATTTATTTTATTACTCGTATTTAACTCGAACTATTATTAATTTCTATGGAAATAAAATTTTAAAGTTTCAATACTGAAATATATAATAAAAATGTTTAACTTTTGTAGTAACTAAACTTTATTAGAATTTCAATGCATTTTTATATAAAAATTTCAAGTTTGCGTGGAATTTGAATTCAGAAAACATTTGAATTTGAGTTTTTTAATAATCAGAAGTATGTTTTTAAGAACAGATTATCACATTTGAAATATTTTGTTACAGGTTTCTCACAATGTTCACATTTTCCCCTTCTCTGGGAAGGATGTAGCGGTGCTTCAACTTTAAGCATGTAAGAATCTGTGCACACTGTATTTCAATTAATTTTATTCCGTTTATATTGTAGTAATTATCGTTAATTAAAAATAAAGTCCGGTTTGAAATCTTTATATTAGAATTTCAATTCTTACAGTAGTCAGAGTTTATTGAAATTTGAACTTTTTTATTATTAATTATCCAAGTTTTCGTAGAATTTCATATTTCGTTATCCTAAATCGTTCGAACTACCATCACCGTTTCTCACAACAAATTATAATAATTCATATTTTGTTAAAGGTATGTCACTCCTTCCTCTTCTTGCTGTTTCTTGGAAAGGACCTCCTAATGGTGTCTCAAAAGCCAAAAATGTAAGTAACATTTTACTTTGTGCTACATTTAGATCTTATTGCTTATGTTTTACGATAATTATTATTACCATAATTAAAAAATAGAGATTAATCTTTGATTACTTTAAATTTTTCAAACAAACAACATTGTCTCTAAGAACAAATTATAATATCCCATGTATCGTTACAGTTTTCCTCCACTCTTTATTTCTTCTATGACGACGGTCTTCACGATGACTTTCCCTGGGCTATCAGATCATCGATGACCCTGTTCCTCGCATCTAATGGTGAGTCGCATGCATTTTTGTTCCTCTGGTCACTCAATCATGTCGTAGGACGAAAGGTCCGAATCGACACGGGTGACTAGTTGTATTACGTAGAACTTTTGACGAGCATAGTGACCGCGGGTATAATACCCGTGAGTAGTAACATTTTTTGTCTGTGTTTTATTTATTAGCTCAGGATAGGTTTTCTTGCACGTCGCGGTTTTAAATATTGAAAATAATGCATCGATGTATGAGCGTAATATTTGTATATTACAATATAAGGAATTTGCACGAAGAACATAATGTCCATAATGTATATGTATATGTATGTATGATTGAAAATTACAAATTATACATATTATAATCAAATGATGTTGTTTAATGTAACTACGAATCTTAAATGCCCGTACAAACACGTGTACGAATATTCAAATGAATAACGAAATGATTTTGTTTAACTACTTTATAGTGGAGAAGTCTGATTCCCTCAGACTTCGTTACTATGAAAATTTCAATTATTATCAATTTTACGGTAGCATAGAACAAATTTATTATTTGAGTTTTATATCGAGCACAGTTTCTGTTAAATGTGAAATACGAAATATGAATGTACGAGTAAAGTTTAGTGTTGTGTGTTCGTTACGATGTATCAAATTTCATGTGCAAGAAAACACTTCGCGCGAGGTAGATTTCAGAATCAAAACAAGCCTGGAATGTTTCTTTGTATTTCAAAAGTATGTTTTGATAAAGGAATCGCCCGAGGATATTTCCATTTAATATTCAGTTGATATATCAGTATATCATTTGTAAATTAAAATAAAATAAAGTAAAATAAAGTAAAATAAATTAAAATAAAGAATAAAGTAATTTTTTTAAATATTTAAATTATTAAAATTGAGATGAAATTAAACTATTATCCGCTTAGATGAAAAATATTTGTTAATTATATTTTTAGAGTAGGATTTTCAGATTTAACCCTTTCCGTGTTCATTGCCAGGACCCCATTTACGTGCCCAGGTGCTACTT